>JBBMOL010000327.1:36184-446669 GCA_037954665.1 Laguncularia racemosa
CTGCTGTCATCGGGGTTGTTGGGTCGAAGCCGTTACAGTTGCCTTCGTTGCTACAGTTGTTGTTGCTATTGTCATTGGGCTTTCATCATCAGATGGTTGCCGGTCATGGTGGTTGCCATGGTCGAAGCTTCTCGTTGTCCTACTGTGGGAGCCACTATGGTACTGCTGTCGTTGTCGTCTTCCTCTCTATCGTTGCGGAGATAGCTGTCAAGGGTCGTTGTTGCTATTGAGGGTCGTCGTCATCATGGTTATTGTTGTTGTTGGGATCGCCGTTGCAATTGTGGGCCGCCATTGCTGTTATTGAAGGCTGTCTATGCAGCTGCTAGTTTGCCGTCGGGATTATGGTCGTTGCTTGTCTCATCATCAGAGCCGTCACGGTGGTTGTTGTGGCTGTCGTTGTTACTGCAGCCGAGGTCGTCATCAGAGTTGCTGCCATGGAGTTATTGTTGTTGCCATTGCAGTCGAAGTTGCCACTGTTGTCGTCATCATTCACCATTGCCGTTGTGTGGTTGGCCAAGAAAGGAATGGAGAATGGAAAGGGAAGGAGACGGCTGAAGGTGAATGATAGAATCAAAATCCAGCAAGACCTATCATTAGGACAAGAACTAAAGAATTTCAAATCTTGGTGATGAGGCCTCATTTTGAGCAAATCAACCCTGGAATTATTCGTTTACTAACCTCTTTTATCTTATTCATGTATTATATATTCTAACAGGAACACTTATCAGGCTTTACAGGGCTATGGACAAACTCACTAAAACTCAGCTCGTGAGTTATTCATGGATCAACCTAAACCGGTGATGAGCTGGGCCAACGAACCCTATGAAAGAGCTAACATCTTGAGGACTAATTTTTATATATTTGTTATTTACTTAGACTATTCATGTTGTAATCATTTTGGGAAACTTTTATTTGGTTGTAATTTCTCTTTTAGGATCAGCCACCTTAAAAGTGGCATATTTGTAATTTTGTGCATTTTCTAACTCTAAAGGGAGTAAGTATAAATACTTGCTTAAAGTAGGGTTTGAGGAGGCCATTTTTTAGATTTGACATACAATTTTTTTGTGAGGATTAGGGTTCTCCTAATTATCATTAGACTCTTATCAATTTCAATCCCAAGAGTTGAAATTGTGGCGAGTGCAACACTTGAAATTGTGAGTAATATCAATTTCATTTTGTTGTGATTTCTTTTCTTCTCTAATGTATAATATCTAGGGTTGAATTGAGATAATTCTTGGTTAGATTTTCATCATAATCATTGCAAGATATATTGAGTTTGTTGGATTACTTTTCATAGTGTTATTCATCAACACTTACCTATCATTGTTCACGTGGAATGCTTATTTCTAAAGAGGAGAATTACGGTTTTTATTTGCTGCTAAATCTTGAAATTCACATGATGATTCAAGCTTGATTAATATATATTGAGGATTTTATTCTTTGTAATTGAATTAGTTCATTGTTTATCGATTCCGGATTCATTTATATCTTTTGGAATTCACGCAATTCTCCAATTGTTGAACCAAAATTAGGGATTGTATTTAGGGTTAGATTTTTACTCTAATAAGATCACATTATACTTATATTTTCTTTTGGATTTATATTAAATTTATTTCAATATTATAAGAAAATATAAAGAAATGGTATTTAATGGTGTCTATTGTGAAAATTCAGGTTTTGAGGACCTAAAGGTAAATTACAAGTTAATTGGAGGAGTTTTTCACAAAATTGAAGAAGCAAGTGAAGAATTGCATTGAAAGTTGCCGGCTTTAGGCTGGTCTATTAATGAAGGCTGTCGGCCTTAAGGCCGACCTAAGAAAAAAATCATCCTAGCGCATCAAAGCTGACTCAATTCCTCATCAGATCAACCTTATCCTCCTCCTCTTTGGATCTATAAATAGATCCCTTGTGTGAACCTTGGGAGGCATTCTTGTTTTAATCTTTTGAATCATTAGAATTCCCTTATGAACTTTAGGATTTTATCTTCTCTTTAATTCTTTTACATTTCATGTTATTCCAAATTTTAGTTTGAAGAAAGAATGTTACTTTGCTGAAGTTTGCTTTCAATTGAAGAATTCTAGGAATCATTTCGGAAGATTGAAGTTCTATAAACTCTTGAAGATTATAGCAATTGTTTCATTTACTTTATTTTCTTTTATGCCATTTATTAGTTTATTTTTATTATTCAATATGAATTCCATTGCACTTATTTATTTCAATTGTTTTTATGCAATCCACACCATAATGTTCTAAATCATCTTTGTGGGAAACATGATGAAGCCATAATTGAACTAAAATGATCATTGTATTCATGTTATAGGACATATAGATATGCGGAATTTTCATATGAAAATTCCTACTATGACTTGTATTTTGTAATTGAAATCATTGCATAGGAATTTAAATGACTCGAAAGAGAAATTTAGGATTTATTAGGAATTCCCAAGTAAGATTTAATAATTTATGTAGAATCGGCGTTATTGAATTTTATTAGAAATTGACTTAAGTATTTCATGCAATATTTTTATTTAAGTTTTCACTAAGGGATTAGGAGAAATTATTTTAAAGATATTAGGCAATCATATAATTGGGAAATTTATGATCGTGAATTAGAATCCTCCATTGATTTTAATTAGTGGGAGCTATTAAATTAAATTAGGGTTATGTTACTTTAAAACTTGAAAAAGGATTAAGGTTTTGTCAATTTCTTGTGAAAAATCCATATAGCTATGAGTTATTATAACATGAAGGAAATATGATTATTAGAATTAGGGTGGATTCTATTTTCCCACCATCAGTTCATCCTTTTCAATACAATTTTCTTTTTGCGCAATTAGTATAATTCATTCACATTTGATTCTCATATCATTGCCTAAATAATAGTAGAAATTGATATAGGTCCATTACTTAATCAATCTTCGTAGTTCGACACACTTCTCTCACTATATTGCTTGATCTGATTCGTTACACTTACCGGTATTTATTCATGCTTATTTTATCTCTTTTTGCATGGATCAAGCTTTTGGCGCTCGTTGCCGGGAATTGATTAATATTAGACCATCTTTAGATTTTATTTTAATTTAGGCTCAATTATTTTTTCTTATCATTATGTGATCTTTTCCTGTTCTCTTTGAAGGTTTTTTTTATGCGCAAGAGTAGAAGTGCTGAACTTCTACCAATTAATTTTGAGATGGAATGCACCTTGCGACAACTTAGAAGAGAGCAAAGAAGAAAGAAAGAAGTAGACTTGGCAAATGAGAACAACAATCGGATTCAGGGTATTAGTAGAGCACTTTGGGAATATACGATACCTATTGTTTCAAGTCCTGTAATTAGAAGACCTACGATCCAGGCTAACAATTTTGAGTTGAAACTAGCACTTGTTCAAATGGTTCAATCAAATCAATTTGGAGGATATCTAAATGAGAGTCCTGATGAGCACATTGCAATATTTCTTCAATATTGTAATACAGTGAAAATGAATAATGTATCTGATGATGTAATTAGGTTACAACTTTTTCCGTTTTCACTTGGAGAAAAAGCTAGGGCTTAGTATAATTCACTACCATAGGACTCTATAACCACTTGGGTTGATCTCTCATCTAAATTTTTAAGGAGATTTTTTCCACTAGCTAGAACTGCTAGGTTAAGAAATGACATCACAAACTTCACTAAATTTAGTGGTGAATCACTTTATGAAGCATGGGAAAGATTCAAGGAGGCAATTAGAAAATGCCCCCATCATGGATAACCAGATAATCTCCTTATTGAGATTTTCTATCTCAGTTTAGATGAGACATTGAGATCTTTGGTAGATGCTGCTTCTGGTGGTGTACTAATGAGTAAGACGTATGATGAGGCTAGTGCTTTGATTGATGAAACGGCCTCTAGTGCACATAATTGGCAACATGAAAGAGGTAAGTCTAGAGTGGCATCTGTCAATGACATGGATACCTTAACAGCTCAAATTTCAGCTCTTACTGCCCAAGTAAGTAGACTTACCTCAGCACCTTCTTTTAATGTTAATCAAATTTCTTATTGTGAGTTATGCTCAGGACCACACTCAACTCTTGAGTGCCTATCTGTAAACTTTTCCTCCTCATCCCATGGAGAGCAAGTAAACTTTGTCAACAATTTCCAAAGAAGTAATCAAGGACCTTATTCAAACACCTACAATCTAGAGTGGTGTAACCATCCAAATTTCTCATGGAGAAATGATAACAACGCACTTAAACCACTTGGATTTCAAAAGCAAGGTCCTAATCATAATACCCCCCATCAACTATATTCTAATCATAATACCTCTTCTCAGTAAAGTCAGTCTAAAATGGAAGAACTCATGATAAGTTATATGCAAAAAATTGACACAATGTTGCAAAATCAACAAGCTACCATTAGGAATCTTGAAAATCAGCTTAGTCAAATGTCTCAATAGTTGAGTAATAGACCATCTGGGTCTTTACCTAGCAAGATTGAGTAGAATCCTAAGGGTGTAAATGCTATTATGCTAAGAAGTGGTAAGGAATTAGTTGATAAGAAACTTGAGGAAAAGGAGGTTAACCCAAAGAAAGATAAAGGGAAACAAAAGGAGGAGGAATCAAAGCAAAATTCACCAAAGGTGAAAGCATATGTTCCTCCTATTCCTTTCCCAAGAAGGTTGAAGCAACAACAATTGGATTCACAATTTGCTAAATTTTTAGAAGTCTTTAAAAAATTGCAAATTAACATTCCTTTTGCAGAGGTACTTCGGCAAATGCCTTCATATGCTAGATTCATGAAGGATTTGCTCACCAAGAAGAGAAAGATAGATGGGAATGAACCTGTAATGCTTACAGGGGAGTGTTCTATGAACCTACAGAAGAATTTATCCAATCTACCAAGAAAACAAAGAGATTAGGGAAGTTTTACTATTCCTTACACTATTGGTAATTTTCATTTTGATAAAGTACTTATAGATTTTGGTGCAAGTATAAACTTAATATGCCTTTGTCCATTTTCAGAAAACTAGGACTTAGAGAATGTAAGGAGACACATGTCACCCTACAACTTGCTGATAGAAGTGTTAAGTACCTAAAGGGTATAATGGAGAATGTCCTAGTAAAAGTGGACAAATTCATCTTTCTAGTTGACTTTATAGTCTTGGAAATGGAAGAAGATAGAGAGGTACCCATGATCTTAGGAAGACCATTCCTTGCAACAGGTAAGGCATTGATAGATGTGGAACAAGGTAAGCTGACTTTGAGAGTTATGGATGAAGAAGTTACTTTTAATGTTTATGAGGCCATTAGGAAATTTGATGATTGTAAGTCTTGTTACACAATTGATGTTATTGATGAAGTTTCCTATGAGAATATTGAAGAGAATGCAGGTATGGAGACAATAGAATCAGTTCTCAAGGATATAGATGAATGGAGTGATGATGAAGAACCAATTGAAGTATGTGTGGAAGAAGCATTAGAAATTCGAGCTCACTACTATGAGGAGCTAGGAACAAGTGAGAAGAAGCCAATTCCATCATTGACACAACCCCCGGTGCTTGAGCTTAAACCATTACCTAGTCATTTAAAATATGCATATCTTGGAACATATGATACTTTGCCAATAATCATTTCTTCTTCTTTGATAGGTGATCAAGAGCAACAAATTTTGGATGTTCTAAGAGAGCATAAAGAAGTTATTGGGTGGACCATTGCTGATATTAAGGGAATTGGCCCTTCAATTTGTACTCATAGGATATTTCTTGAGGTTGAGTGCAAACCTACAGTACAACCACAAAGAAGACTTAACCTAACTCTTAAGGAAGTTGTAAAAAAAGAAGTGCTTAAATTGTTAGATGTAGGCATTATTTTTCCAATTTCTTAAAGTAAATGGGTTAGTCCTATCCAAGTTGTACCAAAAAAAGGTGGTATGACAGTAGTAAAAAATGAGGCTAATGAATTAATTCCCACTCGCACTGTAACTGGTTGGAGAGTTTGTATAGACTATAGAAAATTGAATGATGCTACCTGTAAAGATCATTTCCCCCTCCCTTTCATAGATCAAATGTTAGAAAAACTTGCAGGGCATGATTATTACTGCTTTTTAGATGGTTACTCTGGTTACAATCAAATCCATATAGCACCCGAGGACCAGGAGAAAACCACCTTTACTTGTCCTTATGGCACATTTGCTTTTAGGAGAATGCCCTTTGGTCTTTGCAATGCACCTGCTACATTTCAAAGATGCATGATGTCCATATTTTCTGACATGTTAGAAAATTTTATTGAAATATTCATGGATGATTTTTCTGTTTTTGGGAAGTCATTCGAAACATGTCTGACAAATTTAGGATGTGTGCTTAAGAGATGCAAGGAAACTAATCTGCTTCTTAACTGGGAAAAATGCCATTTCATGGTAAGAGAGGGAATAGTCTTAGGGCACAAAGTATCTAAGCAGGGAATTGAGATTGATAAGTCAAAAGTAGAGGTAATAAAGAAGCTACCACCACGTACTACAGTGAAAGGAATCAGAAGCTTCTTGGGACATGCTGGCTTCTACAGGAGATTTATCAGGGACTTTTCTAAAATCTCAAGACCTCTTTGCAATTTATTAGAAAAAGATTTTGCTTGTGTTTTTTATGACATTTGTTTGCAGGCATTCAATCTATTGAAGGAGAAGCTCACTACTGCACTAGTGATTATTGCACCTAATTGGGAGCTTCCATTCGAGTTGATGTGCGATGCCAGTGACTATGCTATAGGAGCAGTACTTAGGCAGAGGAAAGATAAGTCCTTTCATGTAATATACTATGCAAGTAGAACCTTAAATGAGGCTCAAAGAAATTATGCCGCAACTGAAAAAGAACTTTTAGCAGTCATTATTGCATACGATAAATTCCGGCTTTATTTGATAAGTTCTAAAATCATAGTATATACTGACCATGCTGCCTTAAGTATTTATTTGCTAAAGCTGATGCTAAACCTAGGTTAATTCAATGGATTCTACTACTACAAGAATTTAACCTGGAAATTAAAGATAAGAAGGGAACTGAAAATGTGGTGGCTGATCATTTTTCCCGTTTGGAATCTAATTGTTTTGATTCACCTATTAATTAAAAGTTCCCTGATGAACAATTGCTTGTAGTAAAAGTCCAAGGATTACCTTGGTATGCTGATATTGTTAATTATTTGGTTAGCAAAATCACTCCATATGGTTTATCTTACCAATAGAAAAAGAAATTTTTACATGATGTGAAGTTTTATTTTTGGGATGAACCATATCTCTTAAAAAATTGTGCTGACCAAATAATTAGACGGTGCATACTTGAAAGTGAACAGCGTAGCATTATACAGCATTGTCATTGTAGAGAGGCAGGAGGTCACTTTGGTGTAGAAAGAACGGTAGCTAAAATTTTATCATGTGGATTTTATTGGCCCAGGTTGTTCAGTGATTGTAAGAAGTACATCATGTCTTGTGCTCAATGTCAAAGGACTGGCAACATTTCTAGAAGACATGAATTACCACAAAACAATATACTTGTAATTGAGCTTTTTGACGTTTGGGAATCGACTTTATGGGTCCTTTTCCCTCATCTTTTTCAAACAAATACATTCTTTTAGCTGTTGATTATGTTTCGAAATGGCTAGAGACAGTTGTTCTACAAACTAATGACAGTAGGGTTGTTATTAAATTTTTGAAAAAGAATATATTTCCAAGATTTGGGGTACCTAGAGCTATAATAAGTGATGGGGGAACACATTTTTGCAACAGGCAATTTGAGAAATTATTATTAAAATATGGGGTTACTCACAAAATTGCCACCCTTTATCATCCACAAACGTCTGGACAGGTTGAGGTATCTAATAGGGAAATTAAGCGAATTCTAGAAAAGATTGTCAATGCATCCAGGAAAGATTGGTCTTTAAAAATCGATGATGCATTATAGGCTTATAGAACAGCGTTTAAAACCCCTATAGGAATGTCCCCCTACAAGATTGTTTTTGGTAAATCGTGTCACTTACCAGTAGAGCTTGAGCACAAGGCATACTGGGCTATTAAATACCTTAACTTTGATGAGAAAGCTGCAGGTAAAAAAAGATTGCTTCAACTAAATCAAATGGCTGAAATGAGAGAAGAAGCATATGAAAATGCCAAAATTTACAAAGAACGAACAAAGTGATGGCATGATAAGAACATTTTGAGTCGAGAATTTTTCCCTAGTCAAAAGGTCTTACTATACAACTCCTGCTTGAAGCTGTTCCCAGGTAAGTTGAAGTCACAATGGTCTGGACCCTTTGAAATTGTTAATGTGTTTCCTTATGGTGCAGTTGAGTTGAAGGCAGAAGACAACCGTACTTTCAAGGTAAACGATTATCTTCTCAAACATTACTATGAAGGGGGAAATGCTGATAGAAATGCCACAGTTGTGGATTTAGGAGATTTGAGGACATGAACTGGAAAAGTCGGGCTAGCGACTATAAACTAAGCACTTCATGGGAGGTAGCCCATGCTCAATAAGTGTATACACTAGTGTTTTAGTTTCGTTGATATGTAAAAAAAAAAAAAAAATTAATAAGAAAAATAATAAATAAAAAAGGAATAAATAAAAATAAAAAAAAATGTAAAAAAAAAAGAGTTCTAATTCAAGGCCAGATAAGAGCCGCCGGCTTTCACCCAGCCTAAACTCTCGATACAAATAAAGGCCGGCTCAAAAGGCCGGTAGCGTACAAGTATGGGGTGCTGGCCTTTGTCTGGTTTTTAGTCATTGGCCAGCCCGTCTCTCTCTCTCAATTGCTCGTTTTTTTTTCTCTCTCTTAACTCACTTCTTCTCTCATGACTGCTCTCCCTCTCTCTCGCACTTCTCCTCTCTCTTTGACCTATTTCTTCTTCACTCTCTCACTCACTCTCCTCTTGCATTTAAGACACTCCAAGTAAGTTTTTTTTTTTTCTTCTTCTCTTTAAGTTCTCTCTTCTTTGCTTATTGGAGTTTGTTGAAAATGTCATCTATGTGGGTTGTAAATTTCGGATCACATGCGGAATTGATGGGATTATTGGATTGAAGTTGTAGGTTTGATGATTTTTCATGTAGAAGTCAATTATTATACTTGCATGTTGATGGGTTATAGTGATTTGTGTTTGATTCATCAGAAACCCATTTAGTAAAGTAGAAATTAGCATTTAACTAATTGTGTAAAATTGTTAAAATTTGGGGGTTTTGTGCTTTAGAGAAAAGTAACTACTATTACTTAAAGTAGTTATGGTTAATTTTGAGTTCTTGTGTCATGATTAGGAGATGCTGCAAATTAAAGTCATGAATGGGTATATTTTGCTAAAGAAATTCAGATTTCATGAGTTTAGAAGGACCTTGCTACTATTAATTACATGATTATTCTTTCACTACTTGTTAGAGTATTTGCACAACTTGAAACTCGTGTGTTTTCTTTTCTCGCGTATTTTTGAAAAGTCCCACTTTGGTTAAAATCTTGGCCGCATAACTTAGGTTGCCAGCTTTTAATTTCTAATTGCAAGTGTAATTGAGATAATGAAACTTCCGTGCTTAGGCAATTGCTGGTGCTTCTTTAAAGATAAACCATGAGTGAAACATGAATATATTGGCATGTGAAGTTTCATTGAGTTAGTTAATCGATGAACTAACATAGCTTTTTGTAGCAATGCTACCAAAAAATTTCCAACCTAGGAGGAAGAAGCAAAAGACCTCTGAACCATCAACTTCAGGAACTCAACAAAAGTTCCTACTTTCCAATCAAGAATATGCAAAGGAAAGGAAGAAAAGGTTTGACAAGATGATGATCCACGCAAAAAGAGATATAAAATGAGCGTGAAAAAATACCGGCAAGTGTACCAGATCGGATCAAGTAATATAGTGAGAGAAGAGTGTTCAACCACGAAGATTGATTAAGTAATAGACCTATATCAATTTCTACTATTATTTAGGCAATGATATTTGATGAGAATCGAATGAATTATACTAAATGTGCAAAAAGGGAATTGTGTTTGAAAAATGATGAATTGATGGTGGGAAATAGAATCCACCCTAATTCTACTAATCATATTGCCGTCATGTTATAATAACTCATAGCTATATGGATTTTCATAAGAAATTGACAAAACCTTAATCCCTTTTCAAGTTTTAAAGTAACATTACCCCAATTTAATTTAATAGCTCCCGCTAATTAAAATCAATGGAGGATTCTAATTCACAATCATAAATTTCCCAATTATATGATTGCCTAATATCTTTAAAATAATTTTTCCTAGTCCCTTAGTGAAAAATTTAATAAAAATATTGCATGAAATACTTAGGTCAATTTCTAATAAAATTCAATAACGCTACTTCCGCATGAATTATTAAATCTTACATAAGAATTCCTGATAAAACCTAAACTTGTCTTTCAAGTCATTTAAATTCCTATGCATTGATTTCAATTAAAAAAATATAATTCATAGCAGGACTTCTTATATGAAAATTCCGTATATCTATATGTCCTATAACATGAATACAATGATCATTTTAGTTTGAATTATGGCTTCATCATGTTTCCCACAAGGATGATTTAGAACATTATGGTATGATTGCATAAGAATAATTGAAGTAAATAAGTGCAATGGAATTCATATTAAATAATAAAAATAAACTGATAAATGGCATAGAAGAAAATTAAATAAATGAAACAATTGCTATAATCTTCAAAAGTTTGTAAAACTTCAATCTTCCGAAATGATTCCTAAAGTTCTTCAATTCAAAGCAAACTTCAATAACATTCTTTCTTCAAACTAAAATTTAGAATAACATGAAATGTAAAAGAATTTAAAGAGAAGATAAAATCCTAAGCTCCCAAAGGAATTCTAATGATTCAAAAGATCAAAAAACAAAGGATGCTCTCAAGGTTCACACAAGGGGTCTATTTATAGATCCAAAGAGGAGGAGGATAAGGCTAATATGATGAGGAATTGAGTCAGCAAATTAATAAAGATAAGATTTTGGAGAGATTTTCGCAATGGATATCCGAGGAACAATGTAGGTCGACTCAAGGCCGGCGGCTTTGATGTTTCTTTCTAGGCCGGTTTAATGTAGGCCGACTGAAAGCCGGCGTCCTTCAATGCAATCATTCACTTGCTTCTTCAATTTTGTGAAAAACTCCTCCAATTAACTTGTAATTTACTTTTAGGTCCTCAAAACCTGAATTTTCATAATAAACACCATTAAGTACCATTTCTTTATATTTTCTTATAATATTGAAATAAATTTAATATAAATCCAAAAGAAAATATAAGTATAATGTGATTTTATCAACATCCCTACACTTGAACTTTTGCTTGTCCTTAAGCAAAATAATTGAATTAAACAAGAGAAATCTGTCATTGAACTTCTGGTGCCCATTGTTCTGACCATATTGAAACTTGTAACTAGTATATCTAGTTGAAATTTAGTAGTTAATCTAAATAAAACAGATTTTTAATCCCAGTGTTTAACAATCAATAGAAAAATACTTAGTCTATAAGGAAAAACATTCATTTAAACTTCATTGGTTATTAGCAAGTATAATCTCCCTCAATTTTACTTCTCTAAACAAGATAACAAAAAGTGAAAGCATATGGTATCCATTTTTTTCCTAGAATTTCTCCCTTTTAATTTGCCCTAATTGACAGCGGAGTCAGACTTCACTCTTCTGAGGGACCAAAGCTCGCCCATGTTAACCTGGCTTTCATTAAGGTAGTAAATTTTTTTTCCTTTCCGCCCTTCTCGTTATTGTGAGCTCATTGAGTCGGCACATCTTGGGCTCATCACCTAAGTGACCAGGTTTTAAAGGGACCCCTACGAACTCTTCCTCACACTAACATTTAAGATTAGATACTCTTAACTCACTTTCTTGAGTCATTGGAGTAAAGGCTCTCTTCTTCTTCTTCTTCTTCTTCTTCTTTTTTTGCATAAATGAATATTGGTTAAGACTATTTTTATAAGGGATCACTAAGTAAAATATTTCCTTTACCTCTTTCACTAGGTGTTAAGGTATTCTCAAAGAAATTTCAAGAGAAATTTATCCCAACCAATTTTTCCTTGAAGTAAACTTGCTTGTTTTTTCAACTTAAGGACTCAATCTGAAGTTCAAAGTCTAAACATAGGGTAAACCCGTTCTCTAGAGATTTTACTATTAAATTTTAACTATGTAAACTAGTTACAATAGTTGGCGAGTGGGGCACCTATCTAAGTCAATTTCAAGATTTCATTGATGATAAACACTTAAGGACATAAATAAAGCATGGGAATTGTAAGCTCATGATGTATGCAATCAATCATTATACTTCTACATTTATAATCCCTTCACCACACTTAAATTGGACAATGTCCTCATTGTTCCTATAATAGCACAAAATTAAGGAAAAGAATGTCAATGCAAAAATTGAAACACTGGTACTTCCCTGGTGTAAAATTGTTCATCAGCAAGAAAATTCCTCCCAAAATGTCTGTCATCCTTAGAGTGTCTTGAATGCAAGAGGAGAGTGAGTGAGAGAGTGAAGAGAAAATAGGTCAAAGAGAGAGGAGAAGTGCGAGAGAGAGGGAGAGCAATCGTGAGAGAATAAGTCAGTAAGAGAGAAAAATAAGTGAGCAAATGAGAGAGAGAGAAGGGCCGGTCAATGTCTAAAAACCAGACAAAGGCCGGCACCCTATACCTATACTCCGCCATCCTTTTGAGCCGGCCTTTATTTGTACCGAGTTTAGGCCGGTTGAAACCGGCGGCTCTTCTTCAGCCTCGAATTAGAGTTTTTTTTTCTCTTTTTTTTTATTTTTTATATCAACGAAACTAAAAAACTAGCGTATATACTTATTGAGCATGGGCTGCCTCCCATGAAGCGCTTAGTTTATAGTTGCTAGCCTGACTTTTCCAGTTCAAGTTCTCAAATCTCCTAAATCCACAACTGTAGCATTTTTATCAACATTTTCCCCTTCATAGTAATGTTTGAGAAGATAACTGTTTACCTTGAAAGTACGGTTGTCTTCTGCCTTCAACTCAACTGCACCATAAGGAAACACATTAACAATTTCAAAGGGTCCAGACTATCGTGATTTCAGCTTACCTGGGAACAGCTTCAAGCGGGAGTTGTATAGTAAGACCTTTTGACCAGGGAAAAATTCTCGTCTCACGATGTTCTTATCACGCCATCGCTTTGTTCGTTCTTTGTAAATTTTAGCATTTTCATATGCTTCTTCTCTCAATTCAGCCATCTGATTTAGTTGAAGCAATCTTTTTTCACTTGCAGCTTTCTCATCAAAGTTAAGGTATTTAATAGCCCAGTATGCCTTGTGCTCGAGCTCTACTGGTAAGTGACACGATTTACCAAAAACAATCTTGTATGGGGACATTCCTATAGGGGTTTTAAATGCTGTTCTATAAGCCCATAATGCATCGTCGATTTTTAAAGACCAATCTTTCCTGGATGCATTGATAGTCTTTTCTAGAATTCACTTAATTTCCCTATTGGATACCTCAACCTGTCGACACGTTTGTGGATGATAAGGGGTGGCAATTTTGTGAGTAACTCCATATTTTAATAATAGTTTCTCAAATTGCCTATTACAAAAATGTGTTCCCCCATCACTTATTATAGCTTTAGGTACCCCAAATCTTGAAAATATATTCTTTTTCAAAAATTTAATGACAACCCTGTTGTCATTAGTTTGTAGAGCAATTACCTCTACCCATTTTGAAACATAATCAACAGCTAAAATAGTATATTTGTTTGAAAAAGATGAGGGAAAAGGACCCATAAAGTCGATTCCCCAAACGTCAAAAAGCTCAATTACAAGTATATTATTTTGTGGTAATTTATGTGTTCTAGAAATGTTGCCAGTCCTTTGACATTGAGCACAAGACATGATGTAGTTCCTACAATCACTGAACAACCCGGGCCAATAAAATCCACATGATAAAATTTTAGCTGCCGTTTTTTCTATACCAAAGTGACCTCCTGCCTCTCTAGAATGACAATGTTGTATAATGCTAAGTTGTTCACTTTCCGGTACACACCGTCTAATTATTTGGTCAGCACAATTTTTAAAGAGATATGGTTCATCCCAAAAATAAAACTTCGCATAATGTAAAAATTTCTTTTTCTGTTGGTAGGATAAACCATATGGAGTGATTTTGCTAACCAAATAATTAACGATATCAGCATACCAAGGTAATCCTTGGACTTCTACTACATGCAATTGTTCATCAGGGAACTTTTCATTAATAGGTGAATCAAAACAACTAGATTCCAGATGGGATAAATGATCAGCCACTACATTTTCAGTTCCCTTTTTATCTTTAATTTCCAGGTTAAATTCTTGTAGTAGTAGAATCCATTGAATTAACCTAGGTTTAGCATCAACTTTAGCAAATAAATACTTAAGGGCAGCATGGTCAGTATATACTATGTTTTTAGAACCTATTAGATAAGGCTGGAATTTATCGCATGCAAATTTGACTGCTAAAATTTATTTTTCAGTTGTGGCATAATTCCTTTAGGCCTCATTTAAGGTTCTACTCGCATAGTATATTACATGAAATGACTTATCTTTCCTTTGCCCACGTACCGCTCCTACAGCATAGTCGCTAGCATCGCACATCAACTCAAAGGGAAGCTCCCAATCAGGTGCAACAATCATTGGTGTAGTAGTGAGCTTCTCCTTTAATAGATTAAATGCCTGCAAACAATTATCATAAAAAATAAAGGCAGAATCTTTTTCTAATAAATTACAAAGAGGTCTTGAGATTTTAGAGAAGTCCCTGATAAATCTCCTGTAGAAGCCAGCATGTCCCAAGAAGCTTCTGATTCCTTTCACTGTAGTAGGTGGTGGTAGCTTCTCTATCACCTCTACTTTTGCCCTGTCAACCTCAATTCCCTGCTTAGATACTTTGTGCACTAAGACTATTCCCTCTCTTACCATGAAATGGCATTTTTCCCAGTTAAGAAGTAGATTAGTTTCCTTGCATCTCTTAAGCACACATCCTAAATTTGTCAAACATGTTTCGAATGACTTCCCAAAAACAGAAAAATCATCCATGAATATTTCAATAAAATTTTCTATCATGTCAGAAAATATGGACATCATGCATCTTTGAAATGTAGCGGGTGCATTACAAAGACCAAAGGGCATTCTCCTAAAAGCAAATGTGCCATAGGGACAAGTAAAGGTGGTTTTCTCCTGGTCCTCGGGTGCTATATGGATTTGATTGTAACCAGAATAACCAAATAAAAAACAGTAATAATCATGCCCTGCAAGTTTTTCTAACATCTGATCTATAAAAGGGAGGGGAAATGATCTTTGCGGGTAGCATCATTCAGTTTTCTATAGTCTATATAGACTCTACAACTAGTTATAGTGCGAGTGGGAATTAATTCATTAGCCTCATTTTTTACTACAGTCATACAACCTTTTTTCGGTACAACTTGGATAGGACTAACCCATTTACTATTAGAAATTGGAAAAATAATGCCTGCATCTAACAATTTAAGCAATTCTTTTTTTACAATTTCCCCTAAGAGTTAGGTTAAGTCTTCTTTGTGGTTGTATCGTAGGTTTGCACTTAGCCTCAAGAAATATCCTATGAGTACAAATTGAAGGGCTAATTCCCTTAATATCAGCAATGGTCCACTCGATAGCTTCCTTATGCTCTCTTAGAACATTCAAAAGTTATTGCTCTTGATCACCTGTCAAAGAAGAAGAAATGATTATTGGCAAAGTATCATCTGTTCCAAGATATGCATATTTCAAATGACTAGGTAATGGTTTAAGCTCAAGCACCGGGGGTTGTGTCAACGATGGAATTGGCTTCTTCTCACTTGTTCCTAACTCCTCATACTAGTGAGCTCGAATTTCTAATGCATCTTCCACACATTCTTCAATTGGTTCTTCATCATCACTCCATTCATCTATATCCTTGAGAACCGATTCTATTGTCTCCATTCCTACATTCTCTTCAATATTCTCACAAGAAACTTCATCAATAATATCAATTGTGTAACATGGCTTACAATCATCAAATTTCCTAATGGCCTCATAAACATTGAAAGTGACTTCTTCATCCATAACTCTCAAGGTCAGCTTACCTTGTTCCACATCTATCAATGCCTTACCTGTTGCTAGGAGTGGTCTTCCTAAGATCATGGGTACCTCTCTATCTTCTTCCATTTCTAGGACTATAAAGTCAACTGGAAAGATGAATTTATCCACTTTTACTAGGACATTCTCCACTATACCCTTTTGGGTACTTGACACTTCTACCCGCAAGTTGTAAGGTGACATGCGTCTCCTTACATTCTCCAAGTCCTAGTTTTTTGAAAATGGACAGAGACATTAAATTTATACTTGCACCAGAATCTATAAGTACTTTATCAAAATGAAAATTACCAATAGTGCAAGGAATAGTAAAACTTCCCAGATCTCTTTGTTTTCTTGGCAAATTGGATAAATTCTTCTATAAGATCATAGAACACTGCCCTGTAAGCTTTACAGATTCATTCCCATCTATCTTTCTCTTTTTGGTGAGCAAATCCTTCATGAATCTAGCATATGAAGGCATTTGCTGAAGTGCCTCTGCAAAAGGAATGTTAGTTTGCAATTTTTTAAAGACTTCTAAAAATTTAGCAAATAATTGTTGTTGCTTCAGCCTTCCTGGGAAAGGAATATGAGGAACATATGCTTTCACTTTTGGTGAATTTTTCTTTGGTTCCTCTTCCGGTTGTTTCCCTTTATCTTTCTTTAGGTTAACCTCCTCTTCCTCAAGTTTCTTATCAACTAATTCCTTACCACTCCTTAGCATAACAGCATTTACACCCTTAGGATTCTGCTCAATATTACTAGGTAAAGACCGAGATGGTCTATTACTCAATGTTGAGACATTTGACTAAGCTGATTTTCGAGATTCCTAATGGTGGCTTGTTGATTTTTTCAACATTGTGTCAGTCTTTTGCATATAACTTATCATGAGTTCTTCCATTTTTGACTGACCTTGCTGAGAAGAGGTATTATGATTAGGATATTGTTGATGGGGGATATTATGATTAGGACCTTGCTTTTGAAATCCAAGTGGTTTAAGTGCGTTGTTATCATTTCTCCATGAGAAATTTGGATGGTTACGCTACCCTGGATTGTAGGGTTTAAAAAAGGTCCTTGATTATTTTTTAAAATTTTTAAAAAATTTTATTGCTTCCAGGGATGGGGAGGAGAATTTCCCAATGGGCATCAAGTTTTTAGTGTATTTAGCAAACCACAACAAGAAATTGTTAAACTTTAAAAAAGGTGCAGAGGGATTTACTTCCGGGGGGAAGAGCTGAAATTTGACTGTTAAGGGTCCATTTTTGGGCAACGCCACTCAACTTACCTCTTTCTTTTCCAAATTAGGCAAAAGGGGCCCCATTTCTCAAAAAGCACTACCCCTCTTACTTTTACTAAAAGTGCACCCCCAAAGCACATCCCGAGCTCAATGTTCATCTAAACATGATGAAAATCCAAAAGGGGTTTTATTGGAACCAGGGGGGGGCTTTTCTAATTGCCTCCTTGAATTTTCCCATGCTTCAAAAGTTTCACCCTAAACTTATGAATTTGTGATGTCTTTTTTAAACCTTTTTCTAGCTGGGGAAAAAACCCCTTTAAAAAAATTTAAGAAGAAAACCCAAGTGGTTCAGATTTTTGGGGCATAATTTTGACAAAGCCTACTTTTTTCTAAGTAAAACAAAAATTTAGCCAATTTTTACAACAATCATTATTCTTTTCATTTTTAAAATATTGAAGAAATACGAAATACCCTTCGGACCCCATTTGGATATCCCCAAAAATTGATTTGATTGAACCATTTAACGATGGGTTTTTAAAACAAAAAATTTTAGCCTGAATTAGGGGTTTCATTGCGGACCTGAAACAAAAGTACCGGTTTTCCCCGAAGTGTTTACCCACCCAAAACCCATTATTGTTCTCTCTGCCATTTTCTTTTTTCTTCTTCTCTGCCCCTTTTAATTGTCGCAATTTATTCTATCTAAAGTTAATTTGGTAGAAGTTCAGCACTTCTCCCTTTGCGCAAAAAAAAACCCTAAAGGGGGAAGGGAAACGATACACAAGAAAAAAAAAAAATTAAATAAAAAAACAATTGCACCTAAATTAATAATACAATCTGAAGAGTCTAATATTAATAATTCCCGGAATGGCCCCAAAATTGTCCCGCAAAAAGGATTAAAATACTGAATAAAAACCGGCAAGGTCCATGGATAAAGTAAAATGAGAGAAGATTAAACCCACGAAATTGTTTAAAGAAATAACCTAAAATTTTCTATTATTTAGGAAATGAATTTGTTTAAATCGAATAAATTTAAGTAAATGCACAAAAAGGGAAATTTGGGTTTTTAAAAAAGAAATTTTGATGGGGGAAATAGAATCCACCCAAATTTCTACAACATTCCTTATTTTTAAAAAATCATTGCTAAGGATTTTCACAAGAAATTGAAAAACCCTTAACCCTTTCCAAGTTTTAAAGAATTTTACCCCAATTTTAATTTAATGTCCGCAAATTAAAAATAAGGGGGTTTTTAATTCACAATCAAAAATTTCCCAATTTATGATTCCCTAAATCTTCAAAAAATTTTTCCAAACCCCCTTAGTGAAAAATTTAAAAAAAAAAATTGCTGAAACACTTAGGTCAATTTTTAAAAAATTCAATAAACCCACTTCCCCAAAAATTTTTAATTTACTTAAGAATTCCCGATAAAAACCCAAACTTGTCTTTTTAAGTCTTTAAATTCCTTGCATTTTTTTCAAAAAAAAATACAATTCGTCGGACTTCTTATATAAAAAATTTCCCTAATCTTTTCCTATAACTGATAAAACCATTTTATTTAATTTTTGGCTTCATCATTTTCCCACAAGGATGATTTAGAAAATTATTTTAAAATTGCATAAAGCATTGAAGTAAAAAAGGCATGGGAAATTTTTATTAAATAAAAAAAATAAAAAATAAAGGCATGAAGAAAATGAAAAAAATAAACAATTGCTTAATTTCAAAAGTTTGTAAAACTTCAATTTTCCGAAATGATTCCAAAGTTCTTTAATTCAAGAAATTAAAAAACTTCTTTTTTTAAACAAAATTTAAATAACATAAATGTAAAAGAATTTAAAGAGAAAAAAAAATCTTAAGCTCCCAAAAGGAATTCTAATATTAAAAGATCCAAAAAAAGGATCCCCCAAGGTTCACAAAAGGGGGGCTATTTAAATCCCAAAAAGGGGGGAGGAAAAGGTGTCTATGGGAATTGAGTCGGCAAATTAATCAAATAAGTTTTGGGGAGATTTTTGAAAAGGAATCAAGGAACAATGTGGCCGGCCAAAAGGGCCCGGGCTTTGTTTTTTTTTTTTAGGCCGGTTTAATGTGGCCGGGGTAAAAATCCGACCCTTTAGCAACCTTCCTTGCTTTTAATTTTGAAAAACCCCCAATTTAATTTTTTTAATTTACTTTTGGTCCCCAAAACTGAATTTCACAATAAAAAACGTTAAGTTCCATTTCTTTATTTTTTTCTTTTAAAAATTTTAAATAAATTTAATATAAACCCCAAAAATAAATAAATTAATTATTTTTAGAAGACAATTTAAATCATCAATATGGATTGAGGGGGCTGTAGGAATTGGGATGGATGAAAATTGCAACAGAGGTGGCGAATAAGATTTGGGGTTTTTGTCTTCAGATAAAGGACCGTTATTTTAATGTTATAATTGGTTTTTTTCCACTATGTAGAAGAAAGGATCAGGATCGCCATGATTTTCAAGCCCATGAAGGATTCAAAATTCATTGAATAAACGGGGTTTTTTTAAAAAATTTTATGATGCCCAAAACCTGAAAAAAATTAATAACCGGCTTAAGGAATGATTTTGAATGAGTGGTTTCAATGTTTACCCAACAAATATTTGTCCTTCAAAGTTTTGGTTCTAGTTTCACTCTGTAGAGCAAAATTACTTCCCAATCCTTGCTCACACAAACTCTGTAAGCAAAAAAAGTCATAGAGGGGTTTTTTTTATTTTTTTCCTCTTTTCATGTTTTAAAGATTTAAAAATTTTCATTGGGGGTAGAGGTACTACTTTTAGGCAATAAATTAAAGGGTAGAAGGACACAAATTTTTTTTGTGTGGAGGATAAAATTGCCTTATTGAAAGGTAGGGGATTTTCGAGCTCCTATTGAGTAAGGGGAATAAGGTAAAGGATTTTTCTCACCATTCAGGGTTGGGGGCCAAAAAGGAAAACCACAGGGTTAATCCTCCATTGTGGGAAGGAATTCAGAGGTCCCTTCCATTGAAGATCCCCAAGTTTTTATTTTATCGTCATACTAGCTTATGAACGTTTAGAAAGGAAAAAAGAAGTCAAAAAAAATTAAAAGAGGGAAAAAATTTTTCTTGATTTAGGAGGTAAGTAAGGGAAGGCAACTAGATTTGGGGTGAAAGAAATTTGCAGTAGCCATGGTGAAAAATCCCCTTTTTCATGGGAAGACTAAAAAAATTAAATCAAGTTCCATGCAATTCGTAATGGAAAAAGAAAATGAACCTAATCAAAACATTGCAAGGAGTGACAATGGTGATATTTTCATGGAGGCCTTGCAAAAGCCACAATTCGAACTCCTCCAATTGTATCTTCATGTGCTCGGAGTTTCTTGCATCATCGAGGAGTGTAGTCATAACAAACTGGAACTAACCGAGGGTCTCTATTGCTAGTTGAACTTGCTGCAATAAACCCCTCTACTATTGTTGTTGTTCATCAACTGTTGCTGTTGTAGTTGCTTGTAATTTTATTTTATTTTTTTGAAATATGATGTCGCATAACTTGTACTATTGTTTAGTATGGGAGACCTAGACTTTTTGGCTTAGTTTAATGGACAAACTTTGCATCAATCAAGGAAGTTTAAGTGCTAAACTTTGTTTATGTATATAAGCTAAAATCAATTAATGAAGCTAGCTGTAGATCACATCCTTCTTTCCCACAAATTGACCTTTTCTTTCTCTGTTTTGCTACGAATTTTTTCCCTACTTCCCTTTTTCTCTTTTGCTTGCTTGCTGGTTGTTGCTTTGCTCCCTGGTGGTTCTATCTTTCCTTCCTTTTTTTTTGTTATTTCCATCACAGTCCTTCTAGTAGTTACAATGAATTTTAGTATTGGGAAGAGATGTGGTAGCACGTTATGGCTACAAGTGAATATGCTTGCTATATTTATCCCATGTTGAAAAGGTAGGGTATTGACTCTAAAACCTAAAGCAATACATAAATAGGAGTTTTGAAGACCCAAGACGCAACATAAATTTCTAACTAACTAAGAAAAGGTTTCCTCGTTCATATATAGAACTAATTCACCAAGTCGGTACATGGAACTTATGCTTCTTAATACTTTTTGTAGTTTCATGTTTTTATTTGATATTGCTATCTATTTTGAACTTTCTTATTTGTTGGCTTGGTCTCTACTCTAGCTAAACCTCATAAGTAGGAGTTTAGAGTTTTAACTTTGGAATTATGTTAGCTCCATTGTCGAGATATCCTTTATAGAGTTTTTACAAAAATTAACTCTTAGAATTAGTAGTAGCACTAAAGATTTTGGTGAGTGGATATTTTTGGTATAATCCCTGCAGGTTAAATTGTCATGTCTTCTCATTTGAGTGTTTGTATGCGGCTCCTTCATGTACTTTTTCGTATTTATGATGAAATTGCTGCTTCTCCTTGACCCCTAGTTTTTCACCATAATACTTCGGGTTTGCCACATTTCAGTAATCTCTAGACAATCTCTTATTTCCTTAATTCTTTATTTTGCCAGATTCGACATCGGTTTCTTCTACTACATTATAATTGTAGAAACTAATTATAAATAAGCAATGAAGAAAATACCAGTACTCAACGGCAGGCTCGGATGAATTATATTCCACCGATAGCATGAAGTAAATAAAATCTTCATAACACATCATCCCGTCATTCCCACTACCGAACCTTCTTGGTGCCTGAAACCAAGAAACACTTATCATCATTATGATTATTATTACTGACTTTTGCCCCCTAAAAATAAGATTGATAACATAGAAAAATCCTAACCTCAGAAAAAATTCTTCCCACAACCGACTCGGTAAGACAACGATGACGATATTCTTGCAACCATCTTTTTCTAGTCCTTCAAGATGATCACGAAAACACTCATCGATCTTAGCCAAGCAATCATGTAATGTATTAGAACCTAGAGCATCATAACCCGCCATATGTTACTATTAACAAGCGACATCCGAAAGTTCTAAAACTCCATCATACTTCAAACCTACTCATATATATATATATCATCCATGATACTACTATAACAATAGTCAAATTAATGACTCATAGATGAGTCATTCCATATCTCATTATTTTAATAACCGCAAAGTCTCAAACTACAATCTATCTCCATAATTTCAATTGAATGTTAAAACATCAATTTGCAATAATTCAAAATTCTTGTCACTCTTCCTCCACGTATTAATAGTGTTCTCTTCCCATCTCATCCATGTAATGTCCCACCAAGTTTTTGTTTTCATCATACTTTAATTATTCATCATTTTTGCCTGCAACTAAAAAAAATATAGGAAAGGGGTAAACCTAAGCTTAGTACGTGAGTACCACACCCACATGCGCATGACACGCCACATTAATATCACATGTAAATAAGCAACATTTTTCCATAACTCATTCATAATACCATTCAGACAACAATACCAATAATGAATTATAACACATGGGGGTACTCATGACCCCGGTACACACAACATTTGTCTTAATGGAACTGTCTCTATGAGCCCTGTCTAACCTTATGATGTGCCTAAAAGGGAATTAAGCACAAACAAAAACAACCCAAATATGAACCTCAAAAGATGAGATCAAATTTGGTTCACAAGAGAGACAATTTATGTGAACCCTAACTGATGGATGATGAATCAAATGATATAATCAAGGAGATGAAATCCACAAAGATGATAATCCTCAATTGAATCAATTAACCAACTTAAATCCCAAGAGAATTCCAATCAACAACACAAAAATTCCAACTGTGATCCTCCTCACAACAAAGAAGTTCCATGCCACAAGTATAACGACAAATTGATGGTATTAACAAGTGCTAAAAACCAATTAATTATGCAATGATAGTTTGATTACAAATGCAATCAAAATCTGATCAAGAAGACTTCAATCCAACCATAGATATTACTCACTAGAGATAAAAAGGAAACATAATAATAAGAAATTGATATGACTTACAATTTCCCCTTGTTGCACTCGCCACAATTTGAATTCTTGGGATTGAAATGATAAAAGAAATTGAACTAGGAAGAAACCTAATTCCCTCACGTAAAGTGTATGGTCAAATCTGAAAAATGGCCCATCAAACCCTACTTTAACCAGTATTTATATTTGCTCCATTTAGGGTTAGAAATTACACAAAATTACAATTATGCCACTTTTAGGGTAACCGGTCCTAAATGGAAATTACAATCAAAATGAAAGTATCCTAAAAGAAAATACGACATAAAATAGTCCATAAAACAATTACAAAGTACAAAATACTATAAATCTTCATGATCTAATGCTACGAAATGGAAACAATCAAAGCGGGCCTTTGAATGCAAATATGATGATGTCCCATGGCTATCAACTAATGTAGGATATGTTAGCATCCCATGAAGAATTATTATTGTACCTATAAGATTATTTCTCAAATACTTATTAGATAAAAGAAATGAAGTAAAATATGAGCGATTTGGATCATCATCCAAATCTAGTTTTGAAAGCATATACGGTGCTGGAAATTTTCCCATCATCTTCTCGGGCTTTTGAAAGATTTGCCCTCAAATCTGGAGGATCATTTCTGGAACTGAACCTTGATGTCTCTGTTAGCCTGCTCTCCCGGTTATTAGATGTAGTGGAAATAGTTCTGATTTGTTCTTGAAACTGATGGACCTTAGATGGAGTCATAGGTGATAGTATTATGCGAGACTCACCCATACTGAACATATAGGTGTTCCTAAATCCATTATGTAACACCTACTGATCAAACAACTAGGGTCTACCTAACAGCAAATGGAATGCATGCATAGGAATTACATCATATAGGACCTCATTGTGATATTTCTACCCAACACTCACAAGCACCTTTGCCCTTAGCATAATGTATATACTACCCCGATTATCCAACCAATGCAAGTTATAAGGGCTAGGATGTGGGCTAGTAGACAAATGTAATTTGTTTACTAGTGCAACAGATATAATATTCGTACAACTACCACTATCAATGATGAGTACATAAAGGTTACCTCTGATCCTGCAAGAGGTGTGAAAAATGTTGTCCCTCTGAATGTCTTTAGCATCAGGAGATATGGTTAGAGCCATACGTAACACATTAATAGGTAGATATTGTTCACCTCTACGTTCCTCATGTGTTTCTGCAGTTTGGTCATCATAATACTCTTGCAGTGCTATAGGTAAATCTGTACACTCAATCTGTTCCTCGTTAACCTCAACATCTTCCCTAGCGCCCTCCATAACAGTCATCACCCTCTTATTTGGACACTGTGCTGCCATATGCCAAAATGCCTTACATTTAAAGCATTTGATCTGGCGTGCTTTTCCACTAGTAGATCCGGGAACAATTTGCCTCACATCTGGTGCTATTATCTCTTTACCCTTCCTAATGGGTATATTTTCTCTAGTAGTGTTAAAGGTAGTTTTGTCCACTACTCTCATTACCTCACCTATTGCCTTTGTCACTCCTGATCGACCGTCAGCTGCTATGGGTCTGGTAGTAGTATTGGGCCTACTGCTTGGAGCCTTAAACAAATTGGACCTCTTTTGCCTCTCCACTTTTAAATCCAACTGAATAGCCTCATCAAGTGTACTATAGCACTGCAACTCAACAACACACGCCATCTCATATTTCAGACCAGAGACAAAGCATGCTACGGTTTGTTTTGGAGGTTCGATTGACCTAAATCTAACTATGAGGGTTTCAAATTCCTGCACATAATCATCCACCGTCTTACCTCCCTACCTCAAAGTCTGCAGTTGCATAAACAGTTCTTGTTTGTAGTGCTTAGGAATAAATTCTTTTTCTCAACACCCTTTTCATATGCCTCTATGTTTGAATCTCAACTGTCTCTACCCATTTTGAAACATAATCAATAGCTAAAAGGATGTATTTGTTTAAAAAAGATGAGGGAAAAGGACCCATAAAGTCGATTCCCCAAATGTCAAAAAGCTTAATTACAAGTATATTATTTTGTGGTAATTCGTGTCTTCTAGAAATGTTGCCAGTCCTTTGACATTGAGCACAAGATATGATGTAGTTCCTGCAATCACTGAACAACCTGGGCCAATAAAATCTACATGATAAAATTTTAGCTGCCGTTCTTTCTACACCAAAGTGACCTCCTGCCTCTCTAGAATGACAATGTTGTATAATGCTAAGCTGTTTACTTTCAGATACGCATCGTCTAATTATTTGGTTAGCACAATTTTTAAAGATATATGGTTCATCCCAAAAATAAAACTTCACATCATGTAAAAATTTATTTTTCTGTTGGTAAGATAAACCAGATGGAGTGATTTTGCTAACCAAATAATTAACAATATCAGCATACCAAGGTAATCCTTGGACTTCTACTGCATGCAATTGTTCATCAAGGAACTTTTCATTAATAGGTAAATCAAAACAATTAGATTTCAGACGGGATAAATGATCAGCCACCACATTTTAGTTCCCTTCTTATCTTTAATTTCCAGGTTAAATTCTTGCAGTAGTAGAATCCATCGAATTAACCTAGGTTTAGCATCAACTTTAGCAAATAAATACTTAAGGGCAGCAAGGTCAGTATATACTATGATTTTAAAACCTATCAGATAAGGCCAGAATTTATCGCATGCAAATATGACTGCTAAAAGTTCTTTTTCAGTTGTGGCATAATTCCTTTGGGCCTCATTTAAGGTTCTACTTGCATAGTATATTACATGAAATGACTTATCTTTCCTTTGCCCAAGTACCGCTCCTACAGCATAGTCGCTGGCATTGCACATCAACTCGAATGGAAGCTCCTAATCAGGTGCAACAATGACTGGTGCAGTAGTGAGCTTCTCTTCAATAGATTAAATGCCGCAAACAATTGTCATAAAAAACAAAGGTAGACTCTTTTTCTAATAAATTACAAAGAGGTCTTGAGATTTTAGAGAAGTCCCTGATAAATCTCCTGTAGAAGCTAGCATGTCCCAAGAAGCTTCTGATTCCTTTCATTGTAGTAGGTGGTGGTAGCTTTTCTATCACCTCTACTTTTGCCCTATCAACCTCAATTCCCTGCTTAGGTACTTTGTGCCCAAAGACTATTCCCTCTATTACCATGAAATGACATTTTTCCCAGTTAAGAAGCAGATTAGTTTCCTTGCATCTCTTAAGCACACATCCTAAATTTATCAGTCATGTTTCGAATGACTTCCCAAAAACAGAAAAATCATCCATGAATATTTCAATAAAATTTTCTAACATGTCAGAAAATATGGACATCATGCGTCTTTGAAATGTAGCGGGTGCATTACAAAGACCAAAGGGCATTCTCCTAAAGGCAAATGTGCCATAAGGACAAGTAAAGGTGGTTTTCTCCTGGTCCTCGGGTGCTATATGGATTTGATTGTAACCCGAGTAACCATCTAAAAAGCAGTAATAATCATGCCCTTCAAGTTTTTCTAACATCTGATCTACAAAAGGGAGGGGGAAATGATCTTTACGGGTAGCATCATTTAGTTTTCTATAGTCTATATAGACTCTCCAACCAGTTACAGTGGGAGTGGGAATTAATTCATTAGCCTCATTTTTTACTACAGTCATACCACCTTTTTTTGGTACAACTTGGACAGGACTAACCCATTTACTATCAGAAATTGGAAAAATAATGCCTGCATCTAACAATTTAAGCACTTCCTTTTTTACAACTTCCTTAAGAGTTGGGTTAAGTCTTCTTTGTGGTTGTACTATAGGTTTGCACTCAACCTCAAGAAATATCCTATGAGTACAAATTGAAGGGCTAATTCCCTTAATATCAGCAATGGTCCACCCGATAGCTTTCTTATGCTCTCTTAGAACATCCAAAAGTTGTTGCTCTTGATCACCTGTCAAAGAAGAAGAAATGATTATTGGCAAAGTATCATCTGTTCCAAGATATGCATATTTTAAATGACTAGGTAATGGTTTAAGCTCAAGCACTGGGGGTTGTGTCAATGATGGAACTGGCTTCATCTCACTTGTTCCTAGCTCCTCATAGTAATGAGCTCGAATTTCTAATGCTTCTTCCTCACATTCTTCAATTGGTTCTTCATCATCACTCCATTCATCTATATCCTTGAGAACTGATTCTATTGTCTCCATACCCGCATTCTCTTCAATATTCTCACAGGAAACTTCATCAATAACATCAATTGTGTAACAAGACTTACAATCATCAAATTTCCTAATGGCCTTATAAACATTAAAAGTAACTTCTTCATCCATAACTCTCAAGGTTAGCTTACATTGTTCCACATCTATCAATGCCTTACCTATTGCAAGCAATGGTCTTCCTAAGATCATGGGTACCTCTCTATCTTCTTCCAATTCTAAGACTATAAAGTCAATTGGAAAGATGAATTTGTCCACTTTTACTAGGACATTCTCCACTATAGCCTTTGGGTACTTGACACTTCTATCAACAAGTTGTAGGGTTACATGCGTCTCCTTACATTCTCCAAGTCCTAGTTTTCTAAAAATGGACAAAGGCATTAAGTTTATACTTACACTAGAATCTATAAGTACTTTATCAAAATGAAAATTACCAATAGTGCAAGGAACAGTAAAACTTCCCTGATCTCTTTGTTTTCTTAGCAAATTGGATAAATTCTTCTATACAATCATAGAACACTCCCTTGTAAGCATTACAGGTTCTTTCCCATCTATCTTTCTCTTTTTGGTGAGCAAATCCTTCATGAATCTAGCACATGAAGGCATTTGCTGAAGTGCCTTTGCAAAAGGAATGTTAATTTGCAATTTTTTTAAGACTTTTAAAAATTTAGCAAATTGTGAATCCAATTGTTGTTGCTTCAGCCTTCCTGGGAAAGGAATAGGAGGAACATATGCTTTCACCTTTGGTGAATTTTTCTTTGGTTCCTCTTCCTTTTGTTTCCCTTTATCTTTCTTTAGGTTAACCTCCTTTTCCTCAAGTTTCTTATCAACTAATTCCTTACCACTTCTTAGCATAATAGCATTTACACCCTTAGGATTCTGCTCAGTATTGCTAGGTAAATACCCAGATGGTCTATTACTCAACCGTTGAGACATTTGACTAAGCTGATTTTCAAGATTCCTAATTGTAGCTTGTTGATTTTGCAACATTGTGTCAGTCTTTTACATATAATTTATCATGAGTTCTTCCATTTTAGACTGACTTTACTGAGAAGAGGTATTATGATTAGAATATTGTTGATGGGGGGTATTATGATTAGGACCTTGCTTTTGAAATCCAGGTGGTTTAAGTGCATTGTTATCATTTCTCCATGAGAAATTTGGATGGTTACGCTACCCTGGATTGTAGGTGTTTGAATAAGGTCCTTGATTACCTCTTTGGAAATTGTTGACAAAATTTACTTGCTCTCATGGGATGAGGAGGAAAATTTTCCAGATGGGCACTCAAGAGTTGAGTGTGGTCCTGAGTATAACTCACAACAAGAAATTTGATTAACATTAAAAGAAGGTGTAGAGGTGAGTTTACTTACCTGGGCGGTAAGAGATGAAATTGAGCTGTTAAGGTGTCCATGTCATTGACAGATGCCACTTTAGACTTACCTCTTTCATGTTGCCAATTATGTGCACTAGAGGCCATTTCATCAATCAAAGCACTAGCCTCATCATACGTCTTACTCATTAGTGCACCACCAGAAGCAGCATCTACTAGAGATCTCAATGTCTTATCTAAACTGAGATAGAAAATCTCAATAAAGAGATTATCTGGTAATCTATGATGGGGGCATTTTCTAATTGCCTCCTTGAATCTTTCCCATGCTTCATAAAGTGATTCACCACTAAACTTAGTGAAGTTTGTGATGTCATTTCTTAACCTAGCAGTTTTAACTGGTGGAAAAAATCTCCTTAAAAATTTAGATGAGAGATCAACCCAAGTGGTTACAGAGTCCTGTGGTAGTGAATTATACCAAGCCCTAGCTTTTTCTCTAAGTGAAAACGGAAAAAGTTGTAACCTAATTACATCGTCAGATACATTATTCATTTTCACTCTATTACAATATTGAAGAAATATTGCAATATGCTCATTAGGACTCTCATTTGGATATCCTCCAAATTGATTTGATTGAACCATTTGAACGAGTGTTGGTTTCAACTCAAAATTGTTAACCTATATCGTAGGTCTTCTAATTGCAGGACCTGAAACAACAAGTACCGTATATTCCCGAAGTGCTCTACCAACACCCTGAATCCGATTGTTGTTCTCATCTACCATGTCCACTTCTTTCTTTCTTCTTTGCTCTCTTCTAAGTTGTCGCAAGGGGTGTTCTATCTCAAGATTAATTGGTAGAAGTTTAGCACTTCTAGTCTTGCGCATAAAAAGAACTTCAAAGAGAACGGAAACGATCACACAATGATAAAAAAAATTAAATGACAAAATAATTGCGCCTAAATTAACAATAGTATCTGAAGATGGTCTAATATTAATCAATCCCCAACAACGGTGCCAAAAACTTGATCCACACAAAAAGAGATATAAAATGAGCGTGAATAAATATCGGCAAGTTACTGGATCAGATCAGCAATATGGTGAGAGAAGAGAGTCGAACCACGAAGATTGATTAAATAATAGACTATATCAATTTCTACTATTATTTAGGCAATGATATTTGATGAAAAACAAATGTGAATGAATTATACTAAATGCGTAAAAAGAGAATTATGTTGAAAAAGAATGAATTGATGGTGGGAAAATAGAATCCACCCTAATTCTACTAATCATATTGCCTTCATGTTATAATAACTTATAGCTATATGGATTTTCACAAGAAATTGACAAAACCTTAATCCTTTTTCAAGTTTTAAAGTATCATAACCCCAATTAAATTTAATAGCTCCCGCTATTTAAAATCAATGGAGGATTCTAATTTACGATCATAAATTTTCGAATTATATGATTGCCTAATATCTTTAAAATAATTTCTCCTAGTCCCTTAGTGAAAAATTAAATAAAAATATTGCATGAAACACTTAGGTTAATTTCTAATAAAATTCAATAACGCCGCTTCCGCATAAATTATTAAATCTTACTTGGGAATTCCTAATAAATCCTAAATTTCTCTTTTAAGTCATTTAAATTCCTATGCATTGATTTTAATTACAAAATACAATTCATAGTAAGACTTCTCATATTAAAATTCCACATATCTATATGTCCTATAACTTGAATAAAATGATCATTTTAGTTGAATTATGGCTTCATCATGTTTCCCACAAAGATGATTTAGAACATTATGGTGTAGATTACATAAAAATAATTGAAGTAAATAGGTGTAATGGAATTCATATTAAATGATAAAAATAAACTGATAAATGGCATAAAAAAAATTAAATAAATGAAACAATCGCTATAATCTTCAAGAGTTTGTAAAACTTCAATCTTCCGAAATGATTCCTAAAATTCTTCAATTGAAAGCAAACTTTAGTAACATTCTTTCTTCAAACTAAAATTTAGAATAACATGAAATGTAAAAGAATTTAAAGAGAAGATAAAATCCTAAAGTTCCTAAGGGAATTCTAATGATTCAAAAGATCAAAAACATGAATGCCCCTTAAGGTTCACATAAGGAGTCTATTTATAGATCCAAAGAGGAGGAGGATAAGGCTGATCTGATGAGGAATTGAGTCAGCAAATCAATCAAGATAAGATTTTGGAGAGATTTTCGCATGGACATCCGAGAAACAGTCAAAGCTGGCTCAAGGCCGATGGCTTTGAATGTAGGCTGGCTCAAGGCCGGCGGCTTTGATGTGCTAGGATGGTTTTTTTTCTTAGGTCGGCCTTAAGGCCGGTAGGCTTTAGTAGTAAGCCAACTTAAGGCCGGCGGCCTTCAATGCAATTCTTCACTTGCTTCTTCAATTTTATGAAAAACTCCTCCAATTAACTTGTAATTTACTTTTAGGTCCTCAAAACCTAAATTTTCACAATAAACACCATTAAATACCATTTCTTTATATTTTCTTATAATATTGAAATTAATTTAATATAAATCGAGAAGAAAATATAAGTATAATGTGATCTTATCACTTAATCTATTAGGTCATCCAAAGTTTTACGAATTGTTTTGGTTGTGTGGAATTTGGTTAATTAAGAAGATAATTTGATATATAATCATAATGTTCATCGCTTAACACGACTATGTTGGAGGTTATGTTGTTTAACATGGGCTAGTACATGACCATGTTAGGGGTCGAGTATCTCTTGGTGAGATGGCTTCAACACAGTTGGAACATGGTCATGTTGAGAGGCTGTGTTTCTCTTAATTCAACATGGTTGAAACACGACCGTGTTAGGAGGTCGTATATCCTTCGATATGACTTTTGGATTTAATACGGTCGAAACATGACCGTGGTGGGAGGCCATGTTCTTCTTATTTTAACACGAGGGCAACATGACCGTATTGATTGGTCGTATATCTTTCGATACACTTTGTAAATTCAACATGAGAGCAACATGACCATGTTAGATGGTCGTGTATCCTTCAGTATGTCATTCGAACCCAAATTTTTTTCTATCCTTAATTCTTCTAATCTCCTAATTTTCTAATCCTAAGCTTAATTAAATCCAAAAAACATAAATTAGAATCTCTTACTTGATTTGAATTTCTCTTGAAACTCCTAATCCAATCACTCCTGTGTTTATTCAATCCATCCTCAGGTTTGATGTCTATGAACAACCAATTGGATTTCGTGAATAAGTCTCCTCTTAATAAAATATGTATTGAAATGATAAAAACTGTACCTTTTTGCCTTGCTGTGCTAGCTCCTCAGATTTCTCTTTCTTGGAGAGGTTTTCTCTCTCTTTCTCTTTTGTGTCTTCAGGCGACTATTATAAAATGTGCATAAAAGAAAGGAACCTTAGGTCAGTTAGCATATATATATTATCCTGTTGGAAAATACAATACTACCCCCCGTCCTTTATTCATAATTCCGAAATTGCCTAGAACCTTATATGATTTATTTATTTGTGTGTGTGTGTGTATATATATATATATATATATCATATATTACATTCTTGCCCCCTTATTAAAACTTTTATCCTCAAAAGTTACCTAGAATTGGGAAAAGTTTTGGATACTTTTTCTTCATTTCTTCTTCTAATTCCCATGTCGCTTCTCGCTTTGTTTGATTTATCCATTGCACTTTGACATAAGGAATACTTCTTCTTCTTAGAGCTTGTTCCTTGGTATCCACTATCCTCACAGGTCTTTCTATAGAGGACATGTCTGGCTATACCTTCAAAGGTTTTAAGGCCATTACTTGATCTGGGTTTGGTACAAACTTGCTTAACATTGACACATGAAATACATCATATACTCCAGCCAGACTTGGCGATAGTGCCAACCTGTATGCAAATATTCTGATTTTCTCCAGAATTTCGAATGGACCCACATATCTTAGATTCAACTTACCCTGTAGTCCAAACGTGATTACCCCTTTAGTTGGAGATATCTTTAATAAGACTTTATCTCCCACTTGAAACTCCAGAAGGCCGTCGCCGTTTATCTGCATAACTTTTCTGGTGACTCTAAGCTGATACGATCCATTGCCTTATGACTTTAATCTTGTCTACTATTTCTTGTACTATCTTTAGCCCCAATACTCGTCTTTCTACCACTTCATCCTAGTGTAAGGGAGATCTACACTTCCTTCCATATAATGCTTCATAAGGAGCCATCTGTATAGTAGTATGGTAAGTGTTGTTATAAGCAAATTCTACTAAAGACAAATGATCACTCTAGTTACCCCCTTGATCCAATGTACAAGCTTTTAGTAAATCTTCAAGAATTTGAATAGTTCTTTCAGATTGCCCATTTGTTTGAGGATGAAATGCTGTATTAAACTAGAGTTTGGTTCCCAAAGCTTGATGTAGACTTTTCCAGAACTTGCTCACAAAAGGAGTATCCTTGTCAAATGTAATCATAGTTGAGATCTCGTGTAATGCGACAATCTCATTAATATAATTTGAGCAAACTTTTCTAGTCTATAGTCCACTTTAATTGGCAAGAAATGTGTGGATTTGGTTAATCTATCTACTATAAACTAAATCGCATCATATTTCTCCCTTGTTCTTGGGAGTGCTATGACAAAATCCATAGTTATATGTTCCTACTTCCATTTAGGCATAGGAAGAGGTTGTAACTCACTAGCTGGTCTTTGGTGTTCAATCCTTATTTGTTTATACGTGAGACACCTAGATACATATTCGACTATCTCCCATTTCATAGTTCTCCACCAGTAAGTGTTCTTGAGATCTTTGTACATCTTGGTGCTTCCTAGGTGTACTGCATGCCCTTAGTAATGTGCTTCCTTCGTAATCTTCCTCTTTAATTCTGTGTTGTTTGGAGCACACCATCTATTATTATACTTGACTACTCCTTCGGTGTTGATGGGAATCTAACCTGCGATTTCAATGGTCAGGGAACTTGATTTGGATGATGATTCAAATCACTTGCATGTATACATTTTTTTCTTTATCTAATAAAGTTTTCATGGTAATCTATCAAGTACAATGATTAGTCTTCACAGGATGGTACATGACCTACGTTGTTGAACAAATTAGGGACATCATCGGATTCACATCCTACAGTCTGCTGTAATCAACATTGACTCGATGAACCGGCTCTTGGAAGATCATTATCTTTTGTAATTGTAATTTATTTTGAACCATTTATTTGTAAGCTTTTTAACATTTTGATAAAAAAACACACCCTGTTGCCATGAGAGTGAGGAGTCCTCTTACCAACACACACTCTTATTGATGTGCCTAAATCCACTTAGAAGAACAATTAAAAGATTCAAGAAAAACAATTCTCAAATCAAGGTAAAAACGAATCCAAAAGGGAAAAATTCACGTGAACCCTAATGAAGATACAAGGAAATCCAAATGTTCAATGTTGCAATAGTGAAACCTTAATGATAATATCTTCTAACAACACCCTAATCACATATAATCCACGAAAATAATCCACAAATTCAAAAGAAAGCTTCAATTATAAGGATTCCTTTCCATAAGTGAATTTCACGTTTCAAGTGGAATTCTTCAATGATGATTCGAATTCAATTGCAAGGTACTTTAATTAAACACAAGAATTCAACAACAATTAGAAGCAAATCTGTCCAAGAACTATCTCAATTCAACCTTAGATATGACACACTAGAGAAGAAAAGAAATCACAACAAAATGAAATTGATACAACTCACAATTTCAAGGTGTTGCACTCGCCACAATTTCAACTCTTGGGATTGAAATTGATAAGAGTCTAATGACAATTAGGAACCCTAATTCTCACGTGAAGAAGAAGTGTTTGATCTGCAAAATAAGCCTTCTCAAACCCTCTCTTAAGCAAGTATTTATTCTTGCTACTCCCAGGGTTAAAAAGTGCTTAAAATTGCTAACCCTAAATGAAAGTTACAAAGAAATAAAAGTGTCCCAAAACCAAAATAGTTCATAAAACAATTATATGATACAAAATAACATAAATCTTCATGATCCAATGCCTCGGATAGAAACAATCGCAGCGGGTCTTTGATTATCATCCTGAAAAATGTTCTGTGTCCAACGGGAGTTGTAGGACATAGTGGCATCCCATGGAGAATTATCATTGTACCTGTAAGATTATTCTCATTTTTTTTTTAGAAATAAAGACATAAGGTAAATATGAACAATTTGGATCATCATTCAGATTGGGTTCTGAAAAGGTTGACAGCGTTAGAAATTTTCCCATCATCTCCTCGTGCTTCTGAAAGATTTGCCCTCAAATCTAGAGGATCAGTTGTGGAACTGAACCCTAGTATCTCTGTTGTCTTGCTTTTCCGGCTAACAATGGTAGTGAATGGATTCTTGATCTTTTTGAAAACCTTGGACCTCAGATGGAGTCATCGGTAATAGAACTATGCATGACTTGCCCATGCTGAACATGTACGTATTTTCAAACCCATCATGTATCACCCATCGATCATACAACCAAGGCCGACCCAATAGTAAATGGAATGCATGCATAGGAACTATATCACAAAGGATCTCATCATGATAGTTCTGCTCGACACTCACAGGAACCTTTGCCCTAAAGGTAACATGCATACTACCTCTGTTATCCAGCCAATGCAAATGATAAGGACTAGGATGTGGTATAGTAGATAGTTGTAATTTGTCTACCAGTGCATCAGATGTAACATTCGTGCAACTACCACTATCGATGATGAGTACACAAAGGTTACCTCTAATTCTGCAAGAGGTATGAAATATGTTCTCCCTCTGAATATCACCGGTATCAGGAGATATAGATAAAACCTTGCGTAACACATTAAGGGGTAGATATTTCCCTCCTGTATGCTCCTCAGGCGCGTTTGCATTCTGATCACCATAATATTCCTGCAGTGCTGTTGGTAGATCTATAGGTTCAATCTGATTATGATCATCCTCAATATCCTCTCCAGTGTCTTCCATAACAGTCATCACCCTCTTATTTGGACACTGTGCAGCCATATGCCCAAATCCCATGCATTTAAAGCATTTTATCTGGCGCACTTTCCCATTAGTAGATCCGGGAATAGTCTGCCTCGTTTCTGGGGCCATGACCTCTTTACCCTTCTCAGTGGGTAAATTTTCTCTTATAATTGTTGGGGTAGAAGTGTCCACTTCCTTTACTCCCTCACCTACCGCCTTTGTTCCCCCTGATCGACTGTCGGCTGATATGGGTCTATTATCAGTACTGGGCCTACTGCTTGGAGCCCTAAAGAAGTTGGACCTCCTCTGTCTCTCTACTTTTAAGGCCAACTGAATAGCCTCATCAAGTGTAGTATAGTGCTGCAGTTCAACAATACACGCTATTTCATATTTTAGACTTGAGACAAATCGTGCTATAGTTTGTTCTGGGGGCTCAACAGACCCATACCTAATCATAAGGGTCTCAAATTCCTGCACATAATCGTCCATTGTTTTGCCCCCTCGCCTCAATGTTTGTAGTCACATAAATAGCTCCTGTTTGTAGTGCTCAGGAATGAACCTTTTCCTTAACAATCTTTTCATGTCCCTCCAGGTCTGAACCTCAGCCTCTCCATCCCGACGCTTGTTGATAATCAAATTCTTCCACCAGAGTGCAGCATACCCTACAAATTCAACAGCAGCCAATCGGACCCTGGTACTGTCATCGATCTCATAACATTCGAAGAGACCTTCGACTTTATCCTCCCAGTCTAAGTATTCATCTGTTGATCCCTTGTCATCATAGGATATCATCTGTAGTTTCACATACTCCAAACCCCGAGGTGGCCTGAAATCCTTATTCTGATTTAGGTTTACCCAAAAATTGTCATCCCTTTCTTCCCTGTTTGGAAGATGCTCCTCTCCCATCCTTCTATTTAAATTCCCATCTCCCACTACTCTGTTTCGATGAGGGTTTTGTGGAGCTACTCGAGGTGGTGCCGGTTGGTTTACCACTGGTGGTTGTGGTAATGTCATTCTATCAACTCTAGTTGCCAGTGTAGCAACTATAGTAGTGAGATCCTGGAGTTGTTCTTCCAAAGTTCTCCAACCTGCCACATTATGACCCTGACCTCCACCAACCTGGCTATTGGCTTCTTCACCCATTCCCCCATTCACACTGTCATTTGACATAGTTGTAGACTCCGTATGTTGATCCTCAAAACAATTTGATTTAAGGGTACACACTCCACTACTACACTTCCCTTAACTCCATACAATAGCAACTACAAAAGACAAACAAACAAATCCACTTAACATTAAAATTATATTATTGCAACTCACGTGTAATACTCTTCTCCACAACACGTCACAACAACACGGTGCAACAAATTTAATTTCCAAAAATCACTCCACGGCAACACACAAGCAACAACAACAATGATGATGTGTTACTTCTACGGTAACAACAAGATGGATAATAATTACAAGTAGACTTCCACTTCCACGGCAAATAATGATAACAAAGGACTAATATGTGACTTTCCACAAATGAATTCCGAATTCCACAATAGGTAGTAACTTTCAATTTGAAATTCAAACAACTTCACTTATTGTAAGCTTTCCTCAATTGGTAACAATGAATTCAAATTCAAATAGCAATCATTAACTCCCACAACTTAATTGCATATGTTTGAATTCAAATAATTCTTTACTAATCAAAACTCAATGCAATATGCAAATTGTACTCCACCAATTCAGAATTACACAATGGAAATCAAAACAACAAACTACACATCCTCCTCCACGCTACAACAAGCTACAGCAAGGATTTTGGTAAGTTTTGCAAGTTCCAAAAATTGTTGAAGTAAACAACACTTTATACTTCTGCCCTTCCACGTAAATTAGCGATCACAAAATGATGCAACAACCTTCCCAAACCAACTCCAACAAATAGCAAAATAAACTCTAAGACAAGGTAATTTCACAAGCTCAAAATCACAACAATCAATACAATTGCGGTTTTCACTAAATCAACCCTAATGGATGATTAACTCCATGAAATCAAATGAAACCAATTCCCTTCTCACAACATGTGCTCTGATACAAAAAAGATGATGGGCCTAAATCCACTTAGAAGCACAATTAAAAGATTCAAGAAAAACAATTCTCAAATCAAGGTAAAACCGGATCCAAAAGGGAAAAATTCACGTGAACCCTAATGAAGATACAAGGAAATCCAAATGTTCAATGTTGCAATTGTGAAACCTCAATGATAATATCTTCTAACAACACCCTAATCACATATAATCCATGAAAATAATCCATAAATTCAAAAGAAAGCTTCAATTATAAGGATTCCTTTCCACAAGTGAATTGCACGTTTCAAGTGGAATTCTTCAAGGATGATTCAAATTCAATTGCAAGGAACTTTAATTAAACACAAGAATTCAACAACAATTAGAAGCAAATCTATTTAAGAACTATCTCAATTCAACCCTAGATATGACACACTAGAGAAGAAAAGAAATCATAACAAAATGAAATTGATACAACTCACAATTTCAAGGTGTTGCACTCGCCACAATTTCAACTCTTGGGATTGAAATTGATAAGAGTCTAATGACAATTAGGAACCCTAATTCTCACGTGAAGAAGTAGTGTTTGATCTGCAAAATAAGCCTCCTCAAACCCTCTCTTAAGCAAGTATTTATACTTGCTACTCCTAGGGTTAAAAAGTGCTCAAAATTACAAGTTTGCCACTTTTAAGATGGCTAACCCTAAATGAAAGTTACAAAGAAATAAAAGTGTCCCAAAACCAAAATACAACCAAAATAGTTCATAAAAAAATTACAAGATACAAAATAACATAAATCTTCATGATCCAATGCCTCGGGATAGAAAACAATCGCAGCGGGTCTTTGATTGTCATCCTGAAAAATGTTCTGTGTCCAACGAGAGTTGTAGGACATAGTGGCATCCCATGGAGAATTATCATTGTACTTGTAAGATTATTCTCAATTTTTTTATTAGAAATAAAGACATAAGGTAGATATGAGCAATTTGGATCATCATCCAGATTGGGTTTTGAAAAGGTTGACAGTGTCAAAAATTTTCCCATCACTTATCAATTTCTTGCAAATTGTGGCGAGTGAGGCTTAGTAAATCTTGTGAGTAGTATCGAGATTTTTCTAAGTTGCTTCTTATTATTACTAGTGTGTAATATCTAGTGATAATAGGTTGTTTTTCCTTTATATGTTGTTCTGCCATTAGGGTTCTTATTGCTTCAATTTGTATAAGATTGGAGTTGCACATTATCTTTACTTAATTTGATGTTGGAATCCTTTTTTTTTTTTGCTTACAAGTTGATTCACGCAATTTGAGTTTTATTACACTAGGCTTCATGCCATTTGTGAATCCATTTTGTAGATTTGATCCCTTGGTTTGCCAATTATATTGTGCTTATGTGCTCTTCGCTACTAAGCACATCATAATTTGGTATCAGAGCAAGTTGTTCATACAATTAGGGTTCATTTGGAAATTGTTCTTCATGCTATTTTTAGGATTTATTGAAGTGGTTCTTCAATTGGTTTCATGTGCTTGAATTTGAGCAGTTAGGCACATCATAATTTGGTATCAGATGATAGAAATAAAAATCCTACAAGACCTATCATTAGGGCAAGAACTAAAGGAATTTGAATTTTGGTGATGAGGGCCCATTTTGAGCAGATCGACCCTGGAATTATTTATATATTAACCTCTTTTCTATTATTCTTGTATTGTGTTTTCCAACAGGCACACTTATCATATTTTATAGGGCAATGGACAAACTCCCTCAGACTCAGCTTGTGGGTTATCTATGGACCGACCTGAATCGGCGATGAGCTGGGCTGATGGATCCTATAGAAGACCGGCATCTTGAAGACCATTTCTTTTATATATTTATTCTTTTATGAACTATTTTGGTTGTATTTTGGTTTTGGGACACTTTTATTTCCTTGTAATTTTCATTTAGGATTAGCCACCTTAAAAGTGGCAAACTTGTAATTTTGAGCACTTTTTAACCCTAGGAGTAGCAAGTATAAATACTTGCTTAAGAGAGGGTTTGAGGAGGCTTATTTTGCAGATCAAACACTTCTTCTACACGTGAGAATTAGGGTTCCTAATTGTCATTTAGACTCTTATCAATTTCAATCCTAAGAGTTGAAATTGTGGCGAGTGCAACACCTTGAAATTGTGAGTTGTATCAATTTCATTTTGTTGTGATTTCTTTTCTTCTCTAGTTTGTCATATCTAGGGTTGAATTGAGATAGTTCTTGGTCATAATTACTTCTTATTGTTGACGAATTCTTATGTTTATTTGAGGTCCTTTGCAATTGAATTCGAATCATCATTGAATAATTCCCTTGAAAACGTGTTTTTCACTATTGGAAAGGAGTCCTTGGAATTGAGGTTTTCTTTTGAATTTGTGGATTATTTTCATGGATTATATGAGATTAGGGTGTTGTTAGAAGATATTATCATTGAGGTTTCAGAATTGCATCATTGAACATTTTGATTTCTTTGTATCTTCATTAGGGTTCACGTGAAATTGCCTATAGTGGATTCGGTTTTACCTTGACTTGAGATTGTTTTTTCTTAAGTCTTTTAATTGTGCTTCTAAGTGGAATTAGGCACATCATCTTTTTGGTATCAGAGCTATATCATATTTGGATTTAAGATTCAAACACATCATAATTGAAGAATTGGTTATATTCATTGGAAATTGACGGCATTGTTCATGTGATTGAGACTAGTTTGATTGTCTTTCAAATTGGTTTTTGTATGTGCTTAATCTTGGTTTTAGGCACATCATCAGAGCACAAGTTAAGATAAGGGATTTAGTGATCTTCATTGTCAATCAGGTTTCTTTATTATTTTTTTATCCAAAATTGTATGTTTGAGGATTGAGTTACTTAATTGTATTGTTGAGAAGTTGAAATTGTTGTTTCCTGAAGAGGAGTTGGAGGTTTTGTTGTAGCTTCTTGTTGTTGAGAATTTCCGTGAAGGGAAGGGGTAGAAGTGCATTTCTTGATTCAAAATTCAAAATTAAGAAAGTGCAAGTGTAATCCTTGCTTGTTTGTTTTGGACATAGGGAGTACAATTGTGCATTTTCATAATTGAATTGTGTAGACTATATGGAAGCTATTTGATTTTCAAAATAAACATTAAGTGGTAGAAGTTATCGTGTGATCATTTGAATTTGAAAGTTGCTTCTTACCAATTGTAGAAAGGTTGTAATAAGTGAAGTAATTTGAATTTGAATGTATGCTGCCCAGTTTGTATAAGTTGCGGTATGCAATTGTATTTAAAGTGAAGTGCAATGTGAAGTGTGTATGTGTGTGTGTGGTGTTGTGTTTGTGTGTTAAGTGAAAGGGATTGTGACGTGGTGTATGTAGTGGTGGTAAGTGCTTACACCGTGAGTTAGAGGAGTAAGTGGCGGTGTGAATTTTGCATTTGTGTATAGTTTAAGGTGTTGCACACTGTGATTAATTATTGCATGAAACCATAGCAAGAAAGGAAGGTTGAAGTAGTGAAGTTTGAATTCAAAAACCAACATTAAAAGTGTGAAAGTAATTGAAACTCATTACTTAAACACTTGTTAGTTGAATTTAATAACTTAACTACTTAGAAGTAATTGTTTGTGCTTCATTTATATGACTTTACTTGAAGTACTAAGAACTATTTCATTGTGTCTTGGCCTCTTGTAATGTGGATATCATTGTGTACTAGTGTGGTTGTTTAAATGTGTTATTGTGATTTGGTGTTATTGAAGGAGTGTGCTGCAAATTGTGGTATTGTACTTCAACAAATCACAATCATGTCGAATGACAATGTGAATGGGGGAATTGGCAATGATGCCAATAGCCAGGTTAGTGGGGGACAAGGTCATCAAACTGTAGGTAGAAAAACCTTAGAAGATCAACTTCAGGAACTTACTACTATTGTTGCTACATTAGCAACAAGGATTGTTAAGATGACAATGCCACAACCACCAATGGTAAATCCTCAGGCACTACCTCAAGTAGCTCCACAAAACATCTAGAGAGAAGGAGTAGTAGGAGGAGGAAACTTGGGAAGAAGAATGGAGAGAGATCATCATCCCCATAAGGAGGAGAGGGATAATAATTTTGGGATTAATCCTTACCTAAATAGGGATTTTAGGCCACCTAGGGGTTTAGAGTATGTGAAGCTACAGATGTCTTCCTTTGATGGCAGGGGCTCAGCAGATGATTATCTAGACTAGGAAGCTAAGGTTGCAGGCCTTTTTGAGTGCTATGAAGTAAATGACAATACCCAAGTTCGACTTGCTGTTGATGAGTTTATAAGGTATGCCGCCTTGTGGTGGGAGAATTTAGTGATCAATAGATGTAGGGAGGGAGAGATTGAAATTTATACATGGAGGGATATGAAGAGGGTCTTGAGGAAGAGGTTCATTCTTGAACACTACAGGTAGGAATTGTTTATGCGTCTTCAGACTTTGAAGTAGGGAGGTAAAACAGTTGATGATTATGTACAGGAATTTGAAACCCTAATGATCAGATGTAGGTTAGTAAAGCCACCAAAGCAAACCCTAGCACGCTTTGTATCAGGGCTGAAATATGTGATCGCATGTGTAGTTGAGATACAAAGATACGGTACACTTGATGAAGCTATGCAGTTAGCCTTGAAAGTGGAGAGGTAAAGGCAATCCAACCTATTCAGGGTTACTAGTAGCAAGCTTAGTGCTATTACCAGGCCTATGGGAGCTGATGGTCAATCAAGAGGACCAATGGTAGTAAGTGAGTCAGTTAGGGCAGTGGACAGAGCTACCTTCAGCACAGATAGGTAGAAAATGACTTTTGGAAAAGGGTAAATAGGTAATAGGACCTAATGTTAGGCAGAATGTACCAGGAACCACTAGTGGGAAATTATGCTAAATTAAATGTTTTAAATGCATGGGATTTAGGCTTATGGTGACACAGTGTCCTAATAAGAGAGTCATGACAGTTATGGAAGGTGTTGGAGAAGACGATGAGAGTGAGAAAGAACCGGTCGAGCCTATAAACCTGTTTATAGCATTGTAGGAATACTATGATGATCAGACTATTGAGACACATGAGGAGGGAACGAGTGAACATTATTTACCAATTAATGTGTTGCGTAGGGTTCTAACTTTATCTCCTGTTGCTAAGGAAAAATAGAGGGAGAACATATTCTACACTTCTTGTTGGATCATAGGTAACCTTTGTGTACTGTTCATTGATAATGGTAGTTGCACTAATGTCATATCTACTGCATTGGTAGACAAATTACAACTATCCACTAATCTACATCCTAGTCCTTATAACTTACATTGGCTGGACAATTGGGGTAGTATGCATGTTACACAAAGGGCAAAGGTGCTAGTAAGTGTTGGAAAGAAATATCAAGATGAGATCCCGCGTGATGTGATCCTTATATGTGCCTTTCATTTACTTTTGGGTAGACCTTGGATGTTTGATAGGAAGGTGCTACATGACAGATTCAGAAACACTTACATGTTTCAAAAGGGAGGGTCTCAAATAGTATTGATACCTATGTCTCCATCAGAGGTACACGGTTTCTAAGAGCAAGTCAGGACTACTTCTGTTTCTTCTAAAAATTGAGTAAACAGGGCGACAAAGGCATCCGGGTTCAGTCCAAGAAGTGACCCTTTAAATTTGAGGACAAATCTTTCAGAGGTTTGAGGAGATAATGGGAATCTACCCTACAATTTCAATGATCAAGGAACTTGATTTGGATGATGATCCAAATCACTTGCATGTATACATTTTTTTCTTTATCTAATAAAGTTTGAATTGTAATCTATTAGGTGCAATGACTAGTCTTCATAGGATGGTACATGACCTACACTGTTGAATAAATTAAGGACATCATCGAATTCACATCCAATGGCCCACTGTGATCAACATTAACTCGACAAATAAGCTTTTTGAAGATTATTATCTTTTGTACTTGTAATTTATTCTAAAGCATTTATTTTGTAAGCTTTTTGACATTTTGATAAAAAAAAAAAAAACACACCTTGTTGCCATGAGAGTGAGGAGTCCTCCTACCAATACATACTCTTATCAATTTCTTGAAATTTGTGGCGAGTGAGGCTTAGTAAATCTTGCGAGTAGTATCAAGATTTTTCTAAGTTGCTTCTTGTTATTACTAGTGTGTAATATCTAGTGATAATAGGTTGTTTTTCATTTATATGTTATTTTGCCATTAAGGTTCTTGTTGCTTCAATTTGTATAAGATTAGAGTTGCATGTTGTCTTTACTTAATTTGATGTTGGAATCCTTTATGTTGCTTACAAGTTGATTCACGCAATTTGAGTTTTATTACACTAGGCTTCACGCCATTTGTGAATCCATTTTGTGGATTTAATCCCTTGATTCACCAATTATATTGTGTTCATGTGCTCTTGGCTACTAAGCACATCATAATTTGGTATCAAAGCAAGTTGTTCATACAATTAGGGTTCATTTGGAAATTGTTTTTCACGCCATTTTTAGGATTTGTTAAAGTGGTTCTTCAGTTGGTTTCATGTGCTTGAATTTGAGCATTTAGGCACATCGGTGTTTAACACAAATTCCGTGGCTTCCCTATGTTCTACTTTGTTCCTTATCTTCTAAATTTCAAGGTCTTCCATTTCTGCAGTCTTAATATAATCTAGAAGATTGGGTTGGATAGTAAGTGTAGCTAACCTATTTCCCATTTCTCTTGTCACTGCTTCCAATTTCAGCTTATCCATATCTTTTAATATCTTCTTCTGAGACATGATTAATCTTGCAATATTTATGTGTTTCATTCGACTTAAAGCATCTACCACAACATTTGCTTTTCCAGGGTGATAATGAATTTATACATCATAATCATTCATCAGTTCTAGCCACCTTCTTTGCCTCATATTCAACTCCATCTGAGTAAACAAATACTTCAAACTTTTATGGTCTATGAAGATTTTACACTTCTCCTCATAAAGATGGTGTCTCCACAATTTCAATGCCAAAATCACAACAGCTAATTCCAAATCAAGGGTGGGGTAATTTTTCTCATATTCTTTTAGCTAGTGGGAAGCACATGCAATGACTTTCCCATTTTGCATAAGCACACATCCCAAACCTTAATTTGATGTATCATTGAATACTTCAAATTCTTCTCCCATCTTCGGTAGAGCCAACACTGGAGCTGTTATTAATTTATTTTTCAATGCTGTGAAGCTACTTTTACATTCTTCACTCTATATAAACTTAGCCTTTTTCTTTGTCAATTGAGTCAATGGAGTTGCTAATGGGGAGAATCCTTTTATGAAGCGTCTATAGTACCCAACTAATCCTAGAAAACTCCTTACTTCCGTTACAATTCTTGGTCTTGGCCAATCACTCACTGCCTTCACCTTCTCAGGGTCTACTAATATTCCATTCTTATTCACTACTTATCATAAGAAGGATACTTGTTTCAACCAAAATTCACACTTACTGAATTTTGCATAAAGTTTTACTTCCCTAAGTCTTTCTAGTGTGATTCTGAGATGCGCTTCATGTTCTTCTCTACTTTTAGAATAAATGAGGATATCATCTATAAAAACCACTACAAACTAATCTAACCAATCTCTGAGCACTCTACTCATAAGATGCATGAAGGCTGTTGGAGCATTTGTCAAACCAAAAGGCATCACCCAAAACTTGTAATGCCCATACCGAGTCTTGAAAGCAGTTTTCTGTATATCTTCCTCCTTAATTCTTAACTGATGGTATTACAATCTCAAGTCAATTTTGGAGAAGACTTGAGCTCCTTGTAATTGATCAAATAGATCCTCTATCCTAAGGAAAGGGTATTTGTTCTTAATTGTGACTTGGTTCAATTCCCTATAACCTATACATAGCTTCATACTCCCATCCTTCTTCTTAACAAATTGATATGCCTAAATGATCAAATTCAAACACATGAAACCAATTGAAGAACCACTTAAACAAATCCTAAAAGTGGTGTGAAGAAAAATTTCTAAGTGACCCTAATTTGCATGAAACAAATTGCTCTGATACTAAAAGATGATGAGCTTAAAAGGCTAAAATAGATACAAACAACAAATTGAATCAACCTCAATCAAATCCAAATAACAATCACTACAAGTGGTATGAACCCCTTAACCCTTTTGAATTGTAAATCAATTAATCTCAATACCAAAAGATGATGTACTTCAATGGATCAAGCACATAACACAAGATTAAATGGAAATCTAGTGATCAAGAATGCTCAAATGGCTTGAATCGTTTAGGCAAAAGCTTCCATGCAAAAATAGCAATTCCACTAGCAATTGAATAATTGCAATCAACAATATAATTTAGGATCTAATGTCACTAAATTGCAAGCAATCCAATGATAAAATTGATCTTATAAATGACGTGAAATCAAGAACCAATAGAACACAATCCAAATCAAAACTAGATATTACATAATAGCATAAAATGGAATTCAACTAAGGAAATGATATGACTGACAAATCCTTAAGTTGCTACTCACCACAATCCTTGAAGAATTGATAAGAGTCTTATGAAAATTTAAGTATGAGCCCTAATTCTCATGGAAATGGGTAGCACTTTTGTTTACTCTCAACTTTTTACATAAACCCTACTTAAGTAAGTATTTATACTTGCTCTCATTAAGGTTAAAATGGCTAAATAATTACATCTATGCCACTAAAGGGTGACCGGTCCTAAACCCACAATTATAACCAAATAAAATGTCCTAAAAGATTACAAAATAAATGGTTCAAAAATAAATTACAAGTACAAAAGATAATAATCTTCAAAGAGCTAGCTCTTTAATGGAATTCGTCGATCCGGCTCATCTTTGATTTAGGTCGGTCTATGAATAATCCATAAGCTGAGTTTTAGTGAGTTTGCCCATTGCCCTATAAAACTTGACAAATATGCTTGCTGGAATACATAATACATAAGTAATAGAAAAGAGGTTAGTATACAAATAATTCTGGGGTTAGTTTGTTCAAAGAGGACCTTCATCGCCAAGATTTGAAATCCTTTAGCTCTTGCCCTAATGATAGGTCTTGTAGGATTTTGATTCCTATCATCTCCTTGGGCCTTAAAAAGATTTGTCCTTAAATCTGATAGATCAAATGCAGTAGAGACACTATATCCTCATAGCAGGTTATCTAAAGAAGTATCACTGTAGAATCCTAGTATCTGAAATACCATAGGGGGTGATTGCTTTCTCTCATCCATTTCTAGGAAATACCTCATCTACAACACATATAATGGTCCATTCTCCACTAAGACCTCTCTTATCTTAACCCGTTCTACTAATATTGTTGCCTCCTTTCTTGATTCACCTGTATGTTTTTTATCCTCTTGGCCCTCTAATGGTTTGCTCAATTATTCATGAACCTTTGGAACCTCTAAAGGTGAACACAACTGCCTCTGAACAGTTTGGTCTCTTGGTGGTTGCCTCATCTTACTATGACCCTCAAGAACCTCTAAAGGTTGGTATATCTATGTTTGATAAGTGTTGTCCTTTATATGTTGGCTCATGTAACTAGGAACTTCAAGAACCTCTGAAGGTTGGTTCATGTGGTTATGATCCTTAGGAATCTCTGATAGCCTATGGATTTGTTGCTGAAGCTTTTAGCCCTTTGAAGGTGACGTTGAATTTAGAATGATGTGTTTACCCTCTTTTTGGAATACGCATGTATTCTTAAAGCCATCATGTAAGACCCTCCTATCATATAACCATGGCCTGCCAAACAATATATAAGATGTACACATATGAAGAATATCACATTCAATCTCATCACAGTACTTATCCCCTACACTGAAAGGTATCTTAGCTCTTTAGGTCACATAAAGACTCCCGATCATTTAACCAATGTAATGTGTAGGGTTTAGGATGTGGGGTAGTTACAATTTTCAATTTCGATACTAATGATGTAACTACAACATTAGTACAACTACCACCATCAACAATAATGACACACAAGTTTTCTTATACCCTACAAGAAGTATGGAACAAATTTTCTCTTTATCCATCATCAATGGTTGGAGAAGAAGTCAATACTTGATGTATTAAATTAGTAGAAGTATACACATCATTTGACATGGTTGCTAACTAACTTCAACAAGTTAACAACACACTTCATGATACAAACCACGCCCACCTGTGACGAAACCCTATGCCAATACGTTTGGAATTGCAACCCAAGATGCCAATTAATCAAAGTAGAACCGCGACCCATTGCCTATAGGTGAGGCAAGAGCCTTGGTATACTATGTTGACGCCATAATCGGGATGAAAGACCAATTGATAAGTTGGATTTGAATGCCACGGAAGAGATCCGATAAGTTCAAGAGAAGTTCTTTGGAGAACCAAGAGAGGAATACCCTTCAAATTGTATTAATCAAAGTTATCTATTCTGTTTTCCAACCCTAGCAGCTATTAATAGGGTTTACAACTTGTAAGGAAAAAGCCCAAAACGACATAACAAAATAAAGTTGCGAAAAAAATAACAATCAGGTAATGTATGCCAGCGGCGTAGTAGGCATCATAGTAGCCGGCGTACGATGTACGCCGAGTATATATGTCGGCGGCATAGTCCCTCTGTAGCTCTCTAATTGCAACGCTGACTCAAAGCCGGCAATGCTAAAGCGTAAATAGCGTCAAGGCCGGTTGTTTCTCTACCTAAGTTGGCGGCTTTGATCTCCTTTATTAAAACCTTGAATGACTTGTACAAATGCAAGTTCATTCTCATGGTTGCTCCAATCTTTTCTAGCTTCTTAGATATCCTTTATCAACCCGTTAAGTGCTTCTTTGAAACGTTTCGCTCGAGTTCTTATGATCTGTCTAAGTGGTACTTTAAGAGGATCGACATTCCACCTTCTAGCTTGGGTCCCATCATGGCTTCCATCATTCCCCTCCTCTTGAAAAGGATTTGTCCTCAAATCATCGCCTACATCAAAAGGACTCAGATTAGTAACGTTAAAAGTAGCACTTACTTGATACTCACCTAGCAAATCTAACTTGTAGGCATTATCGTTGATGTGCTCAAGAATTTAAAATGGTGCATCGCCTCTAGGAAGTAATTTAGGCCGACATTGCACAGGAAATCGCTCTTTGCGCATGTGAACCCAAACCCAATCTCCAGGTTCAAAGACAGCTTGTCAACGACCCTTGTTAGCTTGTTTCACATACTGTTCTATCCTCCGCTCAATGTTGAGCCTTGCCTTCTCATGGAGTTGTTTAATAAATTCCACTTTCTTCTTACCATCTAGATTGACATACTCAGACATAGGAAGGGGAGATAAATCCAAAGGAGTTAGTGGATTAAAACCATACACAATTTCAAAAGGTGTAAACTTAGTAGCAGAATGCATTGTGCGATTATAAGCAAATTCAACATGAGGCAAACAATCCCCCCAACTTTTAATGTTCTTTTTAATGACAGCCCTCAACAAAGTAGATAAAGTTTGATTTACTACCTCAGTTTGACCATCAGTTTATGGATGACAAGTAGTAGAGAACAATAACTTAGTTCCTAACTTAGCCTATAGGGTCTTCCAGAAGTAGCTCAAGAACTTAGCATCTTGATCTGATACGATTGTTCTAGGCATACCATGCAATCTCATAACTTCCCTAAAGAACAAATTAACAATATGGCAAGCATCATCTGTTTTGTAGCAAGGAATGAAATGTGCCATCTTGGAAAACCTATCCACGACTACAAAAATAGTCTCTACCATACCTAGACTGGGTAATCCTAGCACAAAATCCATGGAAATGTCTACCCAAGGCCCATACAGAATTAGAAGTGGGGTATAAAGTCCATGAGGTTGGACTCTAGATTTTTCTTGCTTATAAGTGACACATCGCTCACAAATCCTCTCAACATCTCGTTTCATGTGAGGCCAATAGAAGTGTTCCTGCAAAACCCCTAAGGTTTTAGCTACTCCAAAATGCCCTATTAATCCTCCTCCATGAGACTCCCTCACTAATAACTCTCTTAAAGAACAATTGGGAATGCAAAGTTTATTCTCCCTAAACAAGAATCCCTTATGCTTATAAAATTTACCATGACCACTCTTCTTACAGTGAACATGCTCTTCACAAAAATCTTGGTCAACAGCATACAATTCTTTAATATGCTCAAAACCAAGCAGTCTAGAACTAAGAGTAGAGATAAGAGCATACCTTCTAGAAAGTGCATCAACAACAACATTTTCTTTACCTTGCTTGTAGTGGATGACATAGGGAAATGTTTTGATAAACTCCACCCAATGAGCATACCTTTTGTTTAGCTTATGTTGTCCCTTCAAGTACTTCAAGGATTCATGATCAGTGTGGATCATAAACTCTTTTGGCTAAAGATAGTGTTGCCAAGTCTCCAAAGCTCGAACCAATGCATATAACTCCTTGTCATAAGTAGGGTAGTTCAAGGTTACCCTACTTAGCTTCTCACTAAAGAACGCAATTGGTCTCCTCTCTTGCATGAGAACTGCTCCAATATCTATTCCTGAAGCATCACACTCAATCTCAAAAGTTTTAGAGAAATCAAGTAAAGCAAGTAGTGGTGCGTGAGTCAGCTTATTTTTAAGCGTCTGAAAGGCCTTCCCTTGTTGCTCTCCCCAACTGAACCCCACATTCTTCTTGATTACTTCAGTAAGTGGTGCTGCAATGGTGCTGAAATCCTTCACAAACCTCCTATAAAAGCTCGCTAGTCCATGGAAACTCTGAACATTACTTACATTAGTAGGACTAGGCCATTCTTGGATCGCACGAATCTTCTCTTCATCAACCTGTATTCCCTGTGCACTAACAATAAAACCAAGAAACACAAGTTTGTCTGTTCAAAAAGTGCACTTTTTGAGGTTAGCATATAATTGCTCCTTTCGAAGCACTTCCAAAACAGCCCTCAAGTGAATTATATGGTCTTTCAAACTCTTGCTGTAAATGAGGATATCATCAAAATAGACTACCACAAATTTGCTAATAAAAGTCCTCAAAACATGGTTCATAAGTCTCATGAAAATACTAGGTGCGTTAGTTAAACCAAAAGGCATTACTAACCACTCATATAAACCATATTTTGTCTTAAATGCTGTTTTCCATTCATCACCTTCTTTCATTTTAATTTGGTGATATCCACTTTTCAAATCGATTTTGGAGAAGACACTAGACCCATGTAACTCATCTAACATGTCATCTAAGCGAGGAATGGGATGACGATAGTTTACCATGATGTTGTTAATAGCTCGGCAATCAACACACATTCTCCATAACCCATCCTTCTTAGGCACCAAAATCACAAGCACTGCACATGGGCTCATGCTTTCTCTCACGTACCCCTTCTCCATCAAGTCATTAACCTGCCTTTGGAGTTCCTTTATCTCCTCTGGATTACTCCTATAAGCTGGCTTGTTTAGAATAGATGCTCCGGGTATAAAGTCAATCTGGTGCTTAATACCATGAATAGGTGGTAACCGCTTTAGAATCTCCTCAGGGAAGACATCTTCAAAGTCCTGCAAAATAGACATAACCACACTAGGCAAAGAGTTAAGAAGTTCGTTAGTATTCAAACAAGTTTCCTTAAAAACCAGCAACGACATGGGTTGCTTCATCACTAACGCTCTCCTCACTACACTCGCTCTTGCCACACAACTCTCCTTTTGCAAGGCTGCACTCTCCTTTTCACTCACCACCAAAGTTGATCCCCTCTCAACTTGGCCTCTCACACTCTTTCCAACCTTCCTCTCTTTTTCCTTTTGATATTGACTTTTGTGTTCGTTTTCTTTTTCTATGTCTTTTGCTCTCTCAATCTCCCTCTATTTTTCACTCACCTTATATTTTGCAAAAGATTACTGTAGCTGCAATTGATCCTCATACACCTGTTTAGGTGTTAAAGGTTTAAGATTATAGCTTTTGCCATGGTGAACAAGCTTATACTTGTTAGAAAAGCCATCATGAACAACTTTCCTATCAAACTACCATGGCCTCACCAACAACACATGACAAGCCTGCATTGGCACTACATCGCATAATACCTCATCCTCATACCTACCGATGTGAAAAGCAATTAAGGCTTGCTTACTCACCTTAGTTTTGCCACTATCATTCAGCCACTGCAATTTATAAGGGCTAGGGTGTTTAGTGGTCTTGAGCCCAACCTCTCAACAATGAAAGTACTCACTACATTAGTGCAACTCCCCCCATCAATGATCAAACTACAAATATGGTCACTTAGATAACAACTGGTATGAAAGATATTCTCTCGTTGCACCTCCTCTTCTTCCTTCACCTGCACATTTAAAGCTTGCTTCACTACTACCACTAACTTCCCCATTACAGGCTCCTCTTCATTACTAACATCCTCCAATGGAGGCATATCATCATCTTCACTATCCCCCTCTGTCTCATACTCACCATCATCGCGCAAAATCATAACGTGTCTATTCGGACATTGACTAGCAATATGGCCTCTTCCTTGGCATTTAAAACATTTAATGTCACGATTTCTAGGAGTAGAAGAATTAGGTTTACCTTGATTACCAAGAGTAGAACCCCCTTGCTTCTGCTCTCCTTTTAGCTTGGTGGGTAAAGACTTTTCTTCCTTCCTCCAATGGTTAGTCTTCTAAGTAGATGAACCAACACCCTGTTGAAACCGGGCAGTACTACTACCTTTCCTCTTGTGCTGGTTCTCAACCTTTATAGCCATGTGGACTATATCTTCTAATTCCACATAATGCTATAATTCTACTACATTTTGAATTTCTCTATTTAACCCAACAAGAAACCTAGCCATGGTAGCCTCTCTATCCTCCTCAATATTTGCTCTAATCATAGTAACCTCCATCTCCTTGAAATACTCATCCACACTTTGGCTTCCCTGCTTAAGAGTTTGCAATTTGTTGTGCAATTCGCGATAGTAGTAAGCAGGAACAAATCGCTTCTTCATCACCCTCTTCATCTCTTCCCAAGACTCAATAGGTGGTTCACCATTCCTTCTCCTATTCAACATCAATTGATCCCACCACACTATAGCATAATCTGAAAACTCAATGGTAGCAAGCTTCACTTTCTTTCTCTCACTATAATTGTGACAATCAAACACCGGCTCTACCTTCTTCTCCCATTCTAAGTATGCCTTGGGATCATTCTTCCCTTAGAAAGGAGGAATCTTCATCTTTATACTACTCAATTGATTATCCTCTCTATTCCTATCTCCTCTATCTTCCTAATCCCTAGTTCCTCTATTCCCACCACCATAACCTTTATAACTCTCGATAGAAGGTTCATCAAACTCATCATCAAAATTTTCATCTCCACCCCTTTGTCCTCTCTTAGAACAACTCTCCCTCTTACACCCTTGAAAGACGTTCTTAGATTGCTCCAGTTTCTGCTCCACCGTTTCATGAATTTGTTCTATTCCCTCTTGAAACATTCTCTTCATCTCACTCCTCAACGCCTCAATTACTAACCTAGCATCAAACCTCCCCCTCTCACCTTTAGGAGAATTTTGCCTTGATATAGTTCCTGTAATAAAAGGTTAGTACTAACACAAGTATATATAGAATTAAACCTCACGATTCGCTCCCTTACGTGCTTCACTCAAAGAAGGATATCCTACATTCACTCGTACATTCTCACAAACAGAGATGATATCAACTCACCAATCCCTCTTCTCAATTCTCTTGGAACTAATCCAAACTACACCCAATTCTTCCATAGAATTCAAGAACAAAAATCTTTAGGCTTGAATTTTGCTCTTTTTTTTTTTTTTTTTTTGAAACAAGGATTGATAGAATGAAACTAAACTACTTAAGAAACAATTAACACTATGGACTTGAGTATGAAGCAATGGTAATACGAATGATTGATATGAACGATTGGAGTTAGGGTTTTGATGTTACCTTTCTCAAACCAAATTGATTTTTAACAAACCTAGGCTCTGATACCAAACTGATACGAACCATGCTCACTTGTGACGAAACCCTATACCAATACGTTTGGAATTGCAACCTAAGATGCCAAATAATCGAAGTGGAACCGCGACCCGTTGCCTATAGGTGAGGCAAGAACCTTGTTATACTATGTTGACGCCACAATCGGGACGAAAGACCGATTGATAAGTCGGATTTGAACGCCACGGAAGAGATCCGATAAGTTCAAGAGAAGTTCTTTGGAGAACCAAGAGAGGAATACCCTTTAAATTGTATTAATCAAAGTTGTCTGTTTTGTTTTCTAACCCTAGCAGCCATTAATAGGGTTTACAACTTATAAGGAAAAAGCCCAAAACGACATAACATAATAAAGTTGCGAAAAAAATAACAATCAAGCAATGTACGCCGGTGGCGTAGTAGCCGGCGTAGGATGTACGCCGGGTATATACGCCGGCAGTGTAGAAGGCGGCGTAGTCCCTCTGTAGCTCTCTAATTGCAACGTCGGCTCAAAGCCGGCAGCGTTAAAGCGTAAACAGCATCAAGGCTGGCTGTTTCTCTACTTAAGCTGGCTGCTTTGATCTCCTTTATTAAAACCTTGAATGACTTGTACAAATGCAAGTTCATTATCATAGTTGCTCCAATCTTTTCTAGCTTCTTGGATATCCTTTATCAACCCTTTAAGTGCTTCTTTGAATCGTTTCGCTCGAGTTCTTGTGATCGGTCCAAGTGGTACTTCAAGAGGATCCACATTCCACCTTCTAGCTTGGCTCCCATCACTTCACTACATGCACCACAACAGCACATCCTCACACACCCATGGTGCAACACAACCAATACAATAAATTCTTATTGTCACTTCTAAGTAAAGTCAAGTAAAATAATTGAAACACAAGTAAATACTTCTAAGTAGTTATGGAATTAAATTCAACTAACAAGTGTTTAAGTAATGAGTTCAATTACTTTCACACTTTAATGTTTGCTTTTGAATTCAAATTCTACTACTCACTTCCCTTTCTTGGTCACGGTTTCACATTTACAATTAGTGTTAATGTGCAGCACCTTACACTACATTTAATTCCACAAATTCACAAGTGGCACTTCCCTTATTACACATCCACACCGCCACACATACACACACAATCAACAATTCACTTATGGTGCACTAACTTCATCTTAACTTTACTTCACCTTAACACACACACACTTCACGTTGTAACACTCCTTCACAATATAACTCCAATTCGCCACACTCACAATAACTCACTTCACACCGCCATTTACAAAAAAAGGCAGCAACAAATTCAAATTCCACTTTAAATGCAACCTCTTCTACACATGGTAAGAAGTAAATTCCAATTCAAATAGTCATTCACTTAATTATCACACAATAACTTCTTCAACTTAAAGATGGTGTTTAAATTTGAAATAATTTCCCTTTCTCTACACACTTCAAATCTAAAAATGGTAAAGGATAACCACAATTCTGAATTCATCAACACTCTATTCACTCTTCTTTGTTTTCAAATTTCTACTTTTTCCAAGTGATCACAAATTTCTACTTTGAACGATAGTGTTAATGGGGAATTTGGGAATGAGGCCAACAACCAGGTAGGAGGAGGAGTACAGGGTCATCGTGCTATAGGTGGAAGAAGAATAGTAGAAGAGCAGTTGTAGGACCTAACTACCATTGTTGCTAATCTAGCAACACGAGTCAATTAGATGACCTTACCCCAACAACCAATGGCAAATGCACAAGCACCCCCATTAGGATAGCCCTTAATGCTGTAGGTAGAGAAGGAGCAATATGAGGAAACAGAGTTAAACAAGTTGGAAGATAGTATCATGCTTACAGAGAGGAGAGGGATGACAATTTTGGGGATGAACTTTATGATGTGGTTAAAACTAAGTTTAAGCACATGTAAAACCAATTTGAAAGACAATCATGCAATGTCAATCAAACTAGCTTCCAATCACATGAAGTTCTTCTATTATTAAACCAATTCCACAACACCAATGTGATTAAGATTGAATGAACCAAATATGTTTAGCTCTGATACCAAATTATGATGTCCCTAAAACCAAGTTTAAGCATACAAAAACCAAGATTGAAAGACAATTAGAAAATGTCAATCAACTAGGTCAACAATTGCGCTAATCCTCAATGTTTATGAACCAATTCTTCAAATGTTGATGTGTTCAATCTTAAATATCCAAATGAGATTAGCTCTGATACCAAAAGATGATGTGCCTAAAAGGGAGTTTAAGCACATGCAAATGAACCAATTTATAACCCCTAAATGACAAGATCAAAATTGGTTCAAAGGATAACAAATTGCATGAGCCCTAATTGATGGAATGTGATCCGAATGATAAAATTCAATGAGATTAAATTCACAATGATAATATTTCTCAATTGAATAAATAAGTTAACTCAACATCTAATGAAGTCCTAACCAACAACACATAAAAATAAACTGTGAACCCTCCTCACAACAAGGACAATCTACATAATACAATGTATAGTAAAATTGATGGTATTAACAAGGGACAAAACTAATCAATTATATATAATGACAAGAAAGGATACAATTGATGCCAAATTTAGATCAGAGAACTAACCTAATTAAGCTTAGATATGACTCATTAGTGATGAAAAGGAAAACATAACATAGGGAATTGATATTACTCACAATTCTCTATGTTGCAACTCACTACAATTCCAATTTGTGGATTGAAATTGATAAGAGCCAATGAAATTAGGAAGAACCCTAATCTCTCACAAGAAAGGTGTTTGTTGCAAATTTCAAGTCTATTCTTCTAAAACCCTACTTAAGCAAGTATTTATACTTACTCCTTTTAGGGTTAAAATGTCTACAAAATTACAATTGTGCCACTTTAGGGTGGCCGGTCTTAAAACATAAATTACAACCAAATAAAAATGTCCCAAAAACTTACAACATAAATGGTTCCAAGAAATAAATTACAAGTACAAAATAATCTTCAGCAAGCTATCTCTTCAATGGGATTCGTTGATCCAACTCATCGCTGGTTTAGGTCGGTCCATGAATAACCCACAAGCTGAGTCTTAGTGAGTTTGTCTACCGCTCTGTAAAGAATGATAAGTGTGCCTGTTAGAATATACAATACATGAGTAATAGAAAAGAGGTTAGTAAAAAAATAATTTCGGGGTCGATTTTCTCAAAAAGGACCCTTATCGCCAAGATTTAAAATCCTTTGGCTCTTGCCTTAATGATAGGTCTTGTAGGATTTTATTCCTATCATCTCTTCAGGCTTAAAAAAGATTTGTCCTCAAATATGAAAAATTAAATGCATTAGAGACTCTATATCCTCCTAGCAAGCCATTTAAAGAAGTATCACTACAGAATCCTAATATCTGAAATAACACTAAGGGTGATTGCTTTCTCTCTTCCATTTCTAAGATGTATCTTATCTGCAACACAAATAATGCCCCATTATCCACTAAAGTCTCCCCTGTCTCAACATGTTCCACTGGTATTGTTTCCTCTTTTTTTAACTCATCTGTATGTTGCTGACCCTTATGGCCCTCTAATGGTTGGCTCAACTACTCACGGTCTTCTGAAACCTCTAAAGGTGGACACAACTATCTCTGAGCAGTCTGGCCCTCTGATGATGGGCTCATCTGACTTGGACCTTCCAAATCCTCTAATGGTTTACTCAACTGCTCATGAGCCTTTAGTACCTCTAAAGGTGAACACTATTGCCCTCAAATAGTTTTGTCCTCTAGTGGTCTGCTCATCTAGCTTTGATCATTAGGATGCTTTGAAGGTTGGCACATCTGTGTTTGACAAGTTTTGTGCTCTATAGGTTGGTTCGTGTAACTAGAAATCTCAGGAACCTTTGAAGATTTGATTATGTGGCTAAGATCCTCAAGAATATGTGATGGTTGACTTATCTATCTTTGCATCTTCTGGACCTCTAATGGCGACATAGGGTTTAGTACTATACGTTTACCATGTCATTGGAACATATAAGTATTTCTATACCTATCATGTCATACCATCCTATCGTACAACCATAGCTTGCCAAGCAATATATGGGATGTACACATAGGAATAATATCACATTCAAGTTCATCATAGAACTTGTCTCATATATTGAAGGGTACCCTAGCCCTTTGGGTTACATAAAGACTATCTTGATCATTTAGCCAATGTAATGTGTAGGGTTTGGGATACGGGATAGTTTCAAGTTTCAACTTCGATACTAATGATGTAGCTACAACATTAGTATAACTACCACCATCAATAATAATAACGTACAAGTTTCCTTGTGCCCTATAAGAAGTATGGAACATATTCTCTCTTTATCCATCATCAATTGTTGGAGAGAAAGTCAATACCTGATGTACCAAAGTAGTAGAAGTATGCACATCATTTGACATGGTTATTAACTAACTTCAACAAGTTAACAACGCACTTCACTACAAGCACCACAACAACACATCCTTACATACCCACGGTGCTCACACTTCAACCAATACAAGAAATGCTTATTGTTACTTTAAGCAAAGTCAATTGAAATAATTGAAGCACAATGAAATAATTCTTAGTACTTTAAGTAAAGTTAAATAAATGAAGTACACACAATTACTTCTAAGTAGTTTAAAAATAAATTCAACTACAAGTGTTTAAGTAATGAATTCAATTACTTTCACACTATAATGATTTGTTTGAATTCAAATTCTACTACTTAACTTTCCTTTTCTTATTTTGGTTTCACACTAATTAACTTCACAATGGGCAGCACCTCAACATAAGCACAAATGCACAACTTCACTGCTACACTACTCCTCTTTTACTCACGGTCCCACAATATTCACGCTACCAACAACAAATATTTATACAATACATACAACAACTAAGGCCAAACATACACACCCTTCACTAAATTTACAAAAACACAACTCTACACACACACACCTCTTCAAGTCACTGTGCACTTTCCCCACTTCCACACAAATATCAAACCATAACTTCAACAATAATGGTAACTCAAATTTCAAATTCAAAATGAGTTCAATAAATGGAAGATTCCACAAATGGTAAGGAGCTATTTCAAATTCAAATGAAAACACAATTAAACAATCACTTAATGTGTGTTTTGAAATTTAAATTGCTTCCTTAACTCACACTTCAATTCTGAAAATTCAAATCTTAAAATTCATAACTACTACTTCTCGCTTCCCAAAATACATTACACAATTCACACTTTTCTAATTGATCACAAAGGATCAACAATCCCTATTCTTCACGGTCCACTTTAAGATCACTTAACACTCATGGCCAAAGATCAAAGGAAGCAAAAAATGTTACAAGTCTCTAAGTGTACAGTAACTAAACAACAAGATAGTACTTCAACAACACAAGGAATAAAAACGCAACTCCACATCACAATTTGAATTAATGTAATAATTCAACAACCCCTAATTTCCGAATTCCGAATTCCAAAATCCCTTCTGTTAAACCTCAAGCTTTGATACCAAATTATGATGTGCCTAAAACCAAGTTTAAACACATGTAAAACCGATTTGAAAGACAATCATACAATGTGAATCAAACTAACTTCCAATCACATGAACTTCTACAATTAAACTGATTCCATAACACCAATGTGATTAAGATTGAATCAAACAAACATGTACAACAATGATACCAAATTATGATGTGCCTAAAACCAAGTTTAAGCACACAAAAACCAATATTGAAAGACAATTTGACAATGTCAATCAACTAGTTCAACAATTGCGCTAATCCTCAATGTTTACGAACCAATTCTTTAAATGTTGATGTGTTTAATCTTAAATATCCAAATGTGATTAGCTCTGATACCAAAAGATAGTGTACCTAAAAGGGATTTTAAGCACATGCAAACGAACCAATTTACAACCCCTAAATGGCAAGATCAAAATTGGTTCAAAGGACAACAAATTACGTGAACCCTAATTGATGGAATGTGATTCGAATGATAAAATTCAATGAGATTAAATTCATAATGATGATATTTTTCAATTGAATCAATAACTTAACTCAACATCCAATGAATTCGCAACCAACAAAACACAAAAATAAACTGTGACCCTTCCTCACAATAAGGATAATCCATGCAACACAATGTATAGTAAAATTGATGCTACTAATAAGGGACAAAACCAATCAATTATATATAATGACAAGAGAGGATATAATTGATGCCAAATTCAAATTAAAGAACCAACCTAATCAACCCTAGATATGACTCACTAGTGATGAAAAGGAAAGCACGACGTAGGGAATTGATATTACTCACAATTCTCTATGTTGCAACTTGTTACAATTCCACTTTGTGGATTGAAATTGATAAGAGCCAATGAAATTAGGAAGAACCCTAATCTCTCACACGAAAAGTGTTTACTGCAAATTTCAAGTCTATTCTTCCAAAACCCTACTTATGCAAGTATTTATACTTGCTCCCTTTAGGGTTAAAATGTCCATAAAATTACAACTATGCCATTTTAGGGTGGTTGGTCCTACAACACAAATTACAATAAAATAAAAATGTCCCAAAAACTTACAACATAAATGGTTCCAAGAAATAAATCACAAGTACAAAATAATCTTTAGCTAGCTATCTTTTCAATGGGATTTATTGGTCCAGCTCTTCGCCAGTTTAGGTTTGTCCATAAATAACCCACAAGTTGAGTCTTAAGGAGTTTGTCCATCGCCCTATAAGGCATGATAAGTGTGACTATTGGAATATACAATACATGAGTAATAGAAAAGAGGTTAGTAAACAAATAATTCCGAGGTCGATTTGCTCAAAAAGGACCCTCATTGCCAAGATTTGAAATCCTTTAGCTCCTACCTTAATGATAGGTCTTGTAGGATTTTGATTCCTATTACTTTATATTAACCATGAGTTCAGACCGCCTAGGGATCTAGAGTATGTAAAATTGTAGATGCCTTCATTTACTGGAAAGGGGCTTGTAAAGGATTACCTTGATTGAGAGGATAAGGTAGAAGGACTCTTCAAGTGCTATGAGATAAATGATCATACGCAAGTTTGTCTAGTAGCAATTGAATTTACAAGTTATGCTGCCTTATGGTGGAAGAACCTTGTGGCCAATAGGAGGAAAGATGGTGATGCTGAGATTCATACAGGGCAGGAAATGAAAAGGGTGAGGAAGAGATTTATACTAGAACACCATAAGTATGAGTTATTCATGTGTCTCCAGAATTGAGATAGGGAGGCAAAACAAAGGATGAGTATGTCCAAGAGCTTGAGACACTGAGGATCCGATGTGAGGTAATGGAACCTCCTAAATAGACCATGGCGTCATTTGTGTCCAAGTTCAAATATGATATTACATGTATTATCGAGCTGCAAAGGTATTGTCATGCCCTGAAAGGGGGCCTAGAAGTTTCTACTAAAATCATTATGGCACGTATGCTCCCGTTACATGATAACCGTCTTTTGAGTTAGAGATCGTAAGACTTTAACTAGTTAATTACATTTACAACTAGTCATATTACATATAATTATATAATAAAATATAACTATAGATTTCATACCATATGGTCAAACATGATCGCAAAGAGTCGGTATGATGTGCTCAAAACCACTTTGAAACACAATCAATTGACTCAAATAAAACAAGTCTCAAGTCAATCACAAACCGATCCACTAGTAAGATAATCCACGTGAACACCTTGGAGATTTTAATGAAAAATGTTGATCAAATGATGTAATTATAATCTCTATTTGTAACATTCACCAAGTAACCACAATAAAGATTGAAAATCACATGGAAATCAGATCAAAGAAAGCAGTAAACCAATGAAATCCATTGTCCCTTTCAATCACAAATTCACGCCAACAATAAGAATGAAGTATGTAATTCAAGTGCTCAAGGAAACAATCAATCTTACAAGATTGATGTCCACGAAATAAAACCACAAATATGTCCAAGAAAGATCCAAATCTACCCTAGATATGACTCACTAGAGAAGAAATGAACATACAACAAAGTTGAATTGATATGACTCACAATTCGCCTTCGTCACACTCGCCATAATTCCAATTCTTAGGTTGAAATTGATAAGAGTTTGGAACTAAGGAAAGAACCCTAATTCACATGTGAAGTGCTGGGTTTAATTTGCAAAATATGGCCTCCTCAAACCCTCTCTTAAGAAAGTATTTATACTTGCTACTCCTAGGGTTAGAAAGTGATCAAAATTACAAGTTTGCCACTTTAAAGTTAGCTAGTCCTAAATGAAAATTACAAGGAAATAAAAGTGTCCCAAAATGATTACAACATAAATAGTCCATGCAAATGAAAAATATATAAAAGAAATTGGTCTTCAAGATGTCGATCTTCTATAGGATCCATCGGCCCAGCTCATCGTTGGTTTAGGTCGGTCCATGGATAACCCACAAGCTGAGTCCGAGGGAGTTTTTCCATTGCCCTATAAAATATGATAAGTGTGCCTGTTGGAAAACACAATACAAGAATAATAGAAAAGAGGTTAATTTATAAACAATTTCGAGGTCGATTTGCTTAAAATGGGCCCTCAACGCCAAGATTTGAAATCCTTTAGTTCTTGCCCTAATGATAGGTCTTGTCGGATTTTTATTCCTATTACGGTATCCTCTACCAACCAGTAAAACAGAATAAAACCTTACATCAGGGCCCTAAGATAACATTTTATTTAGAAAGCCTACCAATCAATTTCTTACTTTATTGTTCTAGCCTTCCAACAACACTCGATATTTCACTCCTCATCCTATCCTAAGCTTTTATGACTTTTACCAGCAAAACAATCTATGGAGGGGTGAACATACTATGGCTTAGTGAATGGGAGTGCAATACTCTCAATGCTACACACATACAAGCAATTTCAATTAAGTTTCCAACCATATGCTATACATGAGCAGTCACATGAATGCAACAGTTCACGTAGTCTTCCGGTAATCGATGTGACATCTAGGGTTTACGCCCCCCTTAACCTTGGGTTAGGGATTCCAAAGCTACCATTAGTGTCTAGGTCTCATAACCCGATTTAATTTCTTATCACTTTGATATTCACAATATATTCATTTTAACACCAGACACTCCCGTGCATTTGCATCAATCGGAGCAACACCCTTAAAGACACTCCAAATTAGGAATCAATAAGGTGCAGACAATCCCCTAATCTAATAGTTCGCTCAAGACGGTTCAGTAATATCACAATTACTTTTAGATGCCCTATGACAATGATTGATGAGAGCCATGATGGGAGCCATGCCAGAAGATGGAATGTGGATCCTGTTAAAGTGCCACCTGGACCAATCACAAGAAATCGAGCGAAATGATTCAAGGAAGCACTTAACGGGTTGATAAAGGATGTCCACGAAGCCGGAAAGGATTGGAGCAATCATGAAGTTGGAAAGGATTGGAACAAACATGGGAATGCCTTTGCTCTTGTACAACTCATACTGGATACGGGGTGAAGAGGGCGTGTACACAGAATCATACACGGTCGTATACACGGTTTAAAGGCACGGCCGTGTATGGTGTCAAGAATTTCAATAGAAAGATACACGACTAGAAGTACACGGTCGTGTACATTATCAAGATTTCCACAGAAAGATACACGACTAGAAGTACACGGTTATGTACATCTCCAACGCCGATCGTGTATATCTTCAACACCGGCTCAAGGCTGGCTCCAAGGCTGCTGGCCTTCATGTCCAAGCCACCGGCCTTCATGTCTTGTTTTGTTGATTTTACGCAACTTATTGAAGTGATGTCGTTTTGGGGCTTTATTGTTACGAATTGTAAACCCTAATATAAAGCTCCTAGGGTTTGAAAACACTTTTGAGAGAATTCCTTCTCTTGGTTCTTTAAAGAACTAATCTAGAACTTATCGGATTTTTATTCCATGGCGTTCATCCCGACTTATCAATCGGTCTTTCATCCTAATTGTAGCGTCTTCATATTATACCAAGGTTCTTGTCTTGCTTATAGACAACGGTCACGGTTTCCACTTGAGTGTGTTTAGCATCTTAGGTAGCGAATTCCAAACGTATTGGTATTGGGTTTCGTCACACGTTGGCGTGGTTCGTATCAGTTAGGAATCTGAGCAAACCGATTTCGTATCAATGATGGCCTTTAAATTTATGTAATGTCTCATGTAATGCATGCCTCATTTTAATTAACACTCAACCTTTAATTATTCGATTTAGGGTGATCAATTAATATACGATAACAACTAATCTACATAAGGAAAATAAAACAATTCCATTGACCATTCTATAAGCAAGCATCAAAATATCATTTCAAATTTCAAAATCGACCGATCATATCTCACACTTTTGAACCCTTCTTCAATCGTGCGATTTCGTATCTACTGCTTAAATTTTATTTTATTTTTAATTTAATTTAATTATTATTATTTTTAGGTTTCAATGGAGACAAAAGAAAGGTTTAAGGATGATATAAGCAAAAGACGAGATGAAATTTGGTGAAGAATGGAGGAAGTTGAAATTTTAGTTCGGCATAACCTTCAATATAGCTTGTGCTGAAGCTAGTGCTAAGTAAAAAAAAAAGGTCAAAAGCAAGAAACATTTCAGCCCTACCCCAAACATAGCCGTACTAGAGCTAGTGCTAAACTGGGCTTTGAAAATAACATGTTTTGAAGTCAACACGACCTCGAGCATAGCTGTACTGACACCCATGCTGACCTTGTTTTTGTAGAACTACAAATAGACGCTTACTCCCACGCACATTAATATATATACTTGTACCTCATAAGTGTACATATATATACACACATATGTACGAACACATACATAGATATACAACACGTACTTCCACACCCAAAAAGTATGCATATTAATGCATATATATGTACATACACTTATACACATCCATACCTCTAATATATAAATACACTTATACATATATATCCATATTGAACACAACATATCAAGCACAACATTGTAGCACATCATGGAGTTTCCCACTCACCTATTTATGGTCGTCTTAGTCTTAACTATCGTCGAGTGGTTTCAACATGTAATCCTTTTACCTAATGATAAAATAAAATAAAATAAGGTAAATATCTAGAATCTAAGTCGAGCCTTAATTTAGCTAAAGGTGTTAAATAATTTTCGTTTATATTTTACTTATACGTAATTTAATATTTTAGTATAATTTTCTCGTTTTGCATTAGTATTTTATAATTTTATAATTGTATATCCTCTCCACATTCACTTATACACATAATCGTTTCATCGACGGTACGCGTGCGTTTCTAGGACTCCCTATTATAACATGATCGCTTGGTTAAGCTACTTGAGCCGCTGTTTCTATACTAATAATATCTCTTCTCTTCCGTTCAATTCTACATACATACTCACTTACTTCCTTCATATCCTAGACTTCTCCACCCTAGCTTCTCTTCTTTCACTTCTTCCCTTCCGTTCCTTCTTTCCCCTTTTTCCCAATTCTTTTACCTCTTATTCTTTGCTACATACTTGTACTTTAAACATCACACACATACACCGTACATCCACTCTACACATATACTCTCATGCACCTTCATGTTTCCCATACATCTACACACATACATACTATTCGAATTTAGGATACTCATAACTACAGTATTTCTAACTAATAAAGTTAATTTCTAGGCTAAATACTAAATTTTTTACATATTTGATATTAGTACTTGTACTAAAAAAAATAACTCTGTTTTGCATAAACTTAGATGATGTTCCTAAAACCAAGATTAAGCACATGCAAAACTAATTTAAAAGACAAACAAACAATGTCAATCAAACTAGTTTCCAATCATATAAACAATGGTGTCAAATCTTCAAAGTTTATGACCAATTCTTCAACTAAGATGTGAATCGATCTTAAATATCCAAAAGAAGATAGCTCTGATACCAAATTATGATGTGCCTAAAAAGGAACTAAGCATAAACAAAAAACAACCCAAATATTAACCTCAAAAGACAAGATCAAATTTGGTTCACAAGAGAGACAATTTGTGTGAACCCTAATTGATGGGTGATGAATCAAATGATAAAATCAAGGAGATGAAATCCTCAAAGATGATAATCCTCAATTGAATCAATTAACCAACTTAAATTCCAAGAGAATCCCAATCAATAATATACAAATTCAAACCGTGATCCTCCTCACAACAATGAAATTCCATGCCACAAGTATAATGACAAATTGATTGTATTAACAAGTGCTAAAAACCAATCAATTATGCAATGATAATTTGATTACAAATGCATTAAAAATCTATCCAAGAAGACCTCAATCTAACCCTAGATATGACTCACTGGAGATGAAAAGAAACACAACAATAAGAAATTGATATGACTCACAATTTCCCCTTGTTGCACTCGCCACAATTCCAATTCTTGGGATTGAAATTGATAAGAGAAATTAAACTAGGAATAACCCTAATTTCCTCACGTAAAGTTTATGTTCTAATATGCAAAAATGGCCTCCTCAAACCCTATTTTAAGCAAGTATTTATACTTGCTCCCTTTAGGGTTAGAAAATGCACAAAATTACAACTATGCCACTTTTAAGGTGGCCGGTCATAAAAGACAATTACAAGCAAATGAAAGTGTCCCAAAAGAAAGATTACAAATAAATAGTTCAAAGAAATATTTATAAATGAAAATAGTCTTCATCATGCTAGCTCTTCCATAGGATTCGTTGGCTTAGCTCATCGCTAATTTAGGTTGGTCGATGGATAACCCACAAGCTGAGTTTAAGTGAGTTTGTCCATCGCCCTGTAAAGCATGATAAGTATTCCTGTTGGAATATAAAATACATGAATAAGATAAAAGAGGTTAGTAAACGAATAATTCCAAGGTCGATTTGCTCAAAATGGGCCTTCATCGCCAAGATTCGAAATCCTTTGGTTCTTGCCCTAATGATAGGTCTTGTCCGATTTTGATTCCTATCAATAGTGTTGTCGAGTTGTACTCACCTCAAGGAACACGTTGTCAGTCATAGATCATCGATCGAAGGTTGTATGCGGAAGTTATGAATTTTTTTATTCGTTTTTCATTTTTTCCTTTCTTTTTATTTTCTTTTTTTTTTCTTTCTCTCACATTTCCTTGTTGTCCTCTGTTGTCCTCCTTTGTTTCTCTCTCATTCTCATGGTTTTCAGAGCCTTCTTTCCCTTTATATATCGTTCATTTTTTTTGTTCATATCGCCATATTTATATATATTATAATTATTTGTATTTTAATATTTCGTGCGTGTACGTTGTTATTTTTAAATTTTGTATTTTTAATATTTTATTACAAAACTTTATGTTTAAGCTAATTTGATTATTTCAAACATAAATATTTACTCTAAATTTTCATTTAAAATTCATAAATCTATAATTTTAATTAATTTCATTATTTAACTTAATATTGTTCATGATTTATGTTTTGATAAATTTATTCTTTTAATTTAAATTGTAAGAACTAAAATTATGACTTATAATTATTTTTATTTATTTGTTTATATACCTATATACAGATATTTTTCGATTACTTCATTTCCTAAATTTATTTAGTAATATATTTCATATAATTTGAAATTTTACGCTCGTTATCCTTTTTCCTTTATATATAATTATTCTTTCTAATTGTTTTAAATATCTATTTTTTATTGTTTGTTGTACTTATCAAACGGATCTCATGTCTTCCTCATTTTTCTATTTTAAAAGCTATTATTATTTATCATAACTTTTTGGTTATTTGTAAATTATTAGAATAATATTAATGTATTATGATGTTTTAAATTTTGCTTCATAACTTTCTCAAAATTTTTAATATTGCAAAATTGTCTCTCACTACCCTGGCTTAGAAGCATCTATTATTCCACTTATTTTCTTTAATTTTTATATACTTTTTCAAAATTTTCAGGACGTTATAGGTATGACACTCTTGATGAGGCCATTTAGTTGGCTTTAAAAATTAGGAGATAGAGACACTCCAATCCATACAAACATCAAGTAACTGGTTTGGATCGACTACTTAGTTATATAGATCAGATAATCAGCAGGTTAAAAAGGGGGAAATTGATAGAGCTGTGGAATCAAATGCAACTATTACCGATAGGGAGAGGGATAGTTCTAGAAAAGGTAAAGTGGTTGTTAAGGCTGATATTAGTCAAATAGTGCTGGGGTCATTAGGTGGAAAGATTCGTCAAACCTAATGCTTCAAATGTATTGATGTGCCTAAAATCAAGGTCTAAGCATAATCAAATGAACCAAAGGAACACTTCAACTCTCAAATCAATAACTGGTTCAAAAAGGGTAAAATTGCATGAACCCTAGTGAAGGTGCAATGAGATCCAAATACTCAATGACTTGTTTGAATTTTAAATTCTACTACTCAAAACCTTCCTTTCTTGTTAAGGTTTTACACTATAATAAATCACAAATTGTAGCACCTTAACACAAGCACAAATGCACAACTCCACCGTCACAAAACTCCCTTACTCATGTTTCCACCACCAATTATGCCACTACCACAATGTCCTTGACAACACTTACAATAACCAACACCAAATGTATACTACCTTTACTAAATTAACAAAAACACAACACTACATACACTCCTCATCAAGCCACGGTGCACTTTCCCCACTTCCACACAAATATGAAACCATAACTTCAACAACAGAGGTAACTCAAATTTCAAATTCAAAATGAGTTCAATAATTACAATGTTCCACAAATGGTAAGAGGCTTTTTCAAATTCAAAAGATATACAATTAACTATGACTTAATGTGTATTTGAAATTTCAAATTGACCTCTTAATGTACACTTTCAATTCTGATTTGAAATCTAAAAATAATAATTGTAATTCCTCTACTATCCGAAAATGCACACACTACACAATTTCACTTCACAATTGAAACACTACCACTCTTCTCCTTCACGGTTTACTTTCCCTGCACTACACTCTCACACTTTAGCCTCAATGTGCAGCACCTTACTCCACATAACTTCCACAAATTCACAGGGCTACACACATAATAAGTCACACCGCCACTCACACTAAACACACACAACTTTACTAATTTTTTACAAACATAACTCTACACAAAAACAACCATAGTGCAACAACCTCTCCAAATACAATACACACACAATACTTCAAAGTATACACTTCCTTGTCACTACACGAATCCAAAGCAATCCACAACTCATACACAAAAATAGCAACAATTTAAATTTGAAAATCAAACCACTTCACTAATTGCAACTCTTCCACAATTGGTAAGAAATGATTTTCAAATTCAAAAAAACACACATTAACTCCTTCAATCTTAATGTTTGTTTTGAAAATCAAATAATTTCCAAGTCCTCTACGCTATTCAAATATGGAAATGCTCAATTTCTCCACTAATTTTCCAAAAACAAACAATGTAAGAATCACAATTCTCTTCCTACACTATTGCACTTTCAAAATTGCACTAAAAAATACACTATCTTTCCTCTTCCTTCACGGTGAAGTACACAACATAGAAGCTTCAAAAAGTACTCAAAATCACTCCAACAAGCAGCAAGTTCAACTTCTACTCAAGACAATTCACTCCACTTCAAACAACTACAACAACAATTTCAATTTATCCCCAATTTTGGAATTGAATATGTAAGAACATGAACCCTAAATTTTCGAAATTCAAAATCACCTAATCCCTTCTCACAACCACAAGCTCTGATACCAAAAGATGATGTGCTCAAAACCAAGATTAAGCACATGCAAAACCAATTTGAAAGACAATTAAACAATGTCAATCAAACTAGTTCAACAATTGCATAATTCCTTAATATTTATGAACCAATTCCCACAACAAGGACGTGATCAAGAATGAATCCAAGTATGATGATGCTCTGATATGAAAAGATGATGTGCCTAAATCAAGGTCTAAGCATAATCAAATGAACCAAAGGAACACTTCAACTCTCAAATCAATAATCGGTTCAAAAAGGGTAAAATTACGTGAACCCTAGTGAAGGTGCAATGAGATCCAAATACTCAATGATGCAATTATAATTCCACAATGATAATTTCTTCTAACATAACACTAATCATATATAAATCCACGTGAATAATTCACAAGTTCAAAATAAATCTTCAACTCTAAGAACCCCTTTCCACATGTGCTAATCACGGTTCAAGAAGCACACATAAAGGATGAACCGAATTCAAATGCAAAGTATCTCAATTAAGCACAAAAATTTGAAATAATAGGAAGAAAATCTGACCAAGAACTATCTAAATTCACCCCTAGATATTACACACTAGAGAAGAAAAGAAATCACAACAAAATGAAATTGATATTACTCACAATTTCAAAGCGTTGCACTCACCACTATTTCAACTCTTGGGATTGAAATTGATAAGGGTCTAATGACAATTAGGAGAACCCTAATCCTCATGCAAAGTGTATCTCAAATCTGAAAAATATGGCCTCCTCAAACCCTACTTTAAGCAAGTATTTATACTTGTTCCCTTTAGGGTTAGAAAATGCACAAAATTACAACTATGCAACTTTTAAGGTGGCCGGTCCTAAAAGATAATTACAAGCAAATGAAATTATCCCAAAAGAAAGATTACAACATAAACAGTCCAAAAAAATAATTGTAAATAAAAATAGTCCTCATCATGCTAGCTCTTCCATAGGATTCATGGGTCTAGCTCATCACCGGTTTAGGTCAGTCCATGGATAACCTACAAGCTGAGTCTGAGTGAGTATGTTCATCACCTTGTAAAGCATGATAAGTATTCCTGTTGGAATATAAAATACATGAATAAGATAAAAGAGGTTAGTAAACTAATAATTTTAGGTCAATTTGCTCAAAATGGGCCCTCATTGCCAAGATTCAAAATCGTTTAGTTTTTGCCCTAATGATAGGTCTTGTCGAATTTTGATTCCTATCATGTATAGGCTTTGGACACATGGCTACTTTATATCCCAACAAAAGGGTGAAGTCTTCTATGGAGGGGGAAAATGAGGATGGCAAGAAAGACGTACTTAAGCTTACAGATTTATCAACGGTGCTAAAGGAATATTACGAGGATCCAAATGCTGAGGTACATGAGGACAAGGGCAATGATCCATATCTGGCTATTAACGTACGACATAGGGTAATGACTACATCTCTAGATATTGAGAATGTGTAGAGGGAAAACCTATTCCATATTCCTTGTAGGGTCCAAGGTAATCTTTGTACTCTTCTTGTTGATGGTGATAGTTGCACCAATGTTATAACTGCTGTATTAGTGAATAGATTGTGATGTGCCTAATTCCACTAAAGCACAATCAAAGAATCAAGGAAAACTCCTCAATTCACAAAATGCAAACCGATTCACCTAGTAAGCAATTTCACGTGAACACCTTGTAGAATTTGATGGAAATGGTTGTTCAAATGATATAATTGTAATCTCTAATGATAATTTAACCAAATAACCACCATAAGGCTTGAGAATCACGTGGAAATCAAATAAAAATGAAGCAACACAAACCGTGAATTCCACTTCCCCTTTCAATACCAAATTAACGTCACAATGCACTAAAAATGATAGTGAATTCAATAACTAAAAGAACAATCAATCTTACAAGATTGATGTCCACGAATTACAATAACCAATAAGTCCAAGAAAGACTCAAATCTACCCTAGATATGACTCACTAGAGAAGAAATGAACAACAACAAAGATGAATCGATATTACTCACGATTTCTCCTTGTTGCACTCGCCACAATTCCAACTTCTTGGGATTGAAATTGATAAGAGAATTTTGGAATTAGGAAACCCTAAGCCCTCTCACGAAAATGTGAAGTGTTTTTCTGCAAAATTAAGCCTCCTCAAACCCTCTATTAAGCAAGTATTTATACTTGCTACTCTTAGGGTTAAAAAATGCTCAAAATTACAAGTTTGCCACTTTTAAGGTGGCTAACGCTAAATGAAAGTTACAAAAATAAAAGTGTCCCAAAACTAAAATACAACTAAAATAGTTCATAAAATGAAAAATACATAAAAGAAATGCTCTTCATGATGCCGGTCTTCTATAGGATCCATCGGCCCAACTCATCGCCGGTTCAGGTCGGTCCATGGATAACCCACAATCTGAGTCTGAGGGAGTTTGTCCATTGCCCTATAGAATATGATAAGTGTGCCTGTTGGAAAACACAATACAAGAATAATAGAAAAGAGGTTAATATATAAATAATTCCAAGGTCGATCTGCTCAAAATGGGCCCTCAACGCCAAGATTTGAATTCCTTTAGTTCTTGCCCTAATGATAGGTCTTATCGGATTTTTAATCCTATCATCTCCTCGGGCCTCAAAAAGATTTGTCCTCAAATCTAGTAGATCAAATGCAGTAGAGAATTTGTTTCCTCCTAGCAAGTCACCTGAAGAAATATCTCTGCAGAATCCCAATATCTGAAATACTACAAGTGGTGATTGTCTTCTCTCCTCCATTTCCAGGATATATCTCTTCTGCAACACAAATAATGACCCATTATCCACTAAAGTTGCCCCTGTATCAACCTGTTCCACTGAAACTGTTTCCTCCTTTTCTAACTCATCTGTATGTGGCTGATCCTTATGGTCTTCTAATGGTTGGCCAACTGCTCATTACCCTCTAAAACCTCTAAAGGTGAACATAACTGTTTTTGAACAGTTTGGCTCTCTGGTGGTCTGCTCGTCTGACTATGATCATCAGGATCCTCTGAAGGTTGGCACATCGGTGTCTGCATAATTTGGTCCTCCCAGTCTAGGTAATCATCTGTGGAACCCCTACCATCAAATGAAGGCATCTGTAGCTTCGGACACTCTAGCCCTCGAGGTGGTCTAAATTCCCTGTCCGGATATGGTTTAAACCCAAAATTATCATCTCTATCTTCCCTAAGAGCATGATAATCTCCCTTTACTCTAGGTGGCGCTTGAAGGTTTACCACAGGTGGTGGTGGCAATGTCATCCTATCAATCCTTGTTGCTAATGTAGCAACAAATTTGCTAAGGTCCCAAAGTTGTTCATCTAGAGTTCTTCCATTTGTATTTTGACGACTTGGTCTGCTACCCACTTGGCTATTGGCCTCATTGCTAATGTACCCATTCACACTATTATATGACATGTTTGTGGATGCGATTTATCTAAAATACAAATGTAATCTCAAATAATCTATAGCACACTCCCTTCACTTCACCACATTTAGATAACAACACACACACTTGTACACCTACGGTGTAACAAGTTACCAATGCAACAGATACTTCTTATCACTTCAAGTAGAGTAGAATAATTGAAGCACAAATAAATACTTCCAAGTAGTTAAGATATTGAATTCAACTAAGCAAGTGTCTAAGTAATAATACTCAATAACTTTCACACTTAAATGCTTATATTTGAATTTCAAACTTCACCACTTAACTTTCCTTTCTTGCTAAAGTTTTACACCCACAATGAGTCTTAATGTGCAGCACCTTGCACTACACAAAACTCCACAAATTTACACCACCACACACACCTAATCACGTTGCACTCACTTCACCACAACACAATTCACCATGTTACAACACCTTCAATTAACAGACACACATAACGCCACACATACATACTCTTCATTAATTTTACAAAAACACAACTCCATACACATATACCTTTTATACACGTTGCAACAACAAAATGTACTCCACTTCCCACAAGTTCTAACCTCAACTCACAACATATGGCAGCTTAATTCAAATTCAAAATGAGATCATTAATTGCAATATTCCACAAATGGTAAGGAGTCACTTTCAAATTCAAATGAACACACAATTAAACAATGACTTAATGTGTGTTTTGAAATTCAAATTGCTTCCTTAACTCACACCTCAAATCTGGAAATTGCAAATGGTTTCTCCCCAATTCAGAATTACACAATGGAAATCACAACAACAAACTTCACAACCTCCTTCACACCACAACTAGTCACGGCAAGAATAAGGCAATTTTTTTGCAAGTCCCAAAAGTTGTTGAATTAAACAACACTCTATGCTACTGCCCTTCCACGAGATTGTTGACCATAAAATGATACAACAACCTTCCCAATCCAACTCCAACAATCAGCAAATTAAAGCTCCAACCAAGGTAATTTCGTAAGTCACAAACTACACAACACAGTTGCGGTTCACAATTTGATTAACCCTAATTGAAGATGAATATCACAAAATCAAATAACCATAAATCCCTTCTCTCAACATCTGCTCTGATACCAAAATATGATGTGCCTAATTCCACTAAAGCACAATCAAAGAATCAAGGAAAACTCCTCAATTCACAAAATGCAAACCGATTCACCTAGTAAGCAATTTCACGTGAACACCTTGTAGAATTTGATGGAAATGGTTGTTCAAATGATATAATTGTAATCTCTAATGATAATTTAACCAAATAACCACCATAAGGCTTGAGAATCACGTGGAAATCAAATAAAAATGAAGCAACACAAACCGTGAATTCCACTTCCCCTTTCAATACCAAATTAACGTCACAATGCACTAAAAATGATAGTGAATTCAATAACTAAAAGAACAATCAATCTTACAAGATTGATGTCCACGAATTACAATAACCAATAAGTCCAAGAAAGACTCAAATCTACCCTAGATATGACTCACTAGAGAAGAAATGAACAACAACAAAGATGAATCGATATTACTCACGATTTCTCCTTGTTGCACTCGCCACAATTCCAACTTCTTGGGATTGAAATTGATAAGAGAATTTTGGAATTAGGAAACCCTAAGCCCTCTCACGAAAATGTGAAGTGTTTTTCTGCAAAATTAAGCCTCCTCAAACCCTCTCTTAAGCAAGTATTTATACTTGCTACTCCTAGGGTTAAAAAATGCTCAAAATTACAAGTTTGCCACTTTTAAGGTGGCTAACGCTAAATGAAAGTTACAAAGAAATAAAAGTGTCCCAAAACCAAAATACAACTAAAATAGTTCATAAAATGAAAAATACATAAAAAAAATGCTCTTCATGATGCCGGTCTTCTATAGGATCCATCGGCCCAACTCATCGCCAGTTCAGGTCGGTCCATGGATAACCTACAATCTGAGTCTGAGGGAGTTTGTCCATTGCCCTATAGAATATGATAAGTGTGCCTGTTGGAAAACACAATACAAGAATAATAGAAAAGAGGTTAATATATAAATAATTCCAAGGTCGATCTGCTCAAAATGGGCCCTCAACGCCAAGATTTGAATTCCTTTAGTTCTTGCCCTAATGATAGGTCTTGTCGGATTTTTAATCCTATCAGATTGCAACTAGACACTACACCTCATCTTAGGCCTTATGAATTGCATTGGTTGAGTAAGCGAGACAATCTGCATGTCACTTAGCGAGCTAAGGTTCCAATCATCATAGGGAAAAGGTAGTAGGATGCAATTGATGACGATGTTCTCACTATGTGCGCATCACATATATTACTGGGTAGACCTTGGTTATTTGATAGAAAAGTGCTACATGATGGGTTTAGAAACACCTATGTATTTAAAAAGGATAGTAAACAGGTTGTTTTAAATCCTAGGTCACCAATTGAGGTGCATGAAGCCTAAAAGTAGATAAACAAAACCACCAACAAGAAGTCCTTGATAGTAAAGAGGAAGGGACTGGGGGACGACTTGAATAGAGTGAATCAAATATAGGTAATTCAGAAACCTTCAGGGGAACCACGACTTTAGGACAATCACAGACCAAAATTTTTAGTTTAGGGGATTCTAAAAAATGTGCAACAAAAACAGAGGAACCATTAGATTTGAGGACATATCTTCCACAAGTTCGAGGAGATGATGGGAATCAAATCATGACTCTTACAACATATTTTAAACGCGGAATCAAGTCATAAGAGCAAAGGTAGACAACTATAAGCCGGCCTAAAAGGTTAGTAGCTTACCTCTTTAGACTAACCTCAAGGCCGGTGGTGTGGGAGATAGGTCGACCACCTAGGCCAGTGGCGTAGCCACTTAAGTCGGCCCTTAAGGTCGGTAAATTTTCTTCTTAAGCCAACCTTCAAAGGCAACGGCCTATCTACTTAAGTCAACCACAGGCTAGTAGCTTAAATTCCAAAGCCAGTAGCATACATGTTCTAAGCTAGCCGTGCATATTGTTAAAGCCAGCGACTTTTCATTTCAAGGCCAACTGCTTTCTTGAGTCGGTTTGTTTCGACTTTTCCTTGTATTTTATATTTGTTTTGGAAACTTGAAAGGACAGATGATTGAATTTTGAAATATAACTCTCTGAGTTTTTTCTCTCAACTCATCAATCTTTGATTGTGGTGAGTGACAACATTGGAATCGTTGTGTATTGTATCAACCATTCCATGCTAGGGCTAATCCTTTACTAGTGCGTAACATCTAGTAAGGGCTTAGGCACAACTTGTTCTCGTATTTGATTATAGGTTTGAATATTGTGTTTATTGAAATTGGGATTGTGATCATTGTATTATAAATTGGGAAGTTAGCACATCAGGGGATCAAGAAATGTGCTTTTGTATAATTGACATGATTATTGTTGCCAATTTACCTTAAGTTATATTTGGCTAATTGATATTTGGTTTCCCTTGCATTTAGATTGAGAATAGTAAGACTATTTACGATAATTTTGTTAGTTGCCTAATGCATGAATCTAACAATATTTGACTTTAATAAAGTGGATCATGCATTGCATATTCCAATGTGTAAGAAGGCTGTTAGCATCATGCGGTGATACAAAGAGATTGCATGAAGGTGTACTTCATGCATAACCTCATCTCAACCTTTGAAAAACTACATGAAACTAAGTATTGCCACCCTTTAATTTAGATTAAGTCCACAGATTCATTGCTTAAGGGTAGATGAGCTTGCAGGGTACTTATTACCACACCTCACATAGGTATATATGTATATATATATTTAAGTTGATTTTAATATAGCACAAATATGTAGACTTTTGTGATTATCTCAAAAGAGAAATCTTGAGGCATTGGAACCTAAAGTCGATGTATGGTTCGTGATTTCCTAGCCTAGGTAATGGAGGGTGATAAATCCATGTTATATGTGATTTCTGGATAATTGTATATACCATTGCACTCATATGCATGATCATGCATTTGTATGTTCATTTAAATAACTTGCGTGTAATTTCTTGTCAGTGTAGCATAAGAGTTTTCTCACTAAGGTATCATAGCTTACACTCTCATAATGTTTTGATGTTGTAGGTGCCTATTTGGCTTGAGCCTTGTAGACACATTCCAAAGGTCACTATAGGACATAATGGGATGTGTGAAGGGTGAGGAACAAGTAAAGTGATCACCATTATATATACATATATGGACTTAAATTTATGTTTTAGTTGTACTTATGTTATAGTAGGTACTTAAAATGCTTCAATAGTTATTATCTATTGAATGGTAGTAGCACCTCATGGATATTTCATGGAACCTTGGTCTCTTAATGTTGTGATGCTCACGATGCTATATTTAATTATTTTGTCTCTATATTACTCAGAAATGCTAAATCTTGTTTAGGTTATTAGATGTGAGTACACCTTGTATATAGTAAGGAAAATGCCTGAATAATAGAGAGGTTATTCTCAAGTTTTCATATAGTGTATTGTGGAATGTTACATGATAGGAATTAGACTCCTACAAGACCTATCACTAGGGCCCGAGCTAAGGGTCTACATAACTTAGTTTTGAGAATCTTACATGAGAAACCCAATCTTAAAGAAGCTAATTTATTTTCTTCATTCCTACCTTATAATTGTTATGCATTCCAGCAGGTTCACTTATTAGTCCTATAGGGTACCAAATCACCTATACTTTTGAGTGAGTCGGGATCCTCATCGGGGCTCAATTCAAAAGTACCTTGAAGACTAACATCTTGAAGACCAATTTCTTTTATCTATTTGTCATTTGTGTGGACTATTTTATGTTATATTTACTTTTAGGACACTTTCATTTTGATTGTAATTTTCATTTAGGACTGGCCATCCTAAAAGTGGCATAGTTGTAATTTTGTGTACTTTCTAAACCTAAAGGGAGAAAGTATAAATACTTTCTTAAAGTAGGGTTTGAGGAGGCTATTTTTTAGATTAGAAACCTTCACTTTATGTAAGAGAGCTTAAGGTTTTCCCTAGTTCAATTTCCTCTTATCAATTTCAATCCGAATAATTGGAATTATGGCGAGTGCAACAAGGGGAAATTGTGAGTCATATCAATTTCTTATTATTGTGTTTCTTTTCATCTTTAATGAGTCACATCTAGGATTGAATTGGAAGTTTCTTGGTCAGATTTTATTGCATTTGTAATCAAATTATTATTACTTAATTGATTGGTTATTAGCATTTGTTATCACCATCAAATTGTCATTACAATTGTGGTGTGGAATTCTCTTTGTTGTGAGGAGGGTCAAGGCTTTAATTTGTGTATTGTTGATTGGAATTCTCTTGGAACTTAAGTTGGTTAATTGATTCAATTGAGAATTATCATCTTTGTGGATTTCATCTCCTTGATTTTATCATTGATTCATCTTCCATCAATTAGGGTTCATGCAAATTATCTCTCTTGTGAACTAAATTTGATCTTGTCTTTTGAGGTTGATATTTGGGTTGTTTTGATTGTGCTTAATCCCCTTTTAGCCACATCATCTTTTGGTATCAGAGCTTGAAGTTTAAGAGGAGTGATTTGCAAATTTGAATTCGAAAATTTAGGGTTCTTATCACCTTGATCCAAAATTATGTATTGAAGAGTTGAGTTATTTCAATTGTGTTTTTGAAGTGATTTGATTGTTGTTAATTGTTGTAGATGTGGAGTACTTACCATATTCTTTGTCTCCTTAAGTTGTCTATGAGTGGTTTTTGGGAAATCATCATTGTCATCATTCGAGGGAAGTGAAATTTGAAGCTTAGTAGAGTGTTGTTTTTGAAATTATTGCTGTGTGTTGTAGTGTTGTGTGTGTGGTGAAGTGGATATCTCATTGTAGCTTCTTTGTTATTGAATTTTCCATGAAGGGAAGGGGAGTAAGAATTTTATGTCCTAGTGTTTGATTTTGGAATTGGAAATACAATATTTTGTGGTGAAAAGAGAAGTGTGACCTTTGTGAAATCGGAATTGGGGAAAATAAGTTACAATTTCCAGATTTGAATTTGAGTGGAATAATAGGAAATCATTTGAAATTCAAACACATCCATTAATCTTGAAGTAGTTATTGAGTGGTATTGATTACGTTTTATTTGAATTTGAAATTGAATCTTACCATTTGTGGAAAGTGCATTAAGGGTGTTGATTTGAATTTGTTGCCGTGTTGTGGTGTTGTGTTTTGAAGTGAACTTTTGTTGTATCTGGAGAGGTTGTTGCATCGTGACTTGAAGAGGTATGTATGTGGAGTTGTGTTTTTGTAAATTTAGTGAAGAGTGTGTGCATTTAGCATGAGTTTTTGGTGTATGATGTAAAGATAATTGTTGCTAGTGGCGTGAACATATTGGGACCGTGAGTAGAAGGGGAGTTGTGCGGTGGTGAATTGAGTATTGTATATTTATTTTATTGCTGCCAATTGTGTGTTTAAGTGGTGAGAAACTAAGGCAAGAAAAAGGAAAGTGGGTAGTAGAATTTGAAATTCAAACAAGTCATTAAAATGCGAAAGTAATTAAACTAGTTACTTAAGCACTTAGAGTTGAATTTAAATTCTATCTACTTAAGAGTGGTTGTGATATGAAATCGGTTTGCTCGGATTCCTAACTGATACGAACCACGCCAACGTATGATGAAACCCAATACCAATACGTTCGGAATTCGCTACCTAAGATGCCAAACACACACAAGTGGAAACCGCGACCCGTTGTCTATAAGCGAGACAAGAACCTTGGTATAATATGAAGACGCCACAATCAGGATGAAAGACCGATTGATAAGTCGGGATGAACGCCACGGAAGAAAAATCCGATAAGTTCTAGATTAGTTCTTTAAAGAACCAAGAGAGGAATTCTCTCAAAAGTGTTTTTCAAACTTTAATGTTGTATGTTCTATATTCTAGCTGTCCTAAACCCTAGGAGTTTTATAGTAGGGTTTACAATTCGTAACAATAAAGCCCCAAAACGACATCACTTCAATAAGTTGCGTAAAAATAAGAAAATAAGACATGAAGGCCGGCATCGTGGGAATGAAGGCCGGCGGCCTTGGAGCCGGCGTTGGAGAAGTACACGACCGGCATTAAAGTTGTACATGACCGTGTACTTCTAGTCATGTATCTTTCTGTGGAAATCTTGACAATGTACACGACCGTGTACTTGTAGTCGTGTATCTTTCTGTGGAAATCTTGACAACATACACGACCGTGTACTTCTAGTCGTGTATCTTTCTATGGAAATTCTTGACACCATACACGGCCGTACCTTTGAACCGTGTATACGACCGTGTATGATTCTGTGTAACCTCCAGACTCCTACACGGCCGTGCCTTGTAAAGACACGCCCTCTTTAACCCGTATCTGGCATGACTTGTACAAGAGCAAGGGCATTCCCATGGTTGTTCCAATCCATTCCAGCTTCATGATTGCTCCAATCCTTTCCGACTTCATGGACATCCTTTATCAACCCATTAAGTGCTTCCTTGAATCATTTTGCTCGATTTCTTGTGATCGGTCCAGGTGGCACATCAAGAGGATCCACATTCCATCTTCTGGCTTGGCTCCCATCATGGATTTCATCAGGTTGTGTACTTGAGCCGTGGAAGGTGTAAAGATTATTATTATGGTGTTGAATTTAAATACAACATGTTTAGTGAGATGTTTCAATATGCTAATGTGTTACGTCGAACATTGACTACATTTGCTAATAAGGATGAGGAACAAAGGGAAAACTTCTTCCATACTTCTTATAGGATGCGAGGAAATTTGTATGTCCTTATAGTTGATGGTGGTAGTTGTACCAATGTAGTAGGCTCATCGTCAGTATCGAAGCTAAGACTTATTACTTTTCCATATCCTAAACCATATAAATTGCATTAGCTTAGTGATCAGGGGAGTTTGCATGTGACCCAAAGAGCTAGGGTACCATTCAGTGTGGGGGATAAATATTGTGATGAGATTGAGTGTGATATCTTGCCTATGTATACATCCCGTATATTGCTTGGCAGGCCTTGGTTATATAACAGGATGATGGGAAATTTTTCGGCACCATCTATACTTTCAGAACTAAATTTGGATGATGATCCAAATCGCTCATATTTTACTTCATTTTTTTTATCTAATAAGTATTTATGAAATAATCTTACAGGTACAATAATAATACTCCATGGGATGCCAACATGTCTACATTAGTTGATAGCCATAGGACATCATTAGATTTGCATTCAAAGGCTTGCTACGATTGTTTCCATTTCGAAGCATTAGCTCATGAAGATTTATGATTTTGTACTTTGTAATTGTTCTATGGACTATTTTATGTTGTAATTTCTTTTGGAACACTTTCATTTTGATTGTAATTCTCATTTAGGACCGGCCACCCTAAAAGTGGCATAGTTGTAATTTTGTGCATTTTTTAACCCTAAAGGGAGCAAGCATAAATACTTGCTTAAAGTAGGGTTTGAGGAGGCCATATTTTAGATTTGAACATACACTTTTCATGAGGATTAGGGTTAGACTCTTATCAATTTCAATCCCAAGAGTTGAAATTGTAGTGAGTGCAACACTTGAAATTGTGAGTAATATCAATTTCATTTTGTTGTGATTTCTTTTCTTCTCTAGTGTGTAATATCTAGGTTTGAATTGAGATGGCTCTTGGTCAGATTTTCTTCATAATCATTCGAATTTTTGTGTTTAATTGAGTTACTTTTACACTTGAATTGGTTTTATCCATTTTGTATGCTTCTTGAGCTGTGAGAGTATTGGTTATGGAAAGGGGGATCACGATTATTTTCTTGTGGATTATTAGTAGTAATCACGTGGGTTTTGGAGTATAATTTGTGACTACCACTGAGGATTATACTATTGTGTTGATTTGTTTCATGTAATTCATCATTTAGTCCATATATTGTAATTAGGATCATGCCATAATTGCTTCACCTTGAACCGAATTGTGCTAATCTTTTAGACATTGTTATTTAGTTTAATTTGCATGTGCTTAATTCCCTTTTAGGCACATCACAAAAGGGTCTTGCATGATGGCTTCAGGAATACTTATGTGCTCCAGAAGGAAGGCAAACACGTTATTCTGAATCCGATGTCACCTTTAGAGGTCTAAAAGTTTTAGCAACAGATCAGTAGGCCATCAGATGTTAAAAGGGCTTCAGTACAATGTAATGATTATGAAGAAAAGAAGGTATGATTGATGGGACAGGGTAAAATGGAGAGGATAATTACAGAAGAGACTCCGGTATACTTGCTTTAGTTGAGATGTGCACTAGGGATGCAAGAACCACAATCTTTACCTTCAGTAGTTTCTCAGGTATTGAATGAGTATACTGACATTTTTCTTGATAATTTACCAGTAGGGTTACCACCTTTGAGAAGGATAGAGCATGCTATCGATCTTATGCCCGGGTTAGTATTACCGAACCGACTTGCATATCGCATGAATCCCGAGGAGGTTAAGGAATTGAAGTGCCAGGTAGACAAGTTGGTTGAATGAGGGTTTGTTAGAGAGACGTTGAATCCCATTGAGCTTATCTGCTGTTCCCGCCTTTTTTGTTCCTAAGAAGGATGGTAATTAGAGAATGTGTATGGATAGTAGAGCCATCAACAAAATCACCATCAATTACAGGTATCCTATTCCTAGACTTGATGATATGTTAGATAAGTTGCATGGTTCACAGGTTTTCGGCAAAGTAGATCTTAAAAGCGGATATCACCAAATTCGGATGAGAGAGGGGGACGAATGGAAAATTGCTTTCAAAACACTTTATGGACCGTATGAGTGGTTGGTTAAGTCCTTTGGGTTGAATAATGCTCCTAGTACATTTATGAGGCTGATGACTCATGTACTGAAAGAATTTCTAGGAAAATTTATTGTTGTTTATTTTATTGATATTCTGATCTACAACAAAAACCTAGAACAACATGTGGAGCATCTTCGGGCAGTATTCCTAGTATTCAGGGCACAACAGCTATTTGCAAATATCCATAAGTGTTCTTTTTACCAAACTGAGGTAACATTTTTGGGCTTTGTTGTATCTGGTTCAGGTGTTAGGGTGGATGAGGAGAAAGTGAGGGCAATCAAGGAATGGCTAACACCTACCTCAGTTACTGAGGTAAGAAGTTTTCATGAATTTGCATCCTTTTATAGACGCATTGTCTATAATTTCAGTGGTATTATCGGTCCTCTCATAGAACTGATGTGCCAAAACCCACTTGGAAGCACAATTAAAAGACTTAAGAAAAAGCAATCTCAAGTCAAGGTAAAACTGAATCCATAAGGGGCAATTTCACGTGAACCCTAATGAAGATACAAGGAAATCCAAATGTTCAATGATGCAATTGTGAAACCTCAATGATAATATCTTCTAACAACACCCTAATCTCATATAATCCACGAAAATAATCCACAAATTCAAAAGAAAACCTCAATTCTAAGGACTCCTTTCCAATAGTGAAAAACACGTTTTCAAGGGAAATTCTTCAATGATGTTTCGAATTCAATTGCAAAGGACCTCAAATAAACACAAGAATTCATCAACAATAAGAAGTAATTCTGACCAAGAACTATCTCAATTCAACCCTAGATATGACACACTAGAGAAGAAAAGAAATCACAACAAAATGAAATTGATACAACTCACAATTTCAAGGTGCTGCACTCGCCACAATTTCAACTCTTGGGATTGAAATTGATAAGAGTCTAAATGACAATTAGGAACCCTAATTCTCACGTGAAGAAGAAGTGTTTCATCTGCAAAATAAGCCTCCTCAAACCCTCTCTTAAGCAAGTATTTATACTTTCTACTCCTAAGGTTAAAAAGTGCTCAAAATTACAAGTTTACCACTTTTAAGGTGGCTAACCCTAAATGAAAGTTACAAAGAAATAAAAGTGTCCCAAAACCAAAATAGTTCATAAAAGAGTAAATATATAAAAGAAATGGTCCTTCATGATGTCGGTCTTCAAGAAGCTTTCGAATCAGGTTCCGTTGACATCCCTGATTCACTCAATAGTAAGGGTGTTTTAGCATCTTGTAGGACTGACGAATGAACCTGCTGAAATGCATCAAAATTATAGTGCAAAGATGTAGAAAGTGGTTTAGACTTCTCAAGGTTAGGTTTCTCTCGCAAAACCCTCAAAACTAGATTCTAGAGACCTTTAGCTCGAGCCCTGGTGATAGGTCCTGGAAAAGTCTGATTCCTATCATCTCCTCAGGCTTCTGGAAGATTTGCCCTCAAATCAGATGGATCTTCGTGCAAGTCATCTGCTAAATAAGGTGAAAGATCTGAAACATTAAAAGTGGCTGATACTCCATAATATCCTGGTAACTCGATGCGATAAGCATTGTTGTTGATGCACTTTATGACCCTGAATGGTCCGTCTGATCTAGGAGATAGCTTCTGTGACTTTTTGTGTGGAAACCTATCCCTGCTAAGATTAATCCAGACTAAATCACCTAGATTATAGAGATGAATTTTCCTGTGCCTGTTTCCCTGGATCCTCTGTTGTTCCTGGGTTTTCTGAAGGTGTTCAGTGGTCCGATCATGGATGTGTTGAATCTGTTGTGCTTGGTCAACTCCACTAAGACTTTCTTCCTTCGTCGTTGGTCCAGTTATAAAATCCAATGGAATAGAAGGGTTATAGCCATAAACAACTTCAAAGGGAGACTTACTGGTTGAAGTATGAGTAGACCTATTGTAAGCGAACTCAACAATAGGAAGACACAAGTCCCAATCAGTAAGATTCTTGCCAATTGTTGCTCTGAGAAGATTCCCAAGCGTGCGGTTGACAACCTCTGTTTGTCCATCAGTCTGGGGATGGCAAGAGGTACTGTACATCAGTTTAGTACCCAGTCTTCTCCATAGTGTTTTCCAAAAGAAACTAAGGAATTTAGTATCTCTGTCTGACACTATGCTGTGTGGAACTCCATGTAATTTAACAATTTCCTGCACAAAAAGGTTAGCAATAAAAAGAGCATCGTCTGTTTTGTGGCATGGTACAAAGCGTGACATTTTGCTGATTCGATCAACAACCACCATAATAGAGTCTTTCCCTCTTTGTGTCCTGGGTAATCCCAACACAAAATCCATGCTGATATCAGTCCATGGTTTAGATGGTATAGGTAAAGGCATATATTCACCCTGTGCACCTTTCCTTCCCTTAGCTCTCTTGCAAACACCACACCTTTCTAGTACCCTTTGGACATCCCTTATCATGCCTTTCCAGTAGAAATTCTCTCTCAATATAGCTAGAGTTCTCTTCTCACCAAAATGCCCTAACAGACCACCTACGTGTGCTTCCCTCACCAATAACTCCCTCACAGATCCAGATGGAATACAAAGTTTTCCTTATTTATATAGAAAACCATCTATCACACAATAACCATCATACATCCCGCCTCCAAGACACCTCTCCATGACAATTTTGAATTCCTCATCACATACATATTGTTCGTTTAACAGCTCAAAACCCAGTAATTTTGACTGAAGAGAAGTGATTAGTACATACCATTGTGATAAAGCGTCAGCAACAATATTCTGATTGCCCTTTTTGTACTTAATCACATAAGCAAAGCCCTCCAGAAATTCCACCCACTTGGCCTGGCGCTTAGAAAAATTATGTTGACCCTTGAAATGTTTCAAAGATTCATGATCTGTATAAATAATAAACTCCTTCGGAGGAGATAATGCTGCCACGTCATGAGAGCCCTCACTAAGGAATAAAATTCCTTATCATATATAGAATAGTTCAAAGTTGCTCCACTCAACTTTTCACTAAAATATGCTATAGGCCTCTTCTCCTGCTTTAATACAACACCAATTCCAATCCCTGAAGCATCACATTCCAATTCAAAAATTTTGTCAAAATCAGGTAAGACTAGTAATGGGGCACAAGTGAGTTTTTCTTTAATCTCTTCGAAACTCCTCTGGGCCTTTTCACTCTAGATGAAAGGAACACTCTTCTTAGTCAGTTCTATGAGAGGACTAACAATGCTACTGAAATTTTGGACAAAGCGTCTATAAAAAGATGCAAGCCCATGAAAACTTTTTACCTCACTAACTAAAGTGGGTGTTAGTCATTCCTTAATTGCCCTCACTTTCTCCTCATCCATCTTAACTCCTGCACCTGACACAACAAAACCCAAAAATGTTACCTCAGTTTGACAAAAAGAACACTTCTGAAAATTTACAAATAGCTGTTGTGCCTTCAATACTGAGAATACTACCCGAAGATGCTCCACATGTCGTTCTAGGTCTTTGCTGTAGATCAGAATATCATTAAAATAAACAACAACAAATTTTCCTAAGAACTCTTTCAATACATGGTTCATCAATCTCATAAAAGTGCTAGGAGCATTACTCAAACCAAAGGGCATAACCAACCATTTGTATAGTCCATGACGTGTTTTAAAAGCGGTCTTCCATTCATCCCCTTCCCTCATCCGAATCTGGTGATATCCGCTTTTAAGATCAACTTTGGAGAAAATTTGTGAACCATACAGCTCATCCAACATATCATCAAGTCTAGGAATATGATACTTGTATTTAATGGTGATTTTGTTGATGGCTCTGCTATCGATACACATTCTCCAAGTTCCATCCTTCTTGGGAACAAGAAGGGTGGGAACAGCACATGGGCTGAGACTCTCTCTAACAAACCCCCGTTCCACCAATTCATCTACCCGACGTCTCAATTCCTTAGCCTCCTTAGGATTCATGTGATATGTGGGTCGGTTTTGTAACACTGAACCGGGCATAAGATCAATAGCATGCTCTAACCCTCTCAAGGGTGGTAATCCTGGTGGCAAATCATCAGGAAAAATGTCAGTATACTCATTTAATACCTGAGAAACTGCTGGAGGTAGAGACTGTGATTCCCGTAACCCTAAGACACATCTCAACTGAAGCAAGTATGTTGGAGCCTCTTCTGTGATTAATCTCTCTATCTCACCCTGTCCCATCAACAATACCTTTTTCCCCTCAGAAACATTATTTTGAATCAAAGCCATCTCAGCCTCTAATGGTCGATTAATCTATTGCTGGACATTATGGACCTCTAAAGGTGGCGTAGGATTTAGAATAATTCGCTTGCCCTCCTTTTGGAACAGATATGTATTTCTAAAGCCATCATGTAAGACCCTCCTATTATATAACCAAGGTCTACTAAGCAAAATATGAGATGCACACATGGGCAAGATATCACATTCAATTTCATCACAATACTTGTCCCCTATATTGAAGGGTACCCTAGCTCTTTGGGTAACATACAAACTTCCTTGATCATTAAGCCAATGTAGTTTATAAGGTTTAGGATGTGGAATAGTTGAAAGCTTTAGCTTCGATACCAACGATGCAGTTACTACATTAGTACAACTACCACCATCTATTATAAGGACACACAAATTTCCTTGTATCCTACAAGAAGTGTGGAACAAATTTTCCCTTTGTTCTTCCTCCTTACTAGCAAATGTACTTAATGGGCGTCGCAATAAATTAGCATATTGAAGCATGTCACTAGACATTGTGGAATTCAACTCAATCAACACGTGAAAAATATTCCCCACTTCTTTTAAGATCACGGTGCAACAAACTGTAATCTCCACAAGTCACTCCACGGCAACACACAAGCAATAACAACAATGATGATGTGTTACTTCTACGGCAACAACAAGATGGATAATAATTACAAGTAGACTTCCACTTCCACAGCAAATAATGATAACAAAGGACTAATAAGTGACTTTCCACAAATGAATTCCGAATTCCACAATAGGCAGCAACTTTCAATTTGAAATTCAAACAACTTCACTTATTGCAAGCCTTCCTCAATTGGTAACAATGAATTCAAATTCAAATAGCAATCATTAACTCCCACAACTTAATTGCATATGTTTTGAATTCAAATAATTCCTTTCTAATCAAAACTCAATGCAATCTGCAAATTGTACTCCACCAATTCAGAATTACATAATGGAAATCAAAACAACAAACTAAACATCCTCCTCCATGCCACAACAAGCCACGACAAGGATTTTGGTAAGTTTTGCAAGTTCCAAAAATTGTTGAAGTAAACAACACTTTATACTTCTGCCCTTCCACGTAAATTATTGATCACAAAATGATGCAACAACCTTCCCAAACCAACTCCAACAAATAGAAAAATAAACTCCAAGACAAGGTAATTTCACAAGCTCAAAACCACAACAATCAATACAATTGTGGTTTCCACTAAATCAATCCTATTGAATGATTAACTCCACGAAATCAAATGAAACCAATTCCCTTCTCTCAACATGAGCTCTGATACCAAAAAGATGATGTGCCTAAACCCACTTGGAAGCACAATTAAAAGACTTAAGAAAAAGCAATCTCAAGTCAAGGTAAAATCGAATCCATAAGGGGCAATTTCACGTGAACCCTAATGAAGATACAAGGAAATCCAAATGTTCAATGATGCAATTGTTAAACCTCAATGATAATATCTTCTAACAACACCCTAATCTCATATAATCCACGAAAATAATCCACAAATTCAAAAGAAAACCTCAATTCTAAGGACTCCTTTCCAATAGTGAAAAACACGTTTTCAAGGGAAATTCTTCAATGATGATTCGAATTCAATTGCAAAGGACCTCAAATAAACACAAGAATTCATCAACAATAAGAAGCAATTCTAACCAAGAACTATCTCAATTCAACCTTAAATATGACACACTAGAGAAGAAAAGAAATCACAACAAAATGAAATTGATACAACTCATAATTTCAAGGTGCCGCACTTGCCACAATTTCAACTCTTGGGATTGAAATTGATAAGAGTCTAAATGAAAATTAGGAACCCTAATTCTCACGTGAAGAAGAAGTGTTTGATCTGCAAAATAAGCCTCCTCAAACCCTCTCTTAAGCAAATATTTATACTTACTACTCCTAGGGTTAAAAAGTGCTCAAAATTACAAGTTTGCCACTTTTAAGGTGGCGAACCCTAAATGAAAGTTACAAAGAAATAAAAGTGTCCCAAAACCAAAATACAACCAAAATAGTTCATAAAAGAGTAAATATATAAAAGAAATGGTCCTTCATGATGCCGGTCTTCAAGAAGCCTTTGAATCAGGTTCCGTTGACATCCTTGATTCACTTAGTAGTAAGGGTGTTTTTGCATCCTATAGGACTGACAAATGAACCTGCCGAAATGCATCAAAATTATAGTGCAAAGATGTAGGAAGTGGGTTAGACTTCTCAAGGTTAGGTTTCTCTAGCAAAACCCTCAAAACTAAATTCTAGAGACCCTTAGCTCGGGCCTTGGTGATAGGTCCTGGAAAAGTCTGATTCCTATCAAGAACTGACTAAAAAGAATGTACCTTTTATCTGGAGTGAAAGGGCTTAGAGGAGTTTTGAAGAGGTAAAAGAAAAACTCACTTATGCTCCATTGTTGGCTTTACCTGATTTTGACAAAAATTTTGAGTTAGAATGTGATGCTTCTAGGATAGGAATTGGTGTTGTACTGATGCAGGAAAAGAGACCCATAGCATGTTTTAGTGAAAAGTTGAGTGGTGCAACTTTAAACTATTCTATATATGATAAGGAATTTTATTCCTTAGTGAGGGCTCTCATGACATGGTAGCATTATCTCCTCCCGAGAGAGTTTATTATTTATACAGATCATAAATCATTGAAACATTTCAGGGGACAGCAGAATTTTTCTAAGCGCTAAGCTAAGTGGGTAGAGTTTTTGGATGGTTTAGCTTGTGTGATAAAGTACAAGAAGGGTAATCAGAATATTGTTACTGATGCTTTATCACGATGGTATGTACTTATCACTTCTCTTCAGTCAAAACTGTTGGGTTTTGAATTATTGAAAGAACAGTATGTATGTGATGAGGAATTCAAGACTGTTATGGAGAGGTGTTATGGGGGTAAGATGCATGATGGCTATTGTGTGATTGAGGGGTTTTTGTATAAATCAGGAAAACTATGTATTCCTTCTGGATCTGTGAGGGAGTTATTGGTGAGGGAAGCACATGTAGGTGGATTGTCTGGACATTTTGGTGAGAAGAGAACCCTAGCTATATTGAGGGAGAATTTCTATTGAAAGGGTATGATAAAGGATGTCCATAGGGTATTAGAAAGGTGTGGTACTTGTAAGAGGGCTAAAGGGAAGAAAGGTGTACAGGGTAAGTACATGCCTTGCCTGATACGAACCACGCCAACCCGTGACGAAACCCAATACCAATACGTTCGGAAATTCGTTACCTAAGACGCCCAAACACCTAAAGTGGAAACCGCGACCCGTTGTCTATAAGCGAGACAAGAACCTTGGTATAAAAATGAAGACGCCACAATCGGGATGGAAGACTGATTGATAAGTTGGGATGAACGCCACGGAAATCAATCCAATAAGTTCGATTTAGTTCTTGAAGAACCAAGAGAGGTGCCTCTCAAAAGTGTTTAATGTTCAAAGATGTATATTTCTTAGTTGTTCTAAACCCTAGGAGCTTTTATACTAGGGTTACAATTCGTGAAAAACAAGTCCAAAATGATGTAGCTTAGATAAGTTGCGTAAAAACACGAAACAGGAAAAAGCTGGCCGGTAGGGGATACATGACCGTGTACTTTTCTGTGCACATTCCGATCACATACACGACCGTGTACTTCTGGTCGTGTATCTTTCTGTACAACTTCTGGCAACATACACGGCCATATACATGACCATGTACTTTGACCGTGTACCTTTCTGTGCATTTGCTTGACTCCATACACGGCCGTGCCTTTTAGCCGTGTGTCTGGCCATGTATGATTCTGTGCAATCTTGAGATTCTTACACGGCCGTGCCTTGAAAGTACACGCCCTCTTCAACCCGTGTCCGATGTGACTTGTATAAGAGCAAGGGTCTTCCCATGGTTGTTCCAATCCGTCCCAACTTCATGATTGCTCCAATCCTTTTCGGCTTCATGGACATCCTTTATCAACCCGTTAAGTGCTTCCTTGAGTCGTTTCGCTCGACTTCTTATGATCGGTCCAAGAGGTACTTCAAGAGGATCTACATTCCTTCTTCCGGCTTGACTCTCATCAAGGATCTCATCATTCCCCTCCTCTTGAAAAGGATTTGTCCTCAAATCGTCACCTACATCAAAAGGACTAAGATCAGTAACATTAAATGTGGCACTTACTTGATACTCACCAGGCAAATCTATCTTGTATGAATTGTCGTTGATGCGCTCAAGAACTTGAAATGGTCCATCGCCTCTAGGAAGTAGTTTAGATCGATGCTACACGGGAAAACCGCTCTTTGCGCATGTGAACCCAAACCCAATCTCCAGGTTCAAAAACAACTTGTGGATGACCCTTGTTGGCTTGTTTCACATACTGCTCTATTCGTTGTTCAATGTTTAACCTTGCCTTCTCATGAATCTATCGAACAAATTCGGCCTTCTTCTTGCCGTCTAAATTAACATACTTAGAAATAGGCAAAGGTGATAAATCCAAAGGAGTTAGTGGATTAAAACCATATACAATTTCAAAAGAAGAAAATTTAGTAGCAGAATGCTCTGTACGGTTATAGGCAAATTCAACATGCGACAAACAATCCTCCTAACTTTTAATATTCTTTTTAATTGCAGCCCTCAACAAAGTAGATAAAGTTCGATTCACTACCTTAGTTTGACCATCAGTCTGTAGATGACAAGTAGTAGAAAACAATAACTTAGTTCCTAACTTAGCCCACAAAGTCTTCCAAAAGTAGCTTAAGAACTTAGCATCCCTATCTGATACAATTGTTCTAGGCATACCATGCAATCGCACAGCTTCCCTAAAGAATAAATTAGCAATATTACAAGCATCATCCGTTTTGTGACAAGGAATGAAATGTGCCATTTTAGAAAACCTATCAACAACTACAAAAACAGAATCCCGACCATGTCTAGACCTGGGTAATCCTAACACAAAATCCATAGAAATATCTACCCAAGGCTCATGAGGAATGGGAAGTGAGGTGTAAAGCCCTTGAGGTTGGACTCTAGATTTCGCTTGCTTACATGTGACACATCGCTCACAAATCCTCTCAACATCTCGTTTCATGTGAGGCCAATAGAAGTGTTCCTGCAATACCCCTAATGTTTTAGCTACTCCAAAGTGTCCCATTAAACCTCCTCCATGAGACTCCCTCACAAGTAATTCTCTTAGAGAACAAATTGGAATGCACAGTTTACTCTCCCTAAACAAGAATCCGTCATGTTTATAAAAGTTTCCATGTCCACTCTTCTCACATTGCACATACTCCTCACAAAAATCTCGATCAGCAGCATATAACTCCTTAATGTGCTCAAAACCAAGAAGTCTAGAACTAAGAGTAGAGATAAGAGTATACCTTCTAGAAAGTGCATCAGCAACTACATTCTCTTTACCTTGCTTGTAGTGGATGATATATGGAAATGTTTCGATGAACTCCACCCAACGAGCATGCCTTTTGTTCAGCTTGTGTTGCCCCTTCAAATACTTCAAAGATTCATGATCAGTGTGGATCACGAACTCTTTTGGCCAAAGGTAGTGTTGCCACATCTCCAGGGCTCGAACCAATGCATATAGCTCCTTGTCGTAAGTAGGGTAATTCAAGGTTGCCCCACTTAGCTTCTCGCTAAAGAATGCAATCGGTCTTCTCTCCTACATAAGCACTGCTCCAATACCTAATCCTGAAGCATTACACTCAATTTCAAACGTTTTAGCAAAGTTAGGTAAAGCACGTAACGGCACCTGAGTTAACTTTTTTTTAAGCGTCTGAAAGGCCTTCTCTTGTTGCTCTCCCCAGCTGAACCCCACGTTCTTCTTAATTACCTCAGTAAGTGGTGCTGCAATGGTGCTGAAATCCTTCACAAATCTCCTGTAAAAGCTCACTAGTCCATGGAAACTCCGCACATTACTTACATTAGTTGGACTAGGCCATTCTTGGATCGCACGAACCTTTTCTTCATCAACCTGTATTCCCTGCACACTAACAACAAAACCAAGAAACACAAGTTTGTCTGTGCAAAAAGTGCACTTCTTGAGGTTAGCATATAATTGTTCCTTTCGAAGCACTTCTAAAACATCCCTCAAGTGAGATATATGATCTTCCAAACTCTTGCTGTAAATGAAGATATCATCAAAATAGACGACCACAAATTTTCCAATAAAAGTCCTCAAAACATGGTTCATAAGTCTCATAAAAGTACTAGGTGCATTAGTTAAACCGAAAGGCATTACTAACCACTCATACAATCCATATTTTGTTTTGAATGCAGTTTTCCATTCATCACCTTCTTTCATTCTAATTTGGTGATATCCACTTTTCAAATCAATTTTGGAAAAGACACTAGACCCATGTAACTCATCTAACATGTCATCTAAGCGAGGAATGGGATGACGATACTTTACCGTAATGTTGTTGATGGCGCGGTAGTCAACACACATCCTCCATGTCCCATCCTTCTTAGGCACCAAAATCACAGGCACGGCACATGGACTGATGCTCTCTCTCACATACCCCTTCTCTATTAATTCATCGACCTGCCTTTGGAGTTCCTTTGTCTCCTCCGAATTGCTCCTGTAAGCTGGCTTGTTTGGAATCGATGCTCCAGGTACAAGATCAATCTGGTGCTCAATACCACGAATAGGTGGTAATCCCTTTGGAATCTCCTCAGGAAAGACATCTTCAAAGTCCTACACAAGAGACACAACCACACTAGGCAAAGAGTTAGATAATCCGTTAGTAGTCAAACAAGTTTCCTTAAAAACTAGAAACAACATAGGTTGCTTCCTCATCACTAACGCTCTCCTTACTACACTCGCTCTTGCCACATAACTCTCCTTTTGCAAGGCTACCCTCTCCTTTTCACTCACCACCAAAGTTGATTCCCCTTCAACTTGGCCTCTCACACTCTTTCCAGCCTTCCTCTCCTTTTCCTTTTGATCGTGACTCTTATATTCCTTTTTCTTCTCATTGTCTTTTGCCCTCTCACTCTCACTCTGCTTTTCACTCACCTTATGTTTTGCAAAAGACTGTTGTAGCTGCAACTGGTCCTCATACACTTGCTTGGGTGTTAATGGTTTAAGATTAAAGCTTTTCCCTTGGTGAACAAGCGTATACCTATTAGAAAAGCCATCATGGACAGCGTTCCTATCAAATTGCCATGGCCTCCTAATAGAGCCATTTTATACTCAATCTTTATAGTATAAATTGTGTTAAATTATTATTGATTTTATAGAAATCATAAGGAAATGGTACTTTAATTCTATCATCGTGATAAATCAGGTTAAATGGAGTCAAGGATGCTAATTCAAGTATTTTAGAGAAGTCATCTACAACTTGGATCAAGACAAGAAATTACACCACCGGAGGAAGCACGGTTTGAGGCACGCCCAATGTTCAAACCGTGTTACACACTGGACAAGAAGGCAAAAATGAGGACTTTGAACAGAGAGAGACACGGCTTAAGGCACGGCCGTGGTGGAACCCGTGGGAGAAACCGTGCTTGAAGCCGTGGTGGAAGCCAGGACCAAGGAGAAGAAAGTGTGGAACATCAACCAGATGAAGGCACGGCTTGAAATCTAGCCGTGGGTGTAACCGTGGTACACACTGAACACGGATGAAGACTTGAAGATTATGCACAGATGAAGGCACGGCTTGAAATCTGCCGTGTGTCTAACGTGGTTCACACTGGGCGCGGATGAAGACTTGAAGAATATGCACAGAGGATGGCACGGCTTGATCCACGACCGTGTGTTGAGGCGTGCCAGGCAGACGAATCTTCACTTCTCGAAATCTACTTGGAAAAGGAAAGATATTTTCGTATCTTGCTAGCAAAAGATCACATGCTACCCCCTAACAATATAAATAGAACCAACGCTAGAGGGTTAGGACAACTTTTGATCTTGGAATCTTGGATCTTGAAGAAGGAAACGCGGAGGCAGAGCAAGCAACTGGGTTTATTATGTTTTTACTTTTTATTTTCGTTTTATTGATAAACATGTGTAGCTAAGCTACTTTTCTAGCCAAAGGGTCATAGATGTTTAATTCTCCACGAATTGTGAGGTCTAATTGACTTTTATTTATTCTATTCTTTGCTTTCGGGTATTCATATATCTTCTGATCGTTTTGTCATTATTATCTTTGTTGATTGGTATGAATAGAGCTCTTCTACTCAATTAGCAAGTTAATATATTGTCAACTAGCACGTCAAATCCGTAATTGTTTGATTGTTCTAGTCTTAGTGACGCAATAACATGTTTGGTTATAAAAGAGATGATCGAATTCATGTTATGGAGGTGTGTGATCATGTTTAAATAGGTTATCTTATAATCTACTGGCGTGAATTGGTAATCTCTCTAGATCTTAATGCTATTAATAGATTAAATCCTAAGCGCTTGTCTAAGAGTTGTTTAATCAATAAGAGAAATAATTCAAAGCGCTTGTCTGAGGTTATCGAGGAAGTAAGGAGAGATAGGTTGTTAGAGCTTGTTAATAACCATAACCAATTTATCTAGGAACAAGAATAGAGAACATTTGCATCGATGATCAATTCCTAGAATTAAACCATCTTGATTACTTTGGCTAGGCTTTTACCAATATCTGATTTTCTTACCTTGTTTTACTTTATTTGATTCACAAACAAAACCCCCCCATTTTCCTTTTTCTTATTGTTCTCTTTGAATAGAAATATCTTTACCAATCCCTGTGGATTCGACCCTACTCACCACTATATGCAAATCATATAATTATCTAGGAGTAGGTTTTATTTTTGTTGGATTCGACACCCATCAAATTTTGACGCCGTTGCCGGGGATTGGTGTCAAATTTATTTCTATTCTTGTATGACTCATTCTTCTGAGACAGGTGAACTAATTTATAATCCGGAGATTGAGAAGACTCTAAAGAGACTACGACAAGAAGCTAGATCATCCACTAGACTAAACTTAGTATCGGACTTGTCTGATTCTGAAAAAGAGAACGACATGGCAAATCTCGAGAGAACCTTAAGGGAGTTGGCTGCATCGGATGTGAATCAACAACCACTTTGTATTCACTACCCCGAACTAGCCGTGGAATTCGAATTGAAATCTGGGTTGATACATCTGCTACCTACATTTCATGGTCTTGAGAATGAAGATCCTTATAAGCATTTGAAAGAGTTCCATATAGTGTGTTCTAGTATGAGGCCGCAAGGAATAACTGACAATCAAATCAAGCTACGTGCTTTTCCATTTTCTTTAAGTACTAAACCAAAAGATTGGTTGTTTTATTTGCCTTCAGGTTCTATCACCACTTGGACAGATATGGTGAGACTCTTCTTGGACAAATTCTTCCCCGCATCCAGAGCCGCTGGTATAAGAAGAGAAATTTGTGGTATAAAACAAAGGGACACCGAGACTCTTCATGAGTATTGGGAGAGGTTCAAGAAATTGTGTGCAAGCTGCCCACAACATGGGATATCTGAACAACTCCTTATCCAATACCTCTACGAGGGCCTACTTCCGATGGAGAGAAAGATGATGGATGCTGCAAGTGGAGGCGCTATAGTAAACAAAACCCCTGGTCAAGCTAGGGAATTGATCTCCATTATGGCTGCTAATTCACAACAATTTGGGTATAGGCACGATACGTCTTCAAGGAAGGTAAATGAGGTAAGTGTGTCTAACCTTGAACATCAAATTTCTAATCTTACCTCCCTTGTGCAGCAGCTAGCTCTTGGAAAAACGCAGCAGGTGAAAGCTTGTGGAATTTGCGCTGCTCCTAATCATCCGACCGACATGTGCCCCACATTGTAAGATGACAACCATGAACACGCCAATGCTGTAGGCGGATTTCTAGGACAACCGCAAAGGAAGAATGACCCCTACTCGAATACTTACAATCCTGGATGGAGGGATCATCCTAACTTCCGATATGGCAATAACCCTTAACATTTCCAACAATTCCAGCCAAAGCCATCACACCACGTACCCCATGCTCCTTCCACTTCAGGTATGCCTCTTGAGGATATTGTTAAGTCTCTAGCTGTGAATACCAAACAATTTCAGGAGGAAACAAAGCAAAGCATTCAAAACTTAGAGAATCAGGTAAGCCAACTTGCTTCAGTCGTAAACAGGTTAGAAACTCAAGGTAAGTTACCTTCTCAAACTATTACAAACCTGAAGCAAAGCGTTAATGCAATTACCTTGAGAAGTGGAACAGAATTGCAGGGATCAAATAAGAAAGGAAATCCGTCTAATCTTGAGGAAGAGACCAAGAAAGAGACTTCGACTCCGAGCCAGCAGGGTGACCAGATTAGCAAGTCTCTAGTTGAGCCATCGAAGGTCACATTGATACCACCTCCTTTCCCCTCCAGATTAGCGAAATTCAAGAAGGAAGCGGAAGAAAAAGAGATTCTGGAAACTTTTCGCAAAGTCGAGGTAAATATTCCTTTACTTGATGCAATTAAGCAAATACCGCGCTATGCTAGATTACTCAAGGACTTATGCACTAACAAAAGGAAGCTGAAAGGAAATAAAAAGATTAGTGTGAGTGAAAATGTTTCCGCCATTCTTCAGAAGAAGCTCCCTCCTAAATGCGAGGATCCAGGTATGTTTACTATTCCTTGCAAAATAGGTAATCTTGGAATCACTAAAGCTATGTGTGATCTAGGAGCTTCTATCAATGTCATGCCTTTGTCTGTTTATCAACGTTTAAATGTTAGTCCTTTAAAGGAAACGGGTATTATTGTTCAACTTGCTGATAGGTCTAATGTTTATCCTGAGGGAGTTCTAGAGGATGTTTTAGTTCAAGTCAATGGGTTGGTTTTTCCTGCTGATTTTTATGTGCTTGACATGGACGATAGTGATTCTCATACTTCATCACTGATATTATTAGGGTGACCATTCCTTAAGACTTCTAAAACGAAAATCGATGTAAATGATGGCACCCTCACTATGGAATTTGATGGTGAAGTGATTAAATTTAACATTTATGATGCCATGAAACACCCTAACGATATCTCTCCTGTTTTTGTTGCGGATGTTATTAACCTATCTCCTGTTTTTGTTGCGGATGTTATTAACCCATCACCACAGGCACCAAGGCTAGAATCAAAATCCTTATCCGAATATTTAGCCAGGAACGTCTAGCCAAAGACGTTAAAGAAAGGCGCTTCATGGGAGGCAACCCATGTAAAAAAAAAAAGTTTTGTTTTGCATTAGTTTTGGTTTGTTTTAGTTTTGTTTTGTTTTAGTTTAGTTTGTTTTGATTTTAGTGTAGTTTTGAACTCTTTGGATCGGCTGCAGCAAGGATGCATATCATTAGATGACACTTTCCAGAGCTTAAAGGGAGCACTCCAATACCAGGGAAGTACCAATATTTCCTCTCTCTTATTCTCTAATGTCCTTTGTGTTGTTAATTCCTCTTCAATTGTGCTAGGAACACTGAGGACACTGTTCAAGCTAAGTGTGGGGGAGAGGATAATAAAATATAGAGAATAGAGAACTAACTTATACTCTGAATGTTTGTCCTTAAGCAATTTTAAGCCAAAGTTTTCTTCAAAATTATCATGAAATCTAGAGATTGTACTAAATGTTGTAATAAGCATCTACAAAATGTGAAATTGACTTGTTCAAATGCTTTACTCACCCACTGTTGTGATTAGAATACATGGTTAAAATTAAGTAGTGAAATCTTTAAGAAACAAATTTACCTTGTATTTAGCTTTAGAATTGGAAGTCTAAAAGTAGGTCGAGTCCTTAAGTGAAAAATAAACAAGTTTACTTCTAGGTTATATTAGCTACTATATACTCTTTGAAAAAAAAAAAATCAAAATCAAGCATAGCCATTGCTCCAATGATTCAAGTAATTGAGTTAAGAGTATTCAAACTTGAATGTTAGAGTGAGGAAGAGTCCGTAGGGGTATCTCAAAACCTGGTCACTTGAGTGATGAGCTCGGGATGTTGCCGACTCAATGAACTCACTATAACGATAAGGGCGAAAAAGGCAAAAGTTCATGAAAAGAAGCGGGCAAAAACCCGTCAAAACAGATGCTTGAATAAATCAAAAGAACATGAATGTAAACATTCATTGAATAAAACAAAGATGTACAAAAGGGAGAATATCTAGCAAAGTGCTTATACCATATGCTTTTACTTTATACTGCAAGGATTATATGCTTGATAATATCCAATGAAGTTTAATTGGGTGTTTTTCCTTAGTGGATTAAGTATTTACTTTTGGAATAAAAATTCTTTTGCTAAACATGAGGATTAAAGTTTGTTTTGTTTAGATTAGCTATTGAATTTTGTCCATAGTAATTTGATCACAGGAAACCAATTGGGTTGAAGTAGTAGACATTAAATTACAAGTCATGAATTACAAATGAATAGATGCTTGGAATGATGAAAAGAAAGTTTGTATAATCTATGATAGATTTCTTAATTGATTTGATGCAATTGCTTGAGGACAAGCAAGAGTTTAAGTGTGGGGGAATTTGATAGAGCCATTTTATACTCAATCTTTATAGTATAAATTGTGTTAAATTATTATTGATTTTATAGAAATCATAAGGAAATGGTACTTTAATTCTATCATCGTGATAAATCAGGTTAAATGGAGTCAAGGATGCTAATTCAAGTATTTTAGAGAAGTCATCTACAACTTGGATCAAGATAAGAAATTACACCACCGGAGGAAGCACGGTTTGAGGCACGCCCAATGTTCAAACCGTGTTACACACTGGACAAGAAGGCAAAAATGAGGACTTTGAACAGAGAGAGACACGGCTTAAGGCACGGCCGTGGTGGAACCCGTGGGAGAAACCGTGTTTGAAGCCGTGGTGGAAGCCAGGACCAAGGAGAAGAAAGTGTGGAACATCAACCAGATGAAGGCACGGCTTGAAATCTAGCCGTGGGTGTAACCGTGGTACACACTGAACACGGATGAAGACTTGAAGATTATGCACAGATGAAGGCACGACTTGAAATCTAGCCGTGTGTCTAACCGTGGTTCACACTGGGCGCGGATGAAGACTTGAAGAATATGCACAGAGGATGGCACGGCTTGATCCACGGCCTTGTGTTGAGGCGTGCCAGGCAGACGAATCTTCACTTCTCGAAATCTACTTGGAAAAGGAAAGATATCTTCGTATCTTGCTAGCAAAAGATCACATGCTACCCCCTAACAATATAAATAGAACCAACCCTAGAGGGTTAGGACAACTTTTGATCTTGGAATCTTGGATCTTGAAGAAGGAAACGCGGAGGCAGAGCAAGCAACCGGGTTCATTATGTTTTTACTTTTTATTTCCGTTTTATTGATGAACACATGTAGCTAAGCTACTTTTCTAGCCAAAGGGTCATAGATGTTTAATTCTCCACGAATTGTGAGGTCTAATTGACTTTTATTTATTCTATTCTTTGCTTTCGGGTATTCATATATCTTTTGATCGTTTTGTCATTATTATCTTTGTTGATTGGTATGAATAGAGCTCTTCTACTCAATTAGCAAGTTAATATATTGTCAACTAGCAAGTCAAATCCGTAATTGTTTGATTGTTCTAGTCTTAGTGACGCAATAACATGTTTGGATATAAAAGAGATGATCGAATTCATGTTATGGAGGTGTGTGATCATGTTTAAATAGGTTATCTTATAATCTACTGGCATGAATTGGTAGTCTCTCTAGATCTTAATGCTATTGATAGATTAAATCCTAAGCGCTTGTCTAAGGGTTGTTTAATCAATAAGAGAAATAATTCAAAGCGCTTGTCTGAGGTTATCGAGGAAGTAAGGAGAGATAGGTTGTTAGAGCTTGTTAATAACCATAACCAATTTATCTAGGAACAAGAATAGAGAACATTTGCATCGATGATCAATTCCTAGAATTAAACCATCTTGATTACTTTGGCTAGGCTTTTACCAATATCTGATTTTCTTACCTTGTTTTACTTTATTTGATTCACAAACAAAACCCCCCCATTTTCCTTTTTCTTATTGTTCTCTTTGAATAGAAATATCTTTACCAATCCATGTAGATTCGACCCTACTCACCACTATATGCAAATCATATAATTGTCTAAGAGTAGATTTTATTTTTGTTGGATTCGACACCCATCACCTCCCCAACAACACATGACATGCTTGCATTGGCACTACATCACATAACACCTCATCCTCGTATCTACCTTTGCGAAACCCAATCAAGGCTTGCTTACTCACCTTAGTCTCACCACTATCATTTAACCACTGCAATTTATATGGACTAGGGTGTCTAATAGTTTTGAGCCCCAGCCTCTCAACAATAAAATTGCTCACTACATTGGTGCAACTTCCCCCATCAATAATCAAACTACAAATGTGATCTCCTAGATAACATTTAGTACGAAATATATTCTCTCTTTTCCTATCTCCTCTATCTTCCCAATCCCTAGTTCCTCTATTTCGACCACTATATCCTCTATAACTCCCGCCAGAAGGCTCATCAAAGTCATCATCCGACATTTCATCTCCACCCCTCGGTACTCTCCTAGAACGACTCTCCCTTTTACGCCCTTGGAATACGTTTGTGGATTGCTCTAGTCTTTGCTTTACCGTCTCATGAATTTGTTCCATTCCCTCTTGGAACATCCTCTTCATTTCTCCCCTCAACGCCTCAATTACTAACCTAGCATCAAACCTTCCCCTTTCACCTTCAGGAGAATGTTGTCTCGACATTATCCCTGCAGAAAAGATTAGTACTAACACAAATATATATAAAATTAAACCTCACGATACACTCCCTTACGTGTTTCGCTCAAATGATGATATCACACAGTCACTTATGTATTCTCACAAATAATGATGATATCAACTCGCCAATTTCCTCTTCTCAATTCTCTTGGAACTAACCCGAACTACACCAATTTCCTTCCGTAGAATTCAAAACAACTCTAGGGTTCGTAAATTTTCCTCTATTTTTTCTATCCGATTTTTTTTTTGTCTTAGTTGTTGCTCTTGATCACGTTTTTCTTTTCTTTTCTTTTCTCTACTTTTTTTTGTTGTCGTGATTTTTACTCTCTTTTTTTTTTTTTTAACAATCGCTTAGTCGATATTACACTAGCAAAAGACAATCAATACTACGAAATTGAATACGATAATTGATATGAACGATTGGAGTTAGGGTTTTTGATATTACCTTCCTCAACCGCACTTGATGTTTTGACAAACCTAAGCTCTGATACCAAACTGATACGAACCACGCCAACCCTTGACGAAACCCAATACCAATACGTTCGGAAATTCGTTGCCTAAGACGCCCAAACACCTAAAGTGGAAACCGCGACCCGTTGTCTATAAGCGAGACAAGAACCTTGGTATAAAAATGAAGACGCCACAATCGGGATGGAAGACCGATTGATAAGTTGGGATGAACGCCACGGAAATCAATCCGATAAGTTCGATTTAGTTCTTGAAGAACTAAGAGAGGTGCCTCTTAAAAGTGTTTAATGTTCAAAGATGTATATTTCTTAGTTGTTCTAAACCTTAGGAGCTTTTATACTAGGGTTACAATTCGTGAAAAACAAGTCCAAAACGACGTAGCTTAGATAAGTTGCGTAAAAACACGAAACAGGAAAAAGCTAGCCGGCAAGGGATATACGGCCGTGTACACGACCGTGTACTTTGGCCGTGTACTTTTCTGTGCACATTCCGGTCACATACATGATCGTGTACTTCTGGTCGTGTATCTTTCTGTATAACTTCTAGCAACATACACGGCCGTATACACGACTGTGTACTTTGGCCGTGTACACGACTGTGTACTTTGACCGTGTACCTTTCTGTGCATTTGCTTGACTCCATACACGGCCGTGCCTTTTAGCCGTGTGTCTGGCAGTGTATGATTCTATGCAATCTTGAGATTCTTACACGGCCGTTCCTTGAAAGTACACGCCCTCTTCAACCCGTGTCCGGTGTGACTTGTATAAGAGTAAGGGTCTTCCCATGGTTGTTCCAATCCGTCCCAACTTCATGATTGCTCCAATCCTTTCCGGCTTCATGGACATCCTTTATCAACCCGTTAAGTGCTTCCTTGAGTCGTTTTGCTCGACTTCTTGTGATCGGTCCAGGCGATACTTCAAGAGGATCCACATTCCTTCTTCTGGCTTGACTCTCATCAAGGATCTCATCATTGCCTATACTAGATAAACCCTGGACTGATATTAGTATGGATTTTGTGTTGGGATTACTTAGAACACAAAGGGGAAAAGACTCTATTATGGTGGTTGTTGACAGGTTCAGTAAAATGTCACATTTTGTGCCTTATCACAAAACAGATGATGCCTTTTTTATTGTTAACATTTTTGTGTAGGAAATTGTCAAATTACATGGAGTTCCACACAACATAGTGTCAGACAGAGACACTAAGTTTCTTAGTTTCTTTTAGAAGACATTATGGAAAAGACTAGGTACTAAACTTATGTACAGTACCTCTTGCCATCCATAGACAGATAGATAAACAGAAGTTGTCAATTGTATGCTTAGGAATCTACTCAAAGCAATAGTTGGCAAGAATCTTACTGATTGGGACTTGTGTCTTCCTATTATTGAGTTCGCTTATAATTGGTCTACTCATAGTTCAACCGGTAAGTCTCCCTTTGAAGTTGTTTATGGAAATAATCCTTCTATTTCATTGGATTTTATAGCAAGACCAGCAACAAAGGAAGAGAGTCTTAGTGGAGTTGACCGAGTCAGATAAATTCAGCACATTCATGATAGAACAACTGAACTCCTTCAGAAGACCCAGGAATAGTAGAGAATCCAGGGAAACAAACATAGAAGAATTCATCTTTATAATCCAAGTGACTTAGTTTGGATTAATCTTAACAGGGACAGGTTTCTACATAAAAAGTCACAAAAGCTGTCTCTTAGATCAAATGGACCATTCAGGGTTTTAAAGCGCTTCAATAACAACGCCAACCGAATAGAGTTACCAGGAGAGTATGGAATATTAGTGACCTTTAATGTTGCAGATTTATCACCATACTTATCATATGACATGCATGAAGACCTATAGATTTGATGGCAAATCTTCTAGAAGCCCGAGGAGATGATATGAATCAGACTCCTACAGGACTATCACTAGGGCCCAAGTTAAGGGTCTACATAACTTAGTTTTGAGAATCTTACATGAGAAACCCAATCTTGAAGAAGCTAATTTATTTTCTTCATTCCTACATTATAATAGTTATGCATTCCAGTAGGTTCACTTATCAGTCCTACAAGGTGCTAAATCACCTATACTTTTGAGTGAGTCAGGATCCTCATCAAGGCTCAATTCGAAAGTACCTTAAAGACCGGCATCTTGAAGACCAATTTCTTTTATATATTTTTCATTTGCCTGGACTATTTTATGTTGTATTTTCTTTTGGGACACTTTCATTTTGATTGTAATTTTCATTTAGGACCGGCCGCCCTAAAAGTGGCATAGTTGTAATTTTGTGTACTTTCTAACCTTAAAGGGAGAAAGTATAAATACTTTCTTAAAGTAGGGTTTAAAGAGGCCATTTTTCATATTAGACACCTTCACTTTACATGAGAGAGCTTCGGGTTTTCCCTAGTTCAATTTCCTCTTATCAATTTCAATCCCAAGAATTGGAATTGTGGCCAGTGCAACAAAGGAAAATTATGAGTCATATCAATTTCTTATTGTTGTGTTTCTTTTCATCTCTAGTGAGTCATATCTAGGGTTGAATTGGAAGTTTCTTGGTCAGATTTGATTGCATTTGTAATCAAATTATTATTACTTAATTGATTGGTTTTTGGTATTTGTTATCACCATCAAATTGTCATTACACTTGTGGCGTGGAATTCTCTTTGTTATGAGGAGGGTCACGGCTTTAATTTGCGAATTGTTGATTGGAATTCTCTTGGAACTTAAGTTGGTTAATTGATTCAATTGAGAATTATCATCTTTGTGGGTTTCATCTCCTTGATTTTATCATTTTATTCGTCTTCCATCAATTAGGGTTCACGCAAATTGTCTCTCTTGTGAACTGAATTTGATCTTGTCTTTTGAGGTTGATATTTGGGTTGTATTGATTGTGCTTAATCCCCTTTTAGGCATGTGTCTAAAACCCATGTATTTGAAGCAGTTGATTTGATGCATCTTTTAACTTGTTAACCTTGGCACTATTTTTCGGATATTAGCCCCAATAACCTCTTTTTCTTTTCTAAAAAGTTCCATCTCCCTATCGGTAATAGTTGTATTTGTGTTCACAGTCTTATCAATTCCCCCTATTCCCTTTTGTTCAATTTGTTGACTATCTAACCTATGAGGATTTGTAGAAGTTTTATACCTATTTCTTGTTGCTCTAGATAGGTTAGATCGCCTCTATCTCTCCACTTTTAGAGCTAGCTAGATGGCCTCATTAAGGTTGTTATACCTTTAGAGCTCCATAATACAGGAAATTTCATACTTTAACCCTAACACAAAGCATGCTAAGGTCTATTCAGAAGGTTCGACTAACTCACATCTGATCATCAGTGTCTCAAACTCATATACATACTTGCCAATAGTTTTGCCTCCTTGCCTTAATGTCTAAAGACACATGAATAACTCCTGTTTATAGTGCTATGGTATAAACCTCCTCATCATAACCCATTTCATTTCCTATTAGGTGTGTATCTCAGCCTCACCATCTCTTCATCTACTAGCTACATGATTCTTCCACCATAAAGTGGCATAACTAGTAAACTCTATAGCTACAAGATGAACCCAAGTGTGATCATTAATCTCATAACGCTCAAATAGGCCCTCTACGTCATCCTCCTAATCTAAGTAATCTTCTACAAAACCCCTTTCAGCAAATGAAGGCATCTACAATTTTACATATTCCAAGCCTCGAGGCGGCCTAAACTTACGGTTTGGTTAAGGCTCATTCTCAAAATTGTCATCCCTTTCCTCCCTAAAAGCACGATGATCTCCTTCCATCCTCCTACCCTTATTTCCTTTAACAGCTCCTTCCCTACGTGCATTCTAATAGGCTACCCAAGGTGGGGGTGCTTATGGATTTGCCACCGGTGGTTGTGGTAATGTCATTTGATCTACCCGTGTTGCTAATGTAGCAACAATAGTGGTGAGATCCTACAATTGTTCCTCTAGTGTTCTTCCACCTACAGCATGACGACCCTGACCTCCTCCAACCTGACTGTTAGCTTCATTTCCAATCCTACCATTCACACTGTCATTTGACATGGTTTTAAATTACTCTTTAACAATTTTTTTTTTTATATTCACAATCACTCCTACACAACTACAACACACTCCAAGACACTACTCACAACACAACAACATACCTTCACGGCATAACTCACAACATAACAACACAACACACTCTCATAGTACCACACAACCACAAATCAACACCTCTATGGTTCAAACACACACACATACATGCAGTATACACAACCTTACACCAACACCTCCATAGTTCAAGTATACACTTCCATAGTCACGGCACAAAATGATTCCAAGCTTTAGTTAAAGTGCATTCAAAGGAAATTAATGCACAATTACTACACAAGGAAATTATGGAATCAATTGAAATGACTTCCCAATTCTCACAAGTTATGACCTCACAAGAAGATGGATAAACATAATGGCAAATCTGAATTCTACACTTCCATTCCCCAACAAACAAGGATAACATGGCATAATTAATACAATTACACTCTAATGGATTATAATGATTCCACAAATTCATCACGGTAAGGAACCCTAAATTAATCCCTCCTTCATATTCAACCATAATGACAATTGGAATACGGTACAATTCAACACAAGACCTTCAATTCCACTTCACACAACATCAATTGTGAAATGGAACAACAAGAACCCTAAATCCCCAAATTGTAAATCATGAATTTCTCTTCTCAAAAACGCAACTTTAATACTAAATTATGATATGCTCTAATGGCAATTACAATATAAATCAAGGATAGAACAAACAATGTAACCAATTCCAATCAATTACGTGAACCTTAACTTACAAATGGAATCTTAAATTAGGTGAAAATGGAAGAGAAATGATGATCCAATCACTTACTAGATGTTACCTACTAATAGTAATTAAGAAATGACTTGAAAATTATTGATATTACACACAATAATGCCAAGCTAACTCGCCACAATCCCTAATGTAGAAATTGATAAGAGTTGGATGTGTGAAAGAGGAGGCTCTCCATCGTAGCAAATATCAGAAAATTGAGTTTCCAAAAGTCCTAAAAAGGCCCTCATTTAGAAGTATTTATACCTATTCTAAATAAGGCAAAATCAACAAGATAAAATGGACTATAAAACCGATCAACTTAGAGAATTTGGCAATTCGTTCTTTACATAAATGGTAAGGCAATGTATGGCTGAGTTCCCTTGCTTTTTGTAGGTCCAAGAATAGCTCACACATCAAGCATTAGTGTGTTTGTTCGCTATCCTGTAAAATCGATAAATGTACCCACTAAAAATGTAAAACAATTATATAAAATAAATAAATATATTATGTGAATGTCTTGGTTCCAATTGTTCAAGAAGGCTTCTCAATGCTAGGTCAAGAGGTTTGATTCCCATCACTAATCCTAACTAGCAGGTGTGTAAGAACCTACAATATATTTTTTTTTTTTGCTTTTTACAAATACAGCAACATTATTCCTTAAAGTATTTTGATTAATAAATTCTAGTTTTGAAGGTTAAGGTGGTAACTGTAGTATTTTAATATCATAACCCTCAAACACTAGATCTCTCGTTTTTCAAAAAAAAAAATCTCATAAGATCACTAGCCAAGTTAGAATTAATATTACTTGATTAATTCTAACTTGATTTTTTTTCCCAATCTTCAATGAGTGGCAACTCCTATTAATTATTTATTTATTTTTCTAAAAAAATGGATTTTTTACAAATCTTAGTTGAGGGTTTATTTTAAATGAGCATTAGGTTTAATATAAATTGAATTAGGAGCAATAAACTAGAATTTAGACTCGACATGGTCTTTATGCAACAAGAGTATTTAAAACCCCTTAAAACCCTTATCTACCTTCTTGTTCCTTCCATTTAGAAATTATCCAAGAAGAATATCATTCAATGATATCTCCCCTTTACCAAACTCACAAGAATTAACGTGATTTCATAAGGTACATCTTCTAGTCAATGTATTTTTCTACATATATCTTTTCTATGTGGCTTGCTCATTGTAAGAAGGATTGTGGCATAGCTGGGGGTTTTAGTGCAAAAAGGTTACACAACATTATGAAGGAATTCAAGTAAAACTTCAACTATTGGGATAATCTGAACAAGTAAGTAATAGCAAATAGCATGGATTAGAGTTTTAATACATTAATTTACAAAGAATTAGGTGTAGAAGTGTCAATTTTGGGATTTAAGAAATAGGAAGAAGAAAAGAAGTAACTTGAGGGGTACACAACTTGGAATACAAGTGTGTAACTATTTGTTTTGAACTATACAACCAGGTACACAACTATGTACTTAAGCATGTTGAAAGGTTTTCTTTGCAACAAAAAGGGTACATAGACATGTACATAGCCGTATTCCCACCCATGCTCTTCTACATAGCCATGTACATAGTTTTGATTCCTTTAATCTCCTTTTTCTTGTGTTTCATCAATCCTAAATTACTTTTAAAGCTATAGTAATGAAACCTATGTAGGGAAAATAATCCAATAGTCTAGGACAACTTTAAACAATACTCTAGAATAGAACTAAGATCGGTATATTCTGTATGTTGACAAGTTTTAGTAAAATTACCAATTGTAGACAAGTTAAACCCATTCTTCTAGATATATGTAATCCTTATGTGTTACTTGTGCTTGTTAAGTCAGTGAAAGAATGAACTTAATGGTATATTGGAAAAATAACTTATTTGATACTTATGCTTAGCTCAGCTTAATGAACTTTAGTAGTAGAATCTAAAGGGGCATCCACTGATTAGTATGTGCCAACATCCCCTATAGAGTTATATATTAAAATAATTTAGTAGATTTTGGGACTCATGAGTGTTAAGGCCCACCACAATAGTTCTCAATACCGTATTATATATTATGGTATACTATGTTGAGTGTAGCGTACTTATTAATATGCATTTATTGTTAAATTTACTTAATGAGATAATAAATGGTTGCTTATTTGATTATTGCAATGATGCATGTGGTATGATATGCTTGTTCATGCGCATGTGCTTATAGATTATATGTTATGGGCATTAGTTGACACTTTAGGGACTTTCTTTTGTAGCTGCAAGTATAAATGAGTACACGATATATAATGTAGACCTAGTGAATTACATGCAAGATGGGAACAATGTAAAGTATTATTACTATTATGATGATCAATAGGCAAGGGATGCTGCTTAATATTCTAAGACAATATAAGAAAATTGTTATACTTGAGAGAGATGAAAGTTTTGTTAATTATTTAGGGTCTATGTTGTTCATTTTAATTATCTTAGTTCTTAGACATTTAAGATTGTAGCAATTACTTGTTGCATTTATCATTGTAGAATGGCTTAGCAAAGCCATTATTGATGATTATGGATAGTTTTGATCATGTGGTTAATCGTTACTACAAGAGTTATGTAAAATGTGTTTTATGAACCTTCACATGTTTTTACCATATAAAGACACATGATAGGTTGTGATATCTTAGGTTCTAAGATGTTAAATAATTAATGATATGCATAACGTACTTTTGAAACACTAAGGAAAATTTGTGAATGACTGAATATTCAATTTTGCATGAGGAGCTCCCATGGAATGAACATAATTAAATTGTTAATAATAGCATGTAATGAATATAGGCAGAGTGAAATGATGACACTTAGCCAACATTCTTTCCCTTGACCATTAGATAGATGAAGGAGTGTAACACTTGTAGTATTATTAAGAAAATTGTAATATGTCATATTTAAATGAGTTAAAACCTAGTAATTATATAAAATGGTTATATATAGCCTAAATAAACCCAAGCAATACGACTTTCCACAAATCACCAACTTCCATCTTCAATGTTCACAAGCTAATTTAGGCCCTTTCAATAGGAGAGACAATATAATTTTGCTAGAAAAAGAGGGAATAGAATTATACCAATAAAGGAAATTTAGACAAGAAGATCAAAACGATTTAAATGATTCTAAATAATTTATAGGTAAGCTTTACTCTATCCCTACTTAAAAATGCTGATTTTGTATTTTCTATTTAGCCATGAATTATAATAGTTTCTTCAATATTGATCCTTTCGAAATGGTAAAAGGATTTATTGCTCAAAAATGTATTTTTTCTTTTTTTCTTTTTTGTTAAATCTTAATTTATCGTTTCCAATGTATCTAATTTGTAGTATGAACCAAAATTGCAACTCTTAAAACTCTTGAAGTGAAAACAACTGAAAAGCAGAAAATCTAATAATCTTGACTTTACTTCATTCAATGTCACAATACTAGAATGTACATCTTGAGAATCAAAATCGAGTAAAGAATCAAATTTGATGCGAACACGATATTCACTTTCTAGCTACTCGTTAAAACCTCAACTGCAAACCCTAAAAGAAATGCTAATTTCCCACAATGATATTCAATCAAACTGAAACCGGCACAAGGGGCATGAGTTTCCATTTTCCAACCAGCGGAGGATACATTCTTTATGGAAGACATGATCACATGGCGTCCTTATCAACTCCGTCCCGCCGCCACGCAATTCGTCCAAGCAAACAGAGCAACTATCATCTAGATTACCGTATTCGGGATCATCAGAATCAACCTTGAAAGCAGTTTCCATCAGCCTATGACGTGTAGACTCCGACGCCGGGCGAGTAGTCAAGTAAACATCCCCTTCGGTATGAATTTCTAGCTCTGCTTCAACAATTAGACTATGGGTGCTACTACGCTCTTGAGCGAGAGTACAGGCTCTACCGATAACTGATCGTGCCGTGCAATCCCAGAGCACGGGCATGGGGTCGACATTCATATCCGCGAGCATTCTATAGACGTAGTCCCTGAGCGAGGTGGGACGATCGAGGATGGAGATGGGCAGGATTATCCTTTCCTTCGTCTCCGGCAGGGCTTCGTAGTCCTGGAAAGCAACAGGGACCTCGCCCGCGTCGTAAAGCATCTCACGATGAGTTCTTCGAATAGCAAAATCGTAAACCACAACCGGACAAGAGAAGCGACTACTGGTAAGAAAAGTGTTGCCTCTAACTTTGATACGATAGAACATCATAATTGGGCGTTCGGTGATATGGATCGGAGGTCGGGAAACAATAATAGCAAAAAAATAATCAGAGGCAGCAATAATATGTAATTAAGTAAGGAAGCCACGGGAGAGAAACAGAGAAGATGTGAATGTGATTCTTGATGCGAAAAGATTTTGCAATAGTGTAATGAATCGTGATATGTACTTTTCCGAGATTTTGCAAAGTGAGGATTTTAGATTTCAATTTGCAGTTTCCTTGATTGATAATGATAGTATAATTGAATAAACCTGTTCTATTAAAATCACATCATATATCAAATTTGTAGTGGGATAAAAAGTTTTATCAAATCTTTTTTCATAGTAGTCTGTTATTTGTGTTATTTGATATCTACTTGTCATGCTTCATTTATTTAACATGTCTATTTTGATTAATATTTTAGTAATAATTTATTTGTTGAATCACTTATGTTGATATGTTTCATTTTTTTTTATTTTAAAAAACAGAAATTAGATAGAAGGATGAGAATATTATGGCACCAACATATTAACGGTGTGTTTGGCAATTTTTGATAAAGAGAAAATGGGTGAAATTGAGTAGAAAAGAAATGAAATGAAAAGAATAGAATAGAATGGAAATGAAATAAAGTATAATTTTTATTTTATATTTTATATTTTATAAATTATAAAGGAAATGGATGGAAATGAGGAGAAATACAATTAGTCTTTCACAAAACTACTCTTATTGTTATTTTGATTAACGTTGTTTCAAGGGGCAATTTCATAATTATATCTAATTTCATTCCATTTCCACTTCTTTCTATCAAATTTTAGGGAGAAAAAAAAAGTGGGCTTCAAAGTGGTAATATTCCCACTCTTTTCTAGTCATTTCCACACTCTATTTAAGTTGGCAAATGTAATATTTCTATCATTTTCCTTCTGTTTCCACTCACCTTCATCAATCTAAACACATTGTAAGATAAATGGAAAATAATGAAATGAGTAGATTTTCATGAGTTTAGGATAGTTAGCTATGGAAAATTCTTGCAATAATGATCTATTTCAAATGTTTTCTTTACCATACAATAATGATTTAGTAAAAGTAAAAGTAAAGTTAAAAGAAAAATAATTTTATAAAGGTTAAGATACTAAGGAGTGCCTACACTTTAATATTATATATATAGATATAGATATAGAATGTAGGCCAATTTTAGTAAAATATATATTATAAAATGTCTAAGAAAGATATATTTATTTAGAAGACATAATAGTTAACATTTTAATAATATATATTTGTATATTATAATAAACACGGCATTAATATTATAATTTTATATGACTATTGATTAGGAGTAAGCAATCCAGTTTAGTTTGATTCACTGTAAACTAAACCAAACTAAATCATACAATTTATTTAAGGTCTTGAACCAAATTGTATGTATGATTTTTTTTTTCCAAAAAGTAATAGTTCAATCTAATTCAATTGACACTTCAAATCATAATCTCTCATTTAACAATATTACAAATCTATAGTGGCAAATTGGCAAAGTGGATTCAACAACATCCAATTAAAATTTTGTTCCCCTCAGGCATAGAACAAAACAAGTGAAAGTGATATGCAAAAGCACTTAAATTTACTATTGCTAATGAATCGGGTGTTAAAAAATTATCCAAATAGATTTATAGTCGTGTTTATTGATGATATTTTGATATATTTAAGGAGTAAAAAAGAACATGAGCAGCATTTGAGCATAGTGTTAAATAAACTATCAATAGAAAAATTTTATGCTAAATTCAAAAAGTTTGAATTCTTACTTGACCAAGTGACCTTCTTAGGCCATGTAATTAATACGGATGACATATCTGTAGATCCTAATAAGGTAAAGGTGGTGATTGACTAGGTTAGACTAAAAAGAATAATAGAGATCAATGGCTCCATAGGTTAATAGGGTATTACTATAAACCTCGAAAAAATTTTAAGATCAAGAGCCAGATTTAGTTGAAGTATTAGGAAATATATCAACAAAACAAAGACAAAAGTGCCAATTTAAGCATGGGATTTGTTCTAGGATCACCGTCACGACTAGTGTACCTGAAACCTAACAAATCAAAACCCTAGATAAATCTTGACCATAGAACATTACATTAGGATACATAAACCTTAACTAAGGTTTAATCAAGACCCAAATTCAGAATTTCAAAATCTTGAATTGATTAACAAAACCTAAAGCCACTTTAAGAATTGTCAAAGTCAACCCTAAACTCAAAAACCCTAAATGTCAAATTCAGTTGGAACTAAAAGCTTAAAAGCGATAATCTATCCTAAGAATAATGTAAAAGATCATATAATTTAATGAGAGTTAGTTATACTAATTAATTAAATCAAACGGTGCAATTGGTGAAAAACAATTTCCCTTAGATCACCCTTAAACGGTATGTTATAAGAGGGACAATTTAGCTAATTCACAACTATCATTAACTTAAACAATTGATCCATTTAGACCTTTAAAGAATACCCTAATTATGCCTTAATTAGCTAACATTGATTAACTAAAGGACAAAATAACTAAAGGCTTAGAAACCCATTAAGGACCCGCTAGCCACATCTTAAGGAGGAAGAGGAGACAACACACTTGATCTAAGGGTTTGCAATCCACCAAGTGCTCTTAGGTGTGTAGGTTCAAGACATAGTAGCAGTTCCCATCACCAAGTTTAAGGTTTAAGTGTAAATGGGCATAGAGCCTGTAGTGGCAGTTCTCATCACTAAGTTTAAGGATTAAGGGATCATGGGTGTGGGGGCCATAGTGGAAGTTCCCATCACTAAGTCATTCTCCAATGTGTTAAGTGTGTTAAGGGAGTCATGTGTACCTTGTTCTTTACTTGTGGATATAAATTGTCTTAAGAAATGCTTGTCAATGTTTAAGTTTTCCAAGATGTGTGTAATATTTGTTTATGTTTGTTCATACGTGTGTATTTGTGTTATATGTACTAGGAATTAGCTCACCTTTCGGGGAATCATTTTTAGACGCAAGTGTTGAGGGAGATGAGAACCCAGAAGATAACATAGGATTGGGTGAACCACAAAGAGAGGGAGATGAAGATTACTATTACTATTATGGTGATTAGGCTTTAGGAGAATTATGTTATTAGACTATGATAGACATTATCTTTTGAAAATGTTATTTTGGTATTTAAAGACTTTTGCTGCTTTAGATGTTTGATATGGTTTAAGTTATTATTTAAATTTTTGGAGATATGTGAAATGTTTTTATATAGGAGTTATAGGGTAAAATGTATCAGAGTTATTTCAGAGCCTTAATGTGTTCTTATGAGATAAGGACATATAGTGGGTAGTAGCGCGACCCCAGGTTTCGAGGTGTTACAGCTTAGGTGATATTAGAGCTCTAGGTTTTATGATCTTTAGAGACTTAAGTTTGAATCTATAAAGAATAGGTTCATAATCCTTATGAATTAAGTTTTGATCTATAGAGCATAAGTTGTTGATCTTGGAGAGCTTAAGTAATGATCCTTAGCACTAAGCGATGATCAATAAACATAAGTTTTAAACAATAGAGTCTAAGATATGATCTATAGAAGGATTAAGTATTAGATTTGTAAGATAGTAAGACATGAAGAGAGTAGGTAAAATATGGGGTGTTTACTTAATTATGTAATTATTTTCTTATATTATTACTTTACTTATATTCTTCTAACTGCTAAGCTTTATGTATGAATAGATCCATATGTAGTGGTATATGTGTATATACTTACACACTATGAAACTGGCCATGGCTAATACTAACATAAGTACATCTAGTTGTCTCTTCTTAAACAAAATGCCTCCAAGAAGAATTACCATATTAGGAATTGGAAAGGGTGCTAAGCATAATAACCCCAATGTGGAGGAAACTCAGAACCTATAGCCACAAGGGGAAAGAGGTTAGATGGTTGAAGAGACAGTGTGGCTATTGCATACTATGAACCACTTGGTGGGACTACTGGCACAACAACACCAAGCCCCTAATATCCCACAACATAGGAATGCTAACAAATGCATCAACTTTGATAGGTTCATAAGAGTGGCTAAGGAATTTAACCCTAGAGTGGATGACCCAATCAAAGCTAAGGATTGGGTATAAGAAATTGAGAAGACCTTTGCTACCTTCCAGATACTAGAGGACAGGAAGGAGAATTATGCTGCATTCATGTTGAAGGGAACTACAGCAAAATGGTAGGCATTCGTCCCTAGACTTGCAGGGGAGTGCATAAACTGGGCAGTGTTTAAGGAGCAGTTTTATTAGAGATATTTCCCCAGCAACTCTAAAGATAGAATAGAGAATGATTACTGCAACTGTGAACAAGGGAATCGAATAGTTGAAGAGTATGAGACAGAGCTAAATCACCTCATTCAATTCCTTCTTGAAAATGTATGCAATGATGATAGGTCTTGAGCCAGAAGATACTTGAGAGGATTGGAATTAGACCTACGACTTACAATAGGGGCCTTTCAGCTAAATACATATGTTGAAATGGTAGTCAAAGCGAAGTACCATAAGTAGAATAAGAAAATTATAGAAGAACAGAGGAGCCATAAAGTAGCAATAACTTTAGGAAAAACGCTTGCCTTTAGTGAACTAGGTAAGATAGGGGTAAAAGACTTCACTTGTTGCAAAGTAGAACACCTAGAGTTGTAGCCCCTCCTCTCTAAATCAAATAACTACCTTTGGCACTCTTGAAAACAACCATAAATGCTAAATGTCCAAGATGTTATGGGCCCCATAAGTTAAGAGAGTGTAGATGGCCAAATGGGGCATGTTTCTCTTGTAGGAAGACTAGGCACATTAGTAGATATTGCACTGAACGGTCAGTTCCCCTAATCTTCTATCATGTATGCAACTAGAGGGGACACAAGGCAGTCAACTATCCTCAGGGATAAATCAGAAACTAAGCAGGCCAATTCAACATGCAACTAGACCTCTAGTGAGAGGATAAGGAGGTTGACCATAAGTAAGAGGTTCTAGACAAAGAGTTCCTACTAGAGTGTTTGCCATTCATTAGCAGCAGCACCAGGATATCCAAAATGTGGACAACATTGCAAGTATGCTTCTAGTACACTCTTATAATGCATATGTGTTATTCGATGCCGATGCATCTATGTCTTGTATGTTTAAGAATTTTGTTTATGCATTTGCTTTGGATGTTGAAAATATGAATTACTGCTTGGCTGTTAGTATTCCTTTGGGAGTAGGAGGAAGAATAACTAGATATACAGGGGAGTGAGAATAGAAATACATGATAGGGTGATGCCAACAAACCTCCTAGTGTTAGAGATGATAGAGTTTGACATTATTTTGGGTGTTAACTAGCTATCAAAATATCATGCCACCACTGATTGCCACAACATGATGGTATAGTTTAATATACCCAGGGATAGATATTTTGAATACAAGCTAGAAGTACATAGACCTACTAGATTGCCTACCTATGAGATGTGGGGAAAAAGTGTATTAGCAACCATATCTGTTAAAGCCAATGAAGAAGTTAAGATGGAAGAAGTACTAATAGTGAGGAAATTTCTTGATGTGTTTCCAAAAGAACTTCCTAGTTTACCCCCAGCTAGGGAAATAGAATTCAACGTCAACTTACTATAGGGTATAGTATCCATATCAAAACCAGTCTATAGATGGCACCAATGGAGTTGGAAGAATTAAGGAAATAATTACAGGAGCTACAATATAACGATTTTATAAGACCTAGTGTCTCTCCTTTAGGTGCACTAGTCCTGTTTGTGAAGAAGAAAGATGGAAGCATGAGGCTTTGTATAGATTACAAGGAGTTAAACATGGTCACAATAAAGAACAAGTATCCTCTTCCTAAGATAGTTGACCTATTTGACTAGTTGCTGGGAACTCAAGTGTTCTCTAAAGTAGACCTAATATCAGGCTACCATCAATTAAGAATCAAAGAAGAGGACATCTAGAAAATAGCATTTAGGACTAGATATGGGTACTACGCGTTTTTGGTGATGCTCTTTAGAATAACGAATGCACCAGCTGCATTCATGGATTTAATGAATAGAGTATTCAAGAAATTTCTAGATATGTTTGTAATTGTCTTTATAGACGACATCCTAATATAGTCTAAAAGTACTAAAGAGCATGAAGGACACTTGAGATTAGTATTGGGCAGACTATAAGATGAGAAGTTGTATGCCAAATTTAGTGAATGTAAATTTTGGTTAGAACAAGTAGTCTTCTTATATCATGTGGTTAACAAGGATGAGATATATGTGGATCTGAAAAAGGTGAGAGTGATAATAGATTGGCACAAACTGAAAACAATTACAGAAGTAAGAAGCTTCCTAGTTCTAATGGGCTACTATAGGAGATTTATATAAGGGTTTTCCAAAATAGTAACTCCTCTCACCAGATTAACAAAGAAGAATATAAAATACGAATGACATGAAAGATGTGAAGTCAATTTTTAGATGCTCAAAAAGAAACTGGTGTCGGCGCTAGTTTTGACTTTATCCAAGAGTGGAGAAGAGTTTGTAGTTTATAGTGATGCCTTAGTTCAAAGGTTGGGGTATGTATTGATGCAAGGTGGTCAAGTAATAGCATATGCATCTTGACAGTTAAAGCCTTATGAAAAGAACTACCTAACTCATTACTTGGAATTGGTAGCTATAGTGTTAGCTTTAAAACTTTGGAGACATTATTTGTATGGAGAAAGGTGCAAAATCTTCACTGACCATAGAAGCTTAAAGTACATATTTACGTAGAAAGAGTTGAACATGAGATAGAGGAGATGGTTGAAGTGAATCAAGGATTACGATATGAAAATACAATACCATCCGGGAAAAGCCAATGTGGTGGCAAATGCCCTTAGCAAAAAGAAATAAGGCAATGTAGCCACTCTCATCACTTCACAGAAAGAGTTTTTAGAAGACATGCGCAAATTGGAGCTAGAAGTTTTAACACAAGAAGTAGGAGCATGAATGGCTACTTTAAAGATTCAGCTAACTATAATGGATAAGATTAAAGTTGGTTATATGAGAGATAAGGACATTTAAGAGGTCAAGAGTAGAATGGAACAAGGCAAGGCACAATAATTTAACTTAGATGTAGAAGGAACCTTAAGGTACAAAACAAGGCTATGTGTGCCAAATGATGCAGAATTGAAGAGAGAGATAATGAAAAAGGCACATCACTCCACTTACACAATACATCCTGGAAGTACCAAAATGTATAAGGATGTAAGAGCTGTTACTAGTGGAGAAACATGAAGAGAAAAATAGCCAAATATGTATCTATAAGCCTGATATGCTAGCAGATTAAAATAGAACATCAGGGACTAGCTAAAGAATTATAGCCTCTTCCAGTATCAGAGTGGAAATGGGAGCATGTGACAATGGACTTTGTTATAGTCTTCCCAAACACCAAGGAGAAGCAGGATGCAGTTTGGGTTATAGTGGACAAATTGACAAAGTTTGCCCATTTTATACCTATTAGAGGAAGATATAAATTAGAGAAACTAGCTCAGATATACATATAAGAGATAGTTAAACTGCATGGGGTGCTAGTGACAATCACTTCTTGTAGAGACAAAAGACTTGTGATTAGATTCTAGAATAACCTACACATAGCATTGGGCACCAAACTGTAATTCAGTGTGGCATTCCACCCATAAATAGGTGGCTAGTCTGAAAGGACTATATAAATACTAGAAGATTTGCTTAAGGCACGTGCACTAGATTTTGGAGGCAATTGGAATGTGCATATACCTCTAGTGGAGTTTGCCTATAATAACAATTACTAAGCAGTTATCTAGATGGCATCATATGAAGTTGTTTATGGGAGAAGGTGCAGATTCCCACTACATTGGGATGAAGTGGGAGAAAAACAGATGATGGGGCCTGTTGAGTTTAATTTTTTATTTTCCATTCCTAATCCGATTTATACTAGACCCTATGCTCATCTAATGTAGACCCTCGACTTGAGTTAGGAATTTCATTTTATTTTAGAGTCGCCACCCAATTGTGGTTGGGAAAGATTGAATTTGGACTAATTGAGCAGATTGATCTTAATTTAGACCACTAGTTAGCGAGATTTCCTCTCTTCGTTTTTATGAAAGAGGAAATGGAAAACCAAAGTTTTTTTGTTCGAAGGCTAACCTATTAAAACCTTAAAGTTACCACCCTATTATCTTGAAATCTAAACTTTAGCCTAATGTCTTTTGTTGTTATTTATTTTGACTTTTTATTTTTGTTTTTTTTTTGTGTTTTTGTGTATTAGTTAAAGGTAAATTATTCTAACTATGGAAAAATGATTTTTTATTTTTTTTAGGGTCGCCCCAAATGGGTGCCTACGTACTTGCTATTTAGGATCAAACGGGCTGTAGTTCGCTTTTCCTAAAAAACTTTAATGTGTTTGTGAATTTTAATTATGAAATTACTCTTAGTTTACGTTTTTATCATTTTAGTATTTTTCTGGAAAAATCTAAGTCTAAGCTTAATCATTTGATTTTTTGAAAAATAATAAATTTAAGGAAAAAATCAATTTTGGATTTATTGAAAAAACATTTTTCTAAATGATGAAAATTTATTTCCCTATTTTTCAACTTACCTCTAATATTATTATGAATTTTTATTAATTAATTAAAAAATTTTCTCTTATATTATTTATCTACCCTAAACTAAAAATCTAAATTTTACCATTTTTTCCTAATCATATCTTTATCATTTTATTATTATTTTATAATAACTTTTTTATTTTTTATTATTATTTTGTTATTTTTATTTTTTTATTATTATTTTCTATTATTTACTCTAAATTAAATCCTAAAAAAAAAAAATTCTAATATTCTTTTCTATTTTTTTTGAATTATAAATAACAAATAGATAAATAAATAAATTCAAAAAAATAAATAAAATAACTAAATAAATTATAAATAAAAAATATATAAAAAATCAGAAAATCCGACTTACCTAAATTCGGGTCGGTGCGTGGGTCAGGTCGGTCGGGTTAGATCGGGTCGAAGTGGGTTGGGTCGGGTCGACGGTCATGGTGGTTGGAGGTGTTTGTTGACGGCGTTCCGGCAGCCTTTCGAGGAGGTTGAGGAGTTGTTTCCTAGGTTCTTAAGCGTGAGGAACTCAACTATGGTGGTGGATTGCTTCAAAAACGCCTCCTGGTGGTGGTTCGAGGCTTAATCGGCGGTCGTGGCTTGGGGAACTCCAGTAAAGCTTCAATTTCTCTGTTTTTCTCTCTTTTTCTCACTTCTGATCCGTGTTTCTGCTTCCTCCCTTCATCCTCTATTTATAGCCGCAAGGAATCGAGCTGGATAAGCTCGGATTTTCTCCAATTGAAGCAAATCGGATTTCGGTTACAAAACATCTCCGATTTGTGTAAATCCATCAATTTGTTGCGATTTGATTCTAATTGGATGATGTTTATCCTATTTTAGTTAAAGATCTATTGGATTTTTGCAAAAAATTGAATCAAAATGGCCTAAAATGCGATTTTTCCCCGTCAACGACGATCTCGGACGAAGGAGGAAGAAGGTTACACGCCCGGTGTGTGTGTTCGTGTTAGTTAATCAAGAGCTGACGCGTGTCCCAAGAAAAACTGAAAACGGGCAAAATGCAAAAATGCCCCCTCTGAGTTTCGAAACCATGATCGAGCCCTCCCTCTACGCGCATGAGGCTGTGGTTCAGATCAGCTAGGATAGCCTACTTCTCGGTTTTTTTTTTTTTCACAATTTGCATATATGCAATGCGATTTTTATTATTTTTGTATTATTTTGAAATTTCAAAAATTTGTAAAAATTATTTAACCCCTTTTATTATTATTTCTACAATTATTTTTCGAAATTGATGTATTTTTCCTATTTATTTTATTTTTTGAATATTTTTCCTATTTTTGCTAATTAGAAGAAAAATTGTAAAAATGGAAACAAATTGAGAATTGACTATTATTGATCATTAGGGGCAAGCATGGAGTGTTTACAACTGCCCCTCTTTGTAGTAAAGTTTGAAAAACTTGACTATAAAGATGAGAAAGACGCCATTTTTTGCCTCTTAACTGAATGGATCATGTCGTGGTTTGGCTAGCTATCTAGACTTTGATCTTTAGTAGGAAAATGCTCCATGAGCTAATAATCCCACGAGTACTTTGTGATGATTGGTATTGCTTAGGAAATGGTTTTAAACAACCTAATAATCTGAAGTAATGTATCCTCCCAAAAAGTGCTTTATAGGCTAACTGATCAGCGATGAGAAACATCTCAAGGATTGTGTAGGCATGTGTTATTGTGAGTGGAATAGTTGATGATAGGAAGCGTCTCGATGGACTAGCAACCTCAAAGGAAAGATTGTCTCAGCAAGCGCTCTTATGAGCTGGCAACCTATCAACAGAAGCGTCTGGCTAGACTAGCGATTGTTTGGGGAGAAATGCCATCGAAGAGTGCTCTTATGAGCTAACTAATCGGTTATCAAAAAATTTTAAAAGTGCTCTCATGAGCTGACTAATCAACGAATTCGAAAAGTGCTCATCTGAACTAACCAATCAATAGATTCGAAAAGTGCTCCTTTGAGCTAACTAATCGATATATTCGAAAAGTGCTCCTCTGAGCTAACCAATCGATAGATTCGAAAAGTGCTCCTCTAAGCTAACTAATCAAGAGATTCGAAAAGTGCTCCTCTGAGCTAACTAATTGAAAGTGGGAAGCGCCTTCTCAGACTTGCAACCCTGAAACATAAGTATCTCAGAAGGTTCTCCTATGAGCTAACCTCGAGAAAGAGTGTTTAGGAAAGTGCCCTATTGTGGGCTAACTAACCTATAGTAGAAGACATGTCTCAAAAGGTATCCCTACGAGTTGACCTTGAGAAGAGATATTTAGAGAAGTGCCCCATTATGGGGTGACTAACCTATGATAGGAAGAAACGTCTCAAAAAGGTGCCCTTGAGGGTTAACCCTAAGAGAGGATGTTTAGAAAAGTGCCCCATTGTAGGCTGACTAACCAATGCTTCTGACGAATGAGTTAAATGATTTGATAAGAGATGTTTTATGATATGTGAATGATGGTTATTTATTCTAAGATGCTTACCAATTTATCGTGGATAGCAACCAAAGAACCGAACCTGCGTGCTGGTTTGCTTCTTTAAAATAGGGCTGAGGGTCTTGATTTATTTTCCTTCTTGCAAGGATGGCTCTTATGATTGTAGTATTATCTTATTAATGTACCAGGTTTAATGCTCAAAAGTAGGTAGAATTATGTCACAAAATTTATTGAGATTCATTATCATTTCAATGTTCATCATTGATTGGTGAAGTGATGGGTAATGTGTTTAGGAATGTTTGTTTTAACGAAAATTGGTTGGAATTATCGATTATTCAGAGACATTAACTTTGCTTGTAAAAAATGAAAACTAGACTCAACGAAACTTGCATTGAATATTGGCTTTCATAAACATCGGCAAAATTTCAATTCCCTTGCCTAAGGATAGTACATCTTAACAGCATTGCATTAATGGGATCTCTCAATTCTAGGCCATCCATTTGAGCTAATATCAGAGCACCTCTTGATAATACCTTCTTTACAACATATGGACCCTCGTAGTTTAGGGTAAACTTCCTTCTAGAATCTTGAGCATTTGAGAGAACTTACCTTAACACCAAATCCCCTTCTTTGAAGCATTGAGGCCTCATTTTCTTGTTAAATGCTCAGGCCATCCTCTATTAGTAACACTGGCTGTGACATAATGAAGTGGGTCTTTTTTTGTTAATCAAATTCAATTGATCAAGCCTCTTCTTCACCCAGTCTGATTCATTTAACTACGCTTCTAATAGAATTATGAAGGATGGTATTTCGACCTCGATTGGTAAGACTGCCTCAGTGCCATATACCTGTGAATATGGGGTAACTCAGTAGATGTTCTAATTGAGGTTTTGTAAGCCAAGCCTCTTCTTTACCCAGTTTGATTCATTTAACTGCGCTTCTGATAGAATTCTGAAGGATGGTATTTCAACCTCGATTGGTAAGACTGCCTTAGTGCCATATACTAGTGAATATGGGGTAACTCCAATAGATGTTCTAATTGAGGTTCTGTAAGCCATGAGGGTGAATGGCAGCATCTCATGCCAATCTTTATAAGTGATTGTCATCTTTTCGATGATTCTTTTAATATTCTTATTGGCTGCTTCCACTGCCCCATTCATTTGAGGTCGGTAGGGAGTTGAATTTCTATGGTTTATGTGGAACTGTTGGCACAAATCTGTCATTGACTTGTTGTTGAGATTGGTACCATTGTCGATGATGATGGACTCAAGAACTCCATATCGAGCTATTATGTCCCTCTTCAGGAATCGAACTATTACCCCTTTTGTGACATTGGCATACGATGAAGCTTCCACCCATTTGGTGAAGTAATCAATGGCTACCAATATAAACCTGTGGCCATTAGATGCTGTTAGAGTGATTGGGTCGATGATGTCAATTCCCCACATGGAGAAAGGCCACAGTGCAGACAGTGAATGCAGCTCGTTGGGCAGAGCATTTATTTGGTTTGCGTAGACTTGGCACAAGTGATAGTGCTTGACATATTTGATACAATCTGATTCCATGGTTATCCAATAGTAGCCCAACCTCATGATTTTTCAGGCCAACATGTAGCCGTTCATGTGAGGTCCACATACCCCTTCATGCACTTCTTTCATCAGTTCACATGCCTCATTTCTATCCACACATCTTAGTAAGGTGGTATCAGGCCATCTTTTGTAAAGCACAAACCCATTTAATAAGAAATGACTTGCTAACCTTCTGAGTGTTCTTTGGTCATTTTTGCTAACCATTTTAGGGTATTTGCTTTCTTGGAGAAAAGTTTTGATATTGTGATATCAGGGCTTATCATCTTGTGCTTTCTCAATTATCAAACAATAGGTGGGCCAATTTTCGATTTTTATTTTCAATGGTTAGACTTCGACTCCCCCTATTATTTGAATTATAGATGCTAGTGTGGCGAATGCATCTACAAATTGATTCTGAGTTCTCGGGATGTATGTGAAAGTGATTGTCTCGAAGTCATCAATTAGCTCTATTAGATGCTGATGGTATAGTACCAATTTAGGGTCTTTAGTCTTGTATTCCCCTCTTGTCTGTAATATGATGAACAAAGAATCTCCGTACACTTTTAATTCACGGATTTCCATGTGGCAAGCCATTTTAAGGCCAAGGATGCATGCCTCATATTTCGCGATATTATTAATATATGGAAATGTGAACTTTGTTGCCGAAGGGAATTGTGTTCCTTCTTGTGATATCAGTACTGCCCCAATCCCACAACCAAATACATTGGTAGCTCCGTCAAAGAACATTTTCCACTTAGGGTTCTGGTCTATCCCACAGTCTTCTACTGATGCACTTTCCACTGTTAGTATATTTTCATCAGGGAACTGGGCTTGTGGTTCTTGGGAATCTCCCTCAATTGGGTGTTCTGCCAACTGGTCGGCTAAAGATTTATGTATGTGATATCAAATTCTGATAAGAGCATTTGTCATTTGGAGATTCTTCCTAACAAAATGAGCTTCTCTGTTAAGTACTTCAGAGGATCATGTCTTGTCAGCAGCTCAATGTGATAGTAAAGGGTGTATTGCCTCAATCGGTGCATGACCTAAATTAGAGCACAGCAAGTTCTCTCTACTTCTGAATACCTTTGTTCCCCGTCTGTGAATTTCTTGCTTAGATAATATATGGAACACTCTCTTCCCTTTTCATCCTTTTGCACTAACACATACCTCATGGATTCAGGGAGTATCGTGAGGTATAAGAATAAGGGTTTCCCTTGTTTTAGAACTATCAAGACTGGGGGATTTACGAGATAGTCTTTGATTGTTCTAAATGCTTCTTCACATTCATCATCCCATTCTACTACAGCATTCTTTTTTAGTAGATGGAGTAGTGGACAGCATTTGTTTGTGAGTTGCGAGATGAAACGAGCTATGTAATTTAATCTTCCCAGTGAACCTCTTACCTCTTTGACAGTAAGTAGAGAAGGTAGCTCCAGTATGGCCTTTACTTTGTCAGGGTCGATTTCAATGCCTTCCTAGCTTATAACAAACCCTAACAGCTTGCCTGTCGTGACCCCAAAAGTGCACTTCTTTGGATTTAGCTTGAGCTGAAATTTTCTTAACCATTTGAACAACTTCCTCAGAATAACTATATGGCTTTCCTCTTCTTTAGACTTGGCTATCATATCATCGGCGTATACTTCGACTTTTCAATGCATCATGTCATGAAGTATTGCTAGCATGGCTCTCTGATATGTTGCTTCGGCATTTTTCAAACCAAAAGGCATGACTTTGTAACAGAAAGTTTCCCATATTGTGATGAAAGTCGTCTTAGTTTTATCTTCTTCAGCCATTTTTATTTAATTATATCTTGAGAAACCATCCATAAATGAGGAAAGATGGTTTCCTACAGTGTTGTCTACCAGGACATCGATGTGAGGTAGGGGGAAGTTATCTTTTGGCGTGGCTTAGTTCAAGTCTTGGAAGTCTATGCATACACGTACTTTTCCATTCTTTTTTAGAACAGGCACTATGTTCGCTACCTATTCCGGATAGTAAAATACTTCAATGAACCCCACTTCTAGTAATTTCTTGATTTCCTCTTTAATTTTTAGTAAGATGTCGGGCCTAAATCTTCTCAATTTCTGTTTTTTAGGTTTGACATCTTCCCTTGTGGGAAGCCTGTGAACTACTATTGATTGGTCTAATCCTGGCTTGTCACCATATGACCAGGCGAACACATCTGCGTACTTAGTTAACAGCTCGGTTATCCCGCATTTTTACTCGGCATTTAAATTGGTCCCGATCTTAAGGTTTTTAGGTTGCTCAACGCTTCCTAGATTTACTGTCTCCATCGGCTCGTCAATTGAAATTCCACTTTGTTCATGTTTTTTTTCCAATTTTCTTATATTATTTAGTGGTCAAGGACTTCGCCTCCAACAGCTGACCCAGCAATGTTGGAAACGATATCAGTGTTTTCATTTCTTACCTGTGTGAAATGTCCCTAACGTTCGAGGGTAGGAATCTGGGTGAAGTGAAACGAGAGTATGCATATAAGTAAAAACAAATGAATTGTAATTTATTGAATCTGAAAAGAAACCACAATAAAATTTTGTTTAATAATTGTTCTTTATCCTTGAGCTGACTTAGTGCTATCAATAGGATAACTGAACCAATTATTGAGAGTTAGATGCTGCTCGAATGTGCGGGGGGTCGAGGCTTCGCTTATCCTTGGCTCTTGAATGGTAGTTGCTTGTATGAATGATTGTTGGAGGGGTGGAAAATGCATCTAAGTATCTCTTGGGTTCTCTTTTCTCCTACCTTTGACACCTCTGGCTCGTACCTCTTCCCGGGCTGTAGGAACGTACCCTAGTCCAAACATCCCTTGCTGCCCCTCCTTGAACTGATGGCCCTCCTTGCTAGTTACCACATTCACCTCATTGAATATTTAGAGGCCAAAGTCTTCAGAACCGTCTTCCCCAATGTAAGGTATGGCGGTATCTTTATAGATGGCGTAGTCTTGCTCTCCTAGTATAGTGATGATCTGTCCATTTGCAATGAACTTGACTTTTTAATGGAGGCTTGAAGGTATGGCTCCAACGGTATGTATCCACGACCTCTCCAAAAGCAGATTAAAAGACCCCGGAATGTTGAGGACCTGGAAGGAGATGTGGAATGTCTACGGGCCAATCTCTATCGGCAAGCTTATTTCCCCTACTATGTCTCTCTTTGACCTGTCGAAAGCCCTGACCATTGTTGAGCTTGGTTTGATGTTGCTTGGATCGATCCCCAGTAGGTCGAGGGTAGCCAATAAGCATATGTTGAGAGAAGATCCATTGTCAATGAGTACTCGGGAGATGATTGTGTCGTTGCATTTTACCATTATGAACAGTGGTTTTGTATGTTGGTCTCCGTCTTCTCCTAGCTCTTCGGGAGAGAAAGATATCTGGTCTATGGTGAAGATTAAATCTGCTATATGCTCAATTTGTCTGTTGTGATGCCCTCTGGTACCTTAATCCGTTTGAGCACTTTGAAGAGTGCTTCCCTGTGAGGCTCAAAGGTTATAAGGAGGCCTATAAGTGATATTTGGGCTGGAATCTTGTTCAGTTGTTACATGATCTTATATTCGCTCGCCTTGACCATCTTCGTAAATGCTGAGAGCCCCTCTTCTTCTTCTTTTCCTACCTCCGTGTTGGGCTCCTCAGTTGAGATTTTGTATTTTGGATCATAAACTCTCCCAGAATGGGTGATTCCTCCTACGATAGGGGGTCTTTCTTGATCAAGAGCCCGATAGTTAAATGGTGCCGCCTTATACCTCTCTGCGGGTATTGGGACATTGAACACATACCTCTTCTTTGGAATTTGCACCTCAATCGATTGTCCCTCATAGCACTTTATGACTATCGGCTTTTGGTGTGATTTTATCATGTTCACAGCTTCTCCCCCTCTTTTAGTGGGTTTTTTTTTTTCTCGAATTCGAGCCCCCATCCACTAGGTGGCCCATACTCGGTTGGAGTGAAAGAGTAATTTACCAGATTCTTGAACTTCCCATGCGATTCACCTAGGGTACCGACTGTTGGGTTTCCAGCTAACCATCTCTTCTTGATATGTGGCTTAAGGGTTTCCTCTAGAGTTTGGTGTGGGTGACTTTTTTGCTATACTATTGCCTTTTGCTATTTTGGGGACTCTTTGGGATCCGGTTCTTCGGATGTGATCATATTGACAGTGGGCTTATGGTTTGGCTGCGGATTAGTGTTGAAATTGGGTGTTGGTGTGTTAACAAAGTCCAGCTGTACAATCCTGACATTAATCGGATCTTAGATTTTGTTTCGAAGCCTCCAACATCTGTCTGTAGAATGCCCCTCCTGGCCCATATGATAATCACATTTGAGGCTTGAGTCAAAATTTATGGGCTTATACCGGTCGTTCAAGATCTCAAAACTGATTAAATTATCTGCTTGCAACCAAGCGAAGACTTGGTTGAGCGGGATCGAGATTTGTGTAAACTGTCTCAAGATTTTGGTGGCTTGGGTGTGGTTTGTTGGGGACTGCTGGATTGGGGCATTTGTAGTCTGGAATGTCACACGGGTCCCAACCTTGTCTGCTTTGTCGGAATTAACTATGCTGACGGTAGACTCCTTGGCTTTATTACCTCCTAAGGGCCTTTGTGATGATGTGACCTTGGGAGGATCTATTGTTCGGAGTCTGCCTGATGTGATGGCATTTTCGATCCGGTACCCTACTACTACTACCTCTGCAAAGCTGGATGACATCTAGCCCACCAGATGTAAGAAGTAGGTCTGATCGAGAGTGTTGACAAAGATGAATGTCAGTTCTTTTGATGTGCCTAATTCCACTAAGAAGCACAATCAAAAGACTTAAGAAAAACTATCTCAAGTCAAGGCAAAATCAGATCAAAAAATAAGGGCAAAATGACGTGAACCAAGTGAAGATATGATGAATTCCAAATGTCCAATGATATAATTATAATTCCACAATCATAATACCTTCTAACAACACCCTAATTTCATGTAATCCACGCAAATAAACCTCAAATGACAAAAGAAAAACCGTAACAAAAATAATCCCTCTCAAATAGTGAAGAACACGTTTCCTAGGGAAATTTTCAATGATGAACCAAATATAATTGATAAATACTTCAAATAAGCACAAGAATTCGTGAACAATAAGAAGTATTTCTGACCAAGAAATATCTCAATTCAACCCTAGATATGACACACTAGAGAAGAAAAGAAATCACAACAAAATGAAATTGATATAACTCACAATTTCAAGATATTGCACTGCCACAATTTCAACTCTTGGGATTGAAATTGATAAGAGTTTGGAACTAAGGTATGAACCCTAATTCTCACGTGAAAGGAAGTGTATATTCTACAAAAATAAGCCTCCTCAAACCCTCTCTTAAGCAAGTATTTATACTTGCTAATCCTAGGGTTAAAAAGTGCTCAAAATTACAAGTTTGCCACTTTTAAGGTGGCTAACCCTAAATGAAAATTACAAGGAAATAAAAGTGTCACAAAACCAAAATACAACCAAAATAGTTCATAAAATAAGAAATATATAAAAGAAATGGTCTTCAAGATGCCGGTCTTCTATAGGATCCATCTGCCCCGCTCATCGCCGGTTCAGGTCAGTCCATGGATAACCCACAAGCTGAGTCGGAGGGAGTTTGTCTATTGCCCTATAGAATATAATAAGTGTGCCTGTTGGAAAACATAATACAAGAATAATAGAAAAGAGGTTAATATATAAATAATTCCGGGGTCGATCTGCTCAAAATGGGCCCTCATCGCCAAGATTTGAAATCCTTTAGTTCTAGCCCTAATGATAGGTGTTGTCAGATTTTTATTCATATCATCTCCTTGGGCCTTAAAAAGATTTCTCCTCAAATCTGTTAGATCAAATGCAGTAGAGACTTTTTTTCCTCTTAGCAAGCCACCTGAAGAAATATCTCTACAGAATCCCAATATCTAAAATACTATAGGTGGTGATTGTCTTCTCTCCTCCATTTCCAGGATGTATCTCATCTGCAACACAAATAATGACCCATTGTCCATTGAGGTGTCCCCTATCTCAACCCATTTTACTGATATTGTATCATCCTTTTCTAACTCATCTGTATGTCGATGATCCTCATGGTCTTCTAATGGTTGGCCCAACTGCTCGTTACCCTCTGAAACCTCTGAAGGTGAACATAACTGACTTTGAATGGTCTGGCTCTCTGGTAGTCTGCTCGTCTGACTATGATCAACAAGATCCTCTGAAGGTTGGCACATCAGTGTCTAACAAATTTTATGCTCTAAGGGTTGGCTCATGTCACTAGAGCCCTCAAGAACCTTTGAAGGTTGGCATACTTGCGTCTGCACAGTTTGGTCCTCTGGAGGTTTGATCATGTGGCTATGATCCTCAAGATTTCTGTGATGGTTGTTTTATCTGTCTTTGCATCTCCTGGACCTCTGATGGCGACATAGGGTTCAATACTATACGTTTTCCATCTTTTTTGAACATATAAGTATTTCTATGCCCATCATTAATACCATCCTATCATATAACCATGGTCTACCAAGTAATATATGGGATGCACAAAGAGGAAGAATATCACATTCAAGCTCATCATAGTACTTGTCCCCTATACTAAAGGGTAAACTAGCCCTTTAGGTTACACAAAGACTATCCTGATCATTCAACCAATGTAATGTATAGGGTTTGGGATGTGGAATAGTTTCAAGTTTCAACTTTGATACTAATGATGCAGATACAACATTAGTACAACTACCACCATCAATAATAATTGCGCACAAGTTTCCTTGTACCCTACAAGAAGTATGGAACAAGTTTTCTCTTTGTCCCTCATCAATGGTTTGAAAGGAAGTCAAGTCCCGATGCAATATGTTAGTAGACAAATACAATTCACTTGACATTTTTTCTTACTAATTTCAACAACCTCAATACACTTCACCACACCACGACAACACACCCTTACACACCCACAGTGCTCACACTCAACCAATATAAGAAATGTTTATTGGTACTTCTAATAATGTTAAGTGAGATAATTGAAGCACAAATAAATACTTCCAAGTAATTAAGAAATTAAATTCAACTAACAAGTGTTGAAGTAATAGGTTCAATTACTTTCACACTTTAATGTTTGTTTTTTAATTCAAATTCTACTACTTCAATTTTCCTTTCTTGCCACGGTTTCAAACCTACAATTGATCTTGATGTGCAGCACGTTAATCCACATAACTCCACAACACGACAACAAATTCAAATAAACATCCTTAATGCGCTTTCCACAAATGGTAATAATCAAATTTCAAATTCAAATGGAACACAATCAATACCACTTAATAACTTCCTCAACTTAATGGAAGTGTTTGAATTTCAAATAAATTCCCTATTATCCCACACAATGCAATTCTGAAAATTGTACACTTCCACTTCCAATTTGCACAACACAACACCATACAAACACCTTCACACACACGGTGCACTTCTCCACTTCTACACAATTTATCAACTGCAACTTAGAACAACATACACGTCACATGCAACACAAAACTTTTTCAATTCATTAATCTTTCTCAAAGCAATTTCAAGGATAATCACGTTGCAAAATTCTTCACTTCAAATACAAATCTAATCCGCAACTTACATAAGAAGGGAGCAAATTAAATTTGAAAATCAAACCACTTCACTAATTGCAACCCCTCCACATTTGGTAAGATGCAATTTTTTCAAATTCAAACAAACACACTTAACTCCTCCACTCTTAATGCTTGTTTTGAAATCAAATAACTTCCCTTCTTACACAGTAATCAAATCTAGAAATTGCAAATGTTCTCCCCAATTCCGAATTCAAACAATGTAAAAACTACAATTCTCTTCCTACACAATTGCACTTCCGAAATTGAACTAAAAAAATGCACTATCTTTCCTCTTCCTTCACGGTGAAGTCCACAACATAGAAGCTTCAACAAGTACTTCAAAATCACTCCAACATGCAGCAAATTCAACTCCTACTCAAGGCAATTCACTCCACTTCAAACAACTACAACAACAATTTCAATTTACTTGCAATTTTAGAATTGATGATGTAAGAACATGAACCATAAATTTCCAAAATTCAAAATCACATAATCCCTTCTCACAACCACAAGCTCTGATACCAAAAAGATGATGTGCCTAATTCCACTAAGAAGCACAATCAAAAGACTTAAGAAAAACTATCTCAAGTCAAGGCAAAATCGGATCCAAAAATAAGGGCAAAATGACGTGAACCAAGTGAAGATATGATGAATTCCAAATGTCCAATGATATAATTATAATTCCACAATCATAATACCTTCTAAAAACACCCTAATTTCATGTAATCCACGCAAATAAACCTCAAATGACAAAAGAAAAACCGTAACAAAAATAATCCCTCTCAAATAGTGAAGAACACGTTTCCTAGGGAAATTTTCAATGATGAACCAAATATAATTGATAAATACTTCAAATAAGCACAAGCATTCGTGAATAACAACATGAATTTCTGACCAAGAAATATCTCAATTCAACCCTAGATATGACACACTAGAGAAGAAAAGAAATCATAACAAAATGAAATTGATATAACTCACAATTTCAAGATATTGCACTCGCCACAATTTCAACTCTTGGGATTGAAATTGATAAGAGTTTGGAACCAAGGTATGAACCCTAATTCTCACGTGAAAGGAAGTGTATATTCTACAAAAATAAGCCTCCCCAAACCCTCTTTTAAGCAAGTATTTATACTTGCTAATCCTAGGGTTAAAAAGTGCTCAAAATTACAAGTTTACCACTTTTAAGGTGGCTAACCCTAAATGAAAATTACAAGGAAATAAAAGTTTCCCAAAACCAAAATAGTTCATAAAAGAAGAAATATATAAAAGAAATGGTCTTCAAGATGCCGATCTTCTATAGGATCCATCGGCCCAACTCATCACTGGTTTAGGTCGGTCCATGGATAACCCACAAGCTGAGTCTGAGGGAGTTTGTCCATTGCCCTATAGAATATGATAAGTGTGCCTGTTGGAAAACATAATACAAGAATAATAGAAAAGAGGTTAATATATAAATAATTCCGGGGTCGATCTGCTCAAAATGGGCCCTCATCGCCAAGATTTGAAATCCTTTAATTCTTGCCCTAATGATAGGTCTTGTCAGATTTTTATTCCTATCATCTTTTTTATAAATCGGGATTACTATCATGGCAGCCTGAGCTCTCCAGCGCTGAGCATATTCCTTGAAACATTTAGTGTGTCTCTTCCAAAGACTTCCCAGGTTGATTACTGAGGGGGTGACTTCAATGTTGAACTTGTATTGGTCATAGAATGCCCGAGCAAGTCTTTCCCATGTATTAACCTAGTTGAAGTCTAGGTGTGCATACCAGACGAAGGGAGGGCTTGTAAGGTTGTCTTGGAAGGTCTGGATCATAAGCTGGTCATATTAGGCATACTTGCTCATTTTCCGTACATACAGCCTTGGATGCATCTTGGGGTATCCAGTACCATTGTACTTTTTAAATTCCGGGGTCTTGAACTTCTCGGGGTATACCTCCTCCCTATATGCTGGCAAGCTAGTGATCCCTACCTGTTCAAAATTGTCAGGCCCCTTTATTGTCTTCATCTTATCAACTAGCTGTTGAAAAAGTCTCTTTTCCATCTCCTTTTACCTGTCCTCCATTTCCCTCTTTATGTCATCAGAGGTCGGACCAAAGTTGGCTCTTAGTTCATATTCAAAAGCCGGGTTGAGGTGGGAATTGATTTCTTCGTATTTTGGAGGCTAACCTTCCACTACTTTCCCCTTTCTTGCCCCTGAGTGTTCTTCTTGAGTTGGTTGGGTGGTGCGAAGGAGGCCAATGCTCTCAGTCAGGAGGTGGACTTGTGTAGCCAGTTGCTGGACCGTTTGTTTTAGGGATATGATCCTAGGGTTTGAGGCGATGTCAGCACTTGTGTTGTTGCGGTTGTCGCTGTTGTTGCCATTGTTTGCCATTTTGGTCTTTGAGCGGGTGCAGATTGGGCTCTTTGGAGGGTTCGGTTGTTTAAGAGCTATCTTCGATACTTGTCGCGCATTTTTTCTTAGTATGATGTAGGTATGTAGATGTGATGCATGTGTCACACAGATGCTAAAATAAAGGGGGCAACAATCGATTAATGATATAATACTAAAACTTTATTTTTATTAATATTAGAAACTTGGAGTTTGATACTTAAAAAAATAAAAACAAAATACAATAGTAATCTATCTCCTAGTTCTCTTGGTCTTCTACTGCGTAGGTGCCGGTTTTCCGTTGATAACAGTGTCTAACTCTCTGACTCTAGCTTGGGTCTTTTCCAGTTGAGCTTCCAATGCCTTGTTCGTTTGATCAGATTCTTTGAATGGCCCTTTCAGATATCCTTCTTATAGTCTGCAGCTTCGAAATATACTTCCATCCGAGCCCTGACTTACTCTAGATAGGTTTTTAACTCTAGGTCTACCTTGTCTGGCTTAAGTTGGGTGATATCTGGGACCTGGTATGTCCTTCCCCTATTTGATATAGCTGGTGGATTACGAAATCCCTAGTGGCTTAGTGCTTGCCCACTTTGCCATCCAGCTCTCTAAGGTCTACATTAGGACTCTCGATTCGGGCTTACTATAGTGCTTTGACCTCTGCCAGCTTGGCAAACTTCTCGGCTACTAATAAATTCGGGTCTTGGTACTCAAATGTGATTGCTTCTAGCGAAGGTCGATAAACTATGTCTTGAATAGTATCGAACTGGTGGACCACCGAGTTAGGATGATAACCTATACATCTGCTGATACTGATTAAAGGTATAGCCTGAAAGTTTCTACAGGTTAGGATGATTTTGTCGTAACAACTCCATTTAGCTGTCCATAGGATGTCATTGGCATTGAAACCCTTAAGCACTTTCACCTATTTGTGGCTAGTAAGGTCATCGGGCAGCTTTATCTTCTCTATGCATGAGTCCACAAGGTCCACTTATTAGGCTAAAGTTTTTCGGACCAAGTTCAACACGAAACATTTGAGGTGGCTTACAAACCAGATCGGGATGAGGTTGATGTTTAAGCGGAGGATCTCGTGTCCCTTTTTCTTGACAAAGTTTAAGTTCCAGATCTGTTTAGCCAGTAAAGCCAGGATGTAAGATTTCCCTTCCAAGAATTGGGCCACTAGTTCTACAACTCTATAATGGACATAAAAAGTTTTTTTTTTTTTGGGGGGGGGGGGGGAAGAGTATGGTGGCGAAGGCTGTCAAGATGAAAGCACTCACCCTCCTCTGTTTATAGCTCTTAGGGTCCCCACACAATACGTCTTTCCTATCCCTATTATCTTCCCGGGCTATGAACCAGGCTTCTAACTCATCCATCCATATGAAATATCCATTACAGTTTGCTAGGGCTTTGTTGATTGCTATCTTACGGATACCTAGAAGCCTGCTGAAGATATCGGCTGGCCCGACCTCGAGATCTGGCACATACACTTCACTAGTTAGTGCTAGAGCCTGTAGAAGTTGGGTGTACTCTTCTAGAGTGGGAGTGATCTCATGTGGCCCAACAAAGAAAGCTGCGGGCTCTACTTCCCATAGATGGAGGATGACCCGTATCAAGGGTAAGTTCATTTCCATCTTCATTAGCGAAAGGATGGGCCCTATCTTCTATTGAATAAAAGCCTGCTCTTCCGAGTTGTACAGAGTAAACTAGTAGTCCAGCACCAATTTTAGGTCTAGAGGTTTGCAAACTCGAATCTCTTTGCGGAGGAGGTGGTCGATTGTGGAACTAACCATCTATTACAACAGAAATTTCTAATTACAAAAAAAACTATATTATAATGATAGCATTATAGGGAAATGTATCTGAACTCCATGAACAAAATAAAAGTATTACATCATTACTCGATTGTCAGCCTATGACTTCGTGTATGCCGATAGGTAGGTTCTAACAGGTCCCTAAGCTCTATGGCCTCCCGCATTCTCGAAGAAATGGATCTCAAGCCACATCGAAGCATTGGGTGGGGTAGCCTAATCAGTCTCGAACGGTGATCATATCACTTCGCTTGAAACCTATACAATGGCCTCCCATCTTAAGGTCCTAAGAAGGTCCGGGTTTGATCATATCTACTCACACAGTTACATGCATGCAAACTCAACAATAAAAGTAAATAACTAACCCTTAAATCTGGTTAAGTCCCTGAAAGGTTAGCAACAGCATCACAATCAAAAGACATTTCTTGGAAAAAGTGATTTGAGGAGATTCAGGTGGCTAGCCTACTAGAGAAGAATCCCTAGTGGAGTCGCCATCTTGTCAAGTCTAATTTTTTATTTTCCATTCCTAATCTGATCTATACTAGACCCTATGCTCATCTAATGTAGACCCTCGACTTGAGTTAGGAATTTCATTTTATTTTGGAGTCGCCACCCAACTGTGATTAGGAAAGATTGAATTAGGACTAATTGAGCAGATTGATCCTAATTTAGACCACTAGTCAGCGAGATTTCCTCTCTTCGTTTTTGTGAAAAAGGAAATGGAAAACCAGAGTTTCTGGATTCAGAGGCTAACCTATTAAAACCTTAAGTTACTATCCTATTCTCCTGAAATCTAAACCTTAGCCTAATGTCTTTTGTTGTTATTTATTTTGACTTTTTATTTTTGTTATTTTTTTGTTATGTTTTTGTGTATTAGTTAAAGGCAAATTATTCTAACTATGGAATAATTATTTTTTAATTCTTTTTAGGGTTGCCTCAAATGGATGCATACGTACCTGCTATTCAGGATCAAACGGGCCGTAATTCACTTTTCCTGAAAAACTTTAATGTGTTTGTGAATTTTAATTATGAAATTACTCTTAGTTTATGTTTTTATCATTTTAATATTTTTCTAGAAAAATCTAAGCCTAAGCTTGATCATTTGATGTTTTGAAAAATAATAATTTTAAGGAAAAAACCAATTTTAGATTTATTAAATTTTTTTTTCTAAATGATGAAAATTTATTTCCCTATTTTTCAACTTACCTCTAATATTATTATGAATTTTTATTAATTTTTCTAGTTTTTTATTTTTATTTTATTACTTTTTTTAATTTTTATTAATTAATTAAAATTTTTCTCTTATATTATTTATTTACCCTAAACTAGAAATCTAAATTTTACCATTTTTTCCTAATCATATCTTTATCATTTTATTATTATTTTATAATAATTTTTTATTATTTTTATTATTTTGTTATTTTTATTATTTTTTCATTATTATTTCTATTATTTACTCTAAATTAAATCCTAAAAATAAATAAATTCTAATATTAACAAATAGGTAAATAAATAAATTAAAAAAAATAACTAAATAAATAATAAATAAATAAATATAAAAAAATCGAAAAATCCGACTTATTTGGATTCGGATCGGTGTGTGGGTTAGGTCAATCGGGTTGGGTTGGGTCGACAGTCATGGCGGTTGGAGGTATTCATTGACAACGTTCCGGTAGCCTTTCGAGGAGGTTGAGGAGTTGTTTCCTAGGTTCTTGGGGATGAGGAACTCAACTGTGGTGGTGGATTGCTTCAAAAACGCCTCCTGGTGGAGGTTCGAGGCTTAATCGGCGGTCGTGGCTTGGGGAACTTCGGTAAAACTTTGATTTCTCTCTTTTTCTCACTTTTGATCCATGCTTCTGCTTCCTCCCTTCATCCTCTATTTATAGCCGCAAGGAATCGAGCTGGATAAGCTCGGATTTCCTCCGATTGAAGCAAATCAGATTTTGGTTACAAAACATCTCCGATTTGTGTAAATCCATCAATTTGTTGCGATTTGATTCCAATTGGATGATGTTTATCCTATTTTAGTTAAAGATCTGTTGGATTTGTGCAAAAAATCGAATCAAAACGGCTAAAATGTGATTTTGCCCCACTGGCGATGATCTTGGACGAAGGAGGAAGAAGGTCACGTGCTCGACCCGTGAGTTCGTGTCAACCAATTAGGAGCTGACGCGTGTCCCAGGCAAAAATGAAAACGGGAAAAACACGGAAATGCCCCCTCCGAGTTTCAAACCCATGACCGAGCCCTCCCCTCGCGCACATGAGGTCGTGGTCCGGACCAGCTGGGTTAGCCCACTTCTTAGTTTTTTTTTTTTATTTTCGTAATTTGCATATATGCAATGCGATTTTTATTATTTTGAAATTCCAAAAATTTGTAAAAATTATTTAACCCCTTTTATTATTGTTTCTATAATTATTTTCCGAAATTGATGTATTTTTCCTATTTATTTTATTTTTTGAATTTTTTGCTTTTTTGCTAATTTAGAAGAAAAATTGTAAAAATGGAAAAAAATTGAGAATTGACTATTATTGATCATTAGGGGCAAAAATGGAGTGTTTATAGGGCCGGAATTAGTACAAGAAGTAGTAGAAAAAGTGAAACTCATAAGATAGAGAATATAGACAGCCCAATCATGATAAAAGAGCTATGTAGATAAGAAAAGATGCCTTTTAGAATTTCAAGTGGGAGATAAGATATTATCGAGGATTTCTCTAACAAAGGGAGTGATTATATTCGGGTTGAGGGGAAAGCTAAACCCAAAGTATATAAGCCCATTTGAGATCTTGGAAAGAATAGGCACAGTGGATTACATGTTAGCTCTTCCATGTTGAGAAAGTATGTACCCTACCCAGATCAGATAGTAGCTTTGGAACCACTAAATTTACAGCCAAATCTGATATCTTTGGATAGGCCAACTAGAATTCTAGACACTAAAGAATGGGTGCTGGACAGAAAACAATCCCTTACGTTAAAGTATAATAGACAAACTAAATGGAAAGGGAAGCAACGTGGAAACTAGAAGAGGAAATGAGGAAGAAGTATCTGGAACTCTTCCAAAATCAAATACTTTCAAGGACAAAAGTTTTTATAAAGGTGGGAGAATGTAATGTATGAAAAAAAATTATTTATCGATTTATTTAATATATATATTATCACAAAGAGCTAAGGATGAGGATAGAATTTTAGAAAATTAGAAAGGCAATTTGGACATTTCACAATGGGGAGTATTTAACCTAGATGACCTAATGTTACCTCCCTTTCACTCCCTTACAGTAAAATAGCAAATATCCTTCTACAAGAACCCTAAGACGAAAGGAAACAAGAGAGGTCTAATTCCAAAGACAAAAGGTAAGAGATTCTATGTGAACTTCAAATTATGTATTGGATTTGAAACTCATGAGTATCATGTGCGCATCAGGATTCAAAGATTGGGAAAGGTGTAATGAAGAAGGGACTCAAAAGGTTTAAGGATTCAACTTATAGGGAATTTGAAGTAAATATGAAATTTTGTGTAATTTATTTATAATTATGTATTTTAGAGATACAATTGAGCTTAAGAATAGAGAGGTTTAGATTTAGGAGAATTTACAGTAAGGGAATTAGGTTCGTGGAAATTGTCGAGGGTAACATGGCCTACCAATATGGTTATGTTTCAACCGTATTGAATTTGAAGGTTTCACCGAGAGATACACGACCTCCCAATATAATCGTGTTTTAACTATGTTAAGTTAAGGGTAACACGGGCTCCCAACACAATCGTGTTTAGACTGTGTTGAGTGTGAAAGTTGCACCAAGAGATACATGGCTTCTTAACACAGTCATGTTTCGACCGTGTTAACTTAAGGATAACACAGCTTCCTAATACGACTGTCTTTAGGTAGCGTTTGGTTGGCATTGAAATTCGGCACTAGACTGGACAAAATTTTTTGTCCCTCGTTTGGTTGTGACACATGAAGGAAGTACTGGACTAAACACCAATTATGTACTAGACAAAATCAGAAATTTTAGTACCGCATGTAATTCGGTACTAAAAATGCGGTACTGGACTAAATGTAATTTTTTTGAAATTCCGAATTTGCCCTTTCATACTTACCTTAAATCCCTGCTGCACAGACGCCCCTTTCATTTGTAGCAACCGTTTAGTTTTTCGTACAGCATCGCACGAGCTTCAACCGGTCATGTTTTCCTCCGCTCCTTCACTGCCGCCCACCGTGGAATCGGCCGCAAGTTCACCCATCACCATTATGAAGCCCGAAGTTGCCATCAGGTACGTATGGTTCCATTTCTTCTCACATTGTTGCTTCCTTTTGAATGTTCCTCGCATGCTTGTTCGTTGTGTTCGTCAACAAGTCCCCCAATGCTCGCATGCTGTTCAAGATTTGTCGCTCGCTATCCATTGGGGGGTGGGGGAAGCTTAAACATTGTTTTGGGGTTCGAATGCATGGTGCGCTTTAGGGGGTTTTTTGGTTTTAGGGTTCGAATGCATGCTCTATAATGGAGAAGAGTTGGTTAAGGTTCGATTGCATGGTTTGCTTTAAGGGGTTTATTGGTTAGGGTTCGAATGCATGCTCAGTACACGGTTAAAGGCATGACCGTGTGTTAAGCTTGGAAAATCCACAGAAGCACACAAGGTTGAGTACACGGTTGAAGGCACGGCCGTGTGTTAAGGTTGGAAAATCCACAGAAGCACACATGGTTGAGTACACGATTGAAGGCACGGGCGTGTGTTAATCTTGGAAAATCCACAAAAGCCTTCTCTAGGGCAAAATTGTCAAATTTACTATGTTCAGTCCAGTACTTTACAATCCAAACACTGGATAGCACAAAAATCCTTGTCCAATACTGAACAAACTAAATGTGGTACAAAAATATTTTTTATCCAGTCCTTCTTTTTTAGTACTATCCAGTACTCTTGTTCTGTCCAGTACCAGTAACCAAACGGTACCTTAGACTGTGTTGAAACCAAGTTTTGCATCGAAAGATACACGACCCCTAATATGGTCGTACTCCTGCGATGTTGAGTAACACGGTCTCTAACAAGGCCTTGTTTATTTAACTTCAAATTAAACTAATTTCCACGCAACCTAGATAGCTAGTAAAGCCCTAGAGAAATTTAATAAATAAGATTAAGAGGAGTAAGAGAATGATATTGATCTTAGATTAAATACTAAGAAGAGCTTGTTGACATGTACAAATTTCCAATTAGATTAAGTCTAAGACCAGGAAGTGCTTAAGGCTAGAATTCAAGGTATGTGTAACTTATGTATTGTTATGTGTTTACTTAAGTTAGTATATGTGCCGAAATTGATTAAGTTTAATGATTTGGCTTAAGTGTCGAAGCTATATGCTATATGTGCTTAGCTTGGCCTAAGGGCCCGTAGTGGCAGATCCTTAGGGAGCACCCCATTGATCCCAGTGTGACATTGTCCCTAATGGAGTCGTGCTTAGAAATGATCTAAGCTGAATGTTGATTAGGTGGTTAAGTATACATGGGTGTGTGGCTCGTAGTGGTAGTTCCCATTACCAAGTTTAAGGTTTAAGTAGACATGGGTGTGGGGCCTATAGTAGCAGTCCCATCACCAAGTTTAAGTTTTAAGTGTACATAGGTGTGGGGTCGATAATGGCAGTTCTCATCGCTGAGTTTAAGGATTAAGGGATCATTGGTGTAGGGCCTATAGTGGTAGTTCTTATCATCAAGTCATGCTCCAATGTGTTAAGTGTGTTAAGGGGGTCATGAGTACCGTTTTATTTTCATGTGGACATAAATTGTATTAAGAAATGGTTATTTGTGTTTAAGTTTATAGAATGTGTGTGATACTTGTTTATGTTTATTCATGTGTATGTGTTTGTGTTATATGTACTGGGCATTAACTTAACCTTTGGGAAATCATTTTTAGATGCAGGTGTTGAGGGAAATGAGAACCCTAAAGATAACTTTAGATTGGGTGAACCATAGAAAGAGGAAGATGAAGATTACTATTACTATTATGGTGATTAGGTTTTGCAAGAATTATGTTGTTGGACCGTGATAGACATTATCTTTTGAAAATGTTATTTTGGTGTTCAAAGACTTTCGCTATGTTAGATTTTTGATATGATTTAAGTTATTATTTATATTTTTGGAGATATATGAAATGTTTTTATATAAGAGTTATAGGGTAAAATGTATTAGAGTTGTTTCAGAGCCTTAACATGTTCTTGTGAGATAAGGACACGTAGCAGGCAGTAGTGTAGCCCAAGGTTTTGAGGCATTACACATCAAAACCTATTAGTCAATATCTTTGAATTCATTATAAATTTTGACTTTCCAATCTTAAATGAGGCATGAAAACTATAAAAGGGACTCATGGAACACAATAAGACATCAAACATGATTTAAAATAGTTCTTATCTTCCTCAATCTTCACTTTCTCTCATTAGAAACTCTAACAACCCACCTCCATCTTCTTTCTAAAATTTCTCTTTCATCCCCTATCCTTAAAGTGCAAAATCACTTCCAATAGGTTTCTGGAGCTTCTTAAATTCAGAAAAACCTAATCGTGTACTTCAATTTTCCTTTGCAGGCTTGAGTGGTAGAGTCCTAGCAACTACTTCCCATTTATGAACTACCTCCCTTTAATGCACCTAACCATAAACATCCACCACCATCTTATTCGTCACCTCTAGAAAACTTGTAAGCTAACAACTCTTCCTTCTCTAGCAACCATTATACATGAGCGCACATGTTGATTCTTCCTATGCCATTTATTTCTACCCACAACTTGATCTACTCTCCAACCCAATTCGCATAATCCTAGTTAGTTTACTTTCAGTGTTGTTCTTTTTTTTTAATTATATATATATATATATATGTATGGATGGATGGATGTATGTATGTAAGAATAATGCTAGCAATGATTGTTGAATAAATTTTCCTTTGTCTTTTTAAGAATTAAAAAAAATAAAAAATAAAAATAAAAGTAATAAAAGGAGAAATTTTTTAATAGTAATAAATAGGGCTATTGTCATTGAGGGTACATTTTCAGGAATAAAAATGAAGTACTTGGTTATTTTAAAACCTCCACCATAAGAATTAGGACTTCTTTCTCTCATTCTTTTTTTTTTTCTTAGGATTTTCTTAAATTAAAATCAAAAGGTCAATTATCATCGAGTTAAAATAAACCTATCCACTAAAATTTAGAATTCACAAACTAGATAAGTTTAATTGATGTGCTCCAATGGAAATTACAATATAAATTCAGGGATGGAACAAACAATGTAACCAATTCTAATCAATTGTGTAAACCTTAACTTGAAAATGGAATCCTAAATTGCATGAAAATGGAAGAGAAATGATGATTCAATCACTTACTAGATGTTACTCACTATTAGTAATTAGGAAATGACTTGAAAATTATTAATATTACACATAATAATCCCAAGCTAACTCGCCACAATCCCTAATGTAGAAATTGATAAAAGTTGGATACATGAAAGAGGAGGCTCGCCCCTGTAGCAAATATCAGAAAATGAAGTTTCCAAAAGTCCCTAAAAGACCCTCGTTTGCAAGTATTTATACCTATTCTAAATAAGGCAAAATCAACTAGATAAAATGGATTATAAAACCGGTCCTCTTGGAGCATTTGGCAATCAATTCTCCATGTGAATTGTAAGGCAATGTATAGTCGGTTTCCCTTACTTTTTATAGGTCTAAGAATAGCTCACTCATCAAGCATTAGTGTATTTGTTCGCCATCTTGTAAAATCGATAAATGTACCTGGTAAAAATGCAAAACAATTATATAAAATAAATAAAGACATTATGTGAATGTCTTGGTTCCATTTGTTCAAGAAGACTTCTCAATGCTAGGTCAAGAGGTTTGATTCCCATCATCTCCTCAAGCCTATAGAAGATTTGCCCTTAAATTTAATGGGTCTTTTCCTTGATTGAAAACCTTAGTTTGCATGTGCTTGTTACCCTAAAGTCTTGGTTACCTAGTAGTTTTATTGATCTATTCTTAGAATTCATATACCTCATTTAGTAACATAGGAGTCAAGACAACCCGTTCACCATCCTTCCGAAACGCATAAGTGTTTCTAAACCCATAATGCAGCACTCTCTTATCAAACATCAAAGTCTACCCAATAGTATATAAAATGCGCACATAGGAAGAATATCATAAACAATTTCATCATGGTATTTTTCTCCCATGCTAATTGGAACCTTAGCCCTCTGAGTGACATATAGACTATCTTGTACACTCAACCAATGCAATCCATTTACTATTGCAACAACTATTACATTTGTGCAACTATCACCATCAATAAAAAGAACACACAAATTAACTTGAACCTGATAGGGAGTATGATGCGCAAACCCTAGATATGTCAAACCTAGAACCCGACGATCAAAATTGAAATTGAAATTCCCATGAATTGTCTTGAAGAAGCTGTAATTCGTAACTAGACCCTAACCACACCTGTTGATTGAAACCTAAGCTATCAATGATTTCCTCAAGCGTTTATGTTGAAGAAACCGTAGAGTTCTTTCTCAAAGAACAAGAGAGAGCTTTTCTATGAAAAGATGTATTTCAATATAATAAAAGTGTACCGTGTTTTCCCTTATGCCATGATATATTGTTATCACATAATAAAAGAATAACCTAAGTTTCCAAACATAGCAAACTGGCCACTTAACTTCTAGAAGGCCGAAATCTTACAAAAAAATAAGATAAAATTACAAAGCCGAGTGGTCTTTTAATGACACTTAAACCGCCGGTCATCCTTGGGTTCTCATGTCCTATACTCCTCTGAGGACGCTTGAATCAAATTAATGATCCACGCAAAAAGAGATATAAAATGAGCGTGAATAAATACCAGCAAGTTTACCGGATCGGATCAAGTAATATAGTAAGAGAAGAGTGTCGAATCACGAAGATTGATTAAGTAATAGACCTATATCAATTTCTACTATTATTTAGGCAATGATATTTGATGAGATCAAATGTGAATGAATTATGCTAAACGCGCAAAAAGGGAATTGTGTTTGAAAAATGATGAATTGATGATAGGAAATAGAATCTACCCTAATTCTACTAATCATATTGCCTTCATGTTATAATAACTCATAACTATATGGATTTTCACAAGAAATTGACAAAACCTGAATCCTTTTTCAAGTTTTAAAGTATCATAACCCCAAGTTGATTTAATAGCTCCCACTAATTTAAATCAATGGAGGATTCTAATTCACAATCATAAATTTCCCAATTGTATGATTGCCTAATATCTTTAAAATAATTTCTCCTAATCCTTTAGTGAAAAATTTAATAAAAATATTGCATGAAACACTTAGGTCAATTTCTAATAAAATTCAATAACGCTGCTTCCGCATGAATTATTAAATCTTACTTAGGAATTCCTAAATAAAACCTAAATTTCTCTTTCGAGTCATTTACATTCCTATGCATTGATTTCAATTACAAAATACAATTCATAGCAGGACCTCTTATATGAAAATTCCGTATATCTATATGTCCTATAACATGAATACAATGATCATTTTAGTTTGAATTATGGCTTCATCATGTTTCCCACAAGGATGATTTAGAACATTATGGAGTAGATTGCATAAGAACAATTGAAATAAATAGGTGTAATGGAATTCATATTGAATAACAAGAATAAACTAATAAATGTCATAAAAGAAAATAAAGTAGATGAAACAATTGCTATAATCTTCAAGAGTTTGTAGAACTTCAATCCTCCAAAATGATTCCTAGAATTCTTCAATTGAAAGCAAACTTAAGCAAAATAACATTCTTTCTTCAAACTAAAATTTGGGATAACATGAAATGTAAAAGAATTAAAGAGAATATAAAATCCTAAAGTTCCTAAGGGAATTCTAATGATTCAAAAGAAAAACAAAGGATGCTAAAAACAAGGATCAAAACAAGGATGCTAAAACAAATGATGCTAAAACAAAGGATGATAAAACAAATGATTCTAAAACAAAGGATGATGCTCAAGGTTCACACAAGGGGTCTATTTATAGATCCAAAGAGGAGGAGGATAAGGTTGATCTGATGAGGAATTGAGTCAGCAAATTAATTAATATACGATTTTGGAGAGATTTTCACAATGGATATCCGAGGAGCAATGTAGGTCGGCTCAAGGCCGGCGGCTTTGATGTCTTATGAGGCCGGTTTAATGTAAGCCGGCTCAAGGCCGGCGGCCTTCAACACAATCCTCCACTCGCTTCTTCAATTTTGTGAAAAACTCCTCCAATTAACTTGTAATTTACTTTTGGGTCCTCAAAACTTGAATTTTCACAATAAACACTATTAAATATCATTTCTTTATATTTTCTTATAATATTGAAATAAATTTAATATAAATTCAAAAGAAAATATAAGTATAATGTGATCTTATCAATTAACAAAGACCAATTCTCCTTTAGTGTAACTTGGTTCTTTCTCTTTTAATTCCATGACTAATCCTTACAAGGCTTCATTCATCTACTTAGCTCTAGCTCGGGTCATTAGGCCTCCACTATATGTAGTGGGTCTTAGGACTTTGGTTCATTCCTTTTTTATGGTAGTTGATCCTCATTATTCCTTCCTTCCTTAAAAATATTTGTCCCCGAATCACCTGTATCATAAAGAGTAAGATCAGAAACATTAAAAGTTATGCTTACATTACCATAGTGAAATGGCAAGTCAATCTTGTAAGCGTTATCATTGATGCGCTCCACTACTTGGAAAGGTCCATCTCCTCTAGGATGCAATTTAGACTTCTGCTGCTCTACAAATCTCTCCTTTCTTAAATGCACCTATACCCAGTTTCCTGGTTAAAGCACGGTCTTAACTAGTCCCTTATTGGCTTGATGAGCATAATGCTCGTTTTTCTTCTCAATATAGGTCTAAACCTGAGCATGTAATTCCCTAACAAACTCTGCCTTTGTTTTACCATCAAGATCAACAACTTCGTTAACAAGTAAAGGCAAAATATCCAATGGAGTCAAAGGATTAAAACCATATACAACCTCAAACAGAGAATATAATGTAGTGGAATGCATAGTTCGGTTGTATGCAAATTCTACATGAGGCAAACATGTTTCCCATTATTTTTAAATTCTTGTGAATCATAGCACACAACAATGTTGAGAGTGTCCTATTGACTACTTCCGTCTAACCATCAGTTTGAGGATGTGCCACACTAGAAAACAATAACTTGGTGCCTAGACTATTCCATAAGGTTCGCCAAAAACGACTCAAGAATTTTACATCCCTATCACTCATAATGAATTTAGGCAAACCATGCAATCGTACAATCTCCCTAAAGAACAAGTCGGCAATATGTTGTACATCATTAGTTTTAAAACAAAAAAATGAAATGATCCATCTTACTAAACCTATCAACAATAACAAATATGCTATCTTTGCCACTTTGAGATCATGGTAACCCTAATATAAAATCCATAGAGATGTCAGTCCAAGGTTAATTAGACACAGGCAATGGAAGGTATTCCCCATGGGACATCAATCTAGACTTAGCCTTTCTACATGCAATGCACTTATTACACACATTTTGTACATCATGTTCCATCTTAGGCTAACAAAAATGTTCATGCAAAATGTCTAAAGTTTTTTAACACCAAAGTGTCCCCTTAAACCGCTACCATGTGTCTCCCTCACCAGCAATTCACATATAGAGCTTTTTAGCACATAGAGCCTATCTTTCTGAAATAAATACCCCTCATGACTATAAAAGTCAACATATCTAAATTTAGAACAAGCAGCCCAAATTTGACCGAAATCAGTGTCATGCTCATACAATTCCTTAATGCATTTAAACCCAAGTAATTTAGTATGTAAAGAAGTTAAAAGAGAGCACCTTCGAGAAAGTGCATCTACCACCACATTTTCCTTCCCTTGCTTGTATTTAATTACATATAGAAAGGTCTCAATAAATTTCAACCACTTAGCATGCCTCTTATTTAACTTACCCTAATTTTTCAAGTGCTTTAAACTCTCATGATCGGAATGAATGATGAACTCCTTAGGCCACAAGTAATGTTGCCACGTTTGCAAGGTTGTCATTAAAGCATATAACTCCTCATCATACATTGGGTAATTTAAGGCTGCACCATTGAGTTTTTCACTAAAGTAGGCGATCGGCTTAGAATCCTGCATCAATACACCATTAATACCTTTCCCAAAAGCATCGCATTTGATTTCAAATACTTTCTCAAAATTAGGCAATATTAATAAAGGCGCGTTAGTTAACTTGTCTATCAGGTTTTGAAAAGCTTGCTCATGCACTTCAGTCTACTTGAAGTCAGCATTCTTCTTAACAAGGTCATTTAGAGGAGCAGCTATGGAATTGAAGTCCCTCATAAATCTCCTATAAAAACTTGCTAAGCCATGGAAGCTCCTCACCTCATTTGCATTCTTTGGTGCTGGCCACTCCCGGATCACCTTCACCTTCTCCTCATCCATAGCTATCCCATCTGCACCTACAACAAAGCTAAGAAAAACCACAGTTTCCATACAAAAAGTGCACTTCTTTAAATTAGCATATAATTGGTTTTCCCTAAAAACATTAAACACACACTGTAGATGCTAAACATAATTATCTAATGTTCTAGTGTAAATTAGAATGTCATTGAAGTATACAATAATAAATTTTCCAATAAAATGACGCAGAACATGATTCATTAGCCTCATAAAAGTGCTACGTGCGTTTGTTAATCCAAAAGGCATTACCATCCATTCATATAACCCATGTTTAATCTTAAAAGCTGTTTTCTATTCATCCCCCTCTTTCATACGAATTTGATAATAGCCATTCTTTAAATCAATTTTAGAAAATAAAAAAGCACCATGCAATTCATTAAGCATATCATCTAACCTAAGAACAGGATGTTTGTACTTAACTAGTATCTTGTTGATTGTTCAGCAGTCGATATACATTCATTATGTCCTATCCTTCTTAGGAACTAAGATGACAAGAACTGAACATAGATTGAGGCTTTCCCTTACAAATCCTTTCTCCATCAATTCATCAACCTGCCTTTGAATTTCCTTTGCCTCTTCAAGATTAGTTCAATAAGCTGGCCGATTAGGAATAGATGCACTTGGCAAGAATTCAATTTGATGCGCGATACCTCATAGTGGAGGTAGGCCCCATGATACTTCTTTAGGAAATAAGTCTTCATATTCCTATAAAAGAGGCACCACCATACTAAGCAACAAAGAGTTAATGTCAATATTAGTAAAATAAACATCCTTGTACATAAGTATAAGTAGTTGTTTCCTCGCCAACATTGCACTCATTACCTCACTTTTTCTTGCAATTTTCTCTCCTGTCAGTGTTTCAAACTCTTTTCCCCCATAGCTCACTAGTGTTTGTCTCTCACTCTTTTCTTTCTTCCTAACCTTTTCTTGCACACTCACGTGTTTCTCTCTGAATTCTTTTGCTATCTTAACTTGATCCTCACAAGCTTCCCATGGTTTATGTAGAGTTAGAACCATCTTCCTTTTGTTTAGAACAAAAGAATATTGGTTCTTATACCTACTGTACATCACCTTCCTATCAAATTGACATGGTCGACCTAGTAATAGGTGACTAGCCTATATAGGAATGACATCACACATCACCTCATCATGATAACTCCCTATAGAAAAAGAAATAAGAACTTGCCTGGTCACCTTCACTTCCCCACACTCATTCAACCATTGCAACTGATATGGATTAAGATATTTCATAGCCTTCAACCACATCTTATCAACCAATAAAGTGCCAGTAACGTTAGTGTAGTTGCCACTATTGATGATTAAGCTACATACCTTATTCTGCACGTGACCTAGGTATAAAAGATGTGTTCACGTTGAACCCCTTCACTGTCATCCTACGATTGAGCAATGGGGACTTGTCTAGTAACATATAACACTCCACTCATAGGTCCCTCCAAGTCGACATCATCATATTCCTCTGAGGGTGATGTATTATCCTCCTAAGAACTAATACTCTCCACATCTCCATTATCATGAATGATCATAACCCTTTGATTTGGACATTAAGATGCAATATGTCCAAACCCTTGACACCTAAAACATTTAATATCACGAGTTCTCGAAGATGGCTTAATGTTAGTTTTACCTTTAAAAGTAGTGACCGGACTCTTAGCCTTCACATCCTCTTTAGATTTCGCATTTGTAAGATTCTTCATCCAATTAGACTTCCATAAAGAGTTAGAAGTCGCCCTAGATTTTAGATTGCTCTTATGCTTCAATTGCCTCTCTACCTTAATTGCCCTATGCAACAACTCCTCCATATCCAAATAGTGATGCAAATCCACCACATCAGCAATCTCCCTATTTAACCCATTAATGAAACTAGCCATTGTAGCCTCATCATCCTCCTCTACTCTGGCTCTAATCATGGCTATTTACATTTCTTTATAATAGTCCTCCACACTCTTGTACCCCTGTATTAACCCCTAAAACTTCCTAAGAAAATCCCTATGATAATGATTAGGGATAAACCGCTTTTGCATAGTCTTCATCTTATCCTAAGTACTAATAAGTCTCTCTCCATACTTATGCTTATTAGGTACTAGCTGGTCCCACCAAACACTAGCATAATCTAAAAATTCAACTATAGCCAATTTAACCTTTTTCTCTTCAATATAATTGTGGCACTCAAATACATGATCCACCTTCCTCTCCCACTCTAAGTACAACTCTAAGTCATTTTTTCCCTAAAATGAGGGTATCATCATTTTAATACTTCCTATATTACTGTCTTGCCTCTAGGTGTTCCCTCTCTCTCTCATATAATTATACTCTGATACAATTCCAAGAGCTATGATACGAGCGCCAAAGAAAACAAAGTCAATCCGAGCTCTAGGTGGCAGTGCGGGGTCTAAAAAAAGGAGGACATAAGCGTCGGGAGGACCCAAGGCGAAGTTCAGCCAACTTTAAGTCGACCTTGAATAAAGGCCGACCGAGTTAGCTTCAAGGCCGTCGGCCTTCGAACGGGCCTAAATGAAGGTTGCCGACCTTAGTGCCGACTTAAATAAAGGCCGTCGACCTTTAGGTGCTGACCTATGTGTTTAGGCCGCCACCTTTGGCCGACCTTGAATGACCTCGCACAACTTTTTTAGGATGATTTAAATAGGCGTGCTTAGGGTTTTTCGAAAGAGAATGTTATTTTTGTTGTAAACAGAAACACTTTGAGTGGTGTGAATCTTCTTTGGAGATTTGTGAATATTGGGAATTGATTTTTCTCTTTATTCTCGTTGTTCTTATCAAATTCTTGGTTCATATAGAATTTGTGGCGAACATTGTTATTGAATTCTTGGAATTCTTTAACCCTAGTGATTGATTTATAGAACGTGGTCTCTATCGTTCTATGATTTGATTGCAAATCAGTTTAATTTTATCAATCTTGACATCTATAGATTGATAATTTTATCCATATCTTTGATTTTCTTCGTTAGTACCAAAATCGAGAAAACCCTAAAAATTTGTGACATTTGATTGTAATTGATGTTTTCATTTATGTAGAAGGATTCGAATCCGAATTCGTATCATAGGGTATCCGAGCATATCCGAATCCGCATCATACTCTCCTGAATTTGTTTCTTTACGCTCTTCTATCCTTACTCCTCCCTTCAAGGGTCTACTTGTTCCTCAGCTGACAGTAGTACTGATAGAAGGTTCCTTACCCCTTTCCATCTTATCCATCCTCTCATGGATTTTTTCAAGTTCACCACTCAATATTCTCTTCACCTCCCTCATTAACGCATCAAACATCACCCTATTTTCCCCTCCTCCATTCTTACCTTCAGTTGGACTTTGTCCTGACATATCTCTACAGTCAAGAAAAGAGATTAGTAACACAAATATAATATATCTCTCACAACTCATTTGTATGTTGCTCTGAATAATAATGTTCTCACAATTCACTCATGTTTTTGCTCTCAATTATAAGTTCTCACAACCCGCTCTTATAATTCTTTGATATGAACTCACATTGATAACCTCCTCAACATAAACCACTAAGGCAAGTCTATTGACTAATCAATCGGTTCCAAGTCAAAGCAAGCAAAGGTACATAACACGAATTAATTGATATGAAAAGACTCACTACAAAATTGGAAACACAAACTAAGAGATATCCTCAACACAAAATAGGAAAGAAGAATATTGCACCGAATATGTAATGGAATGGCAATGTAATTCGATTACAATATTGGAAAGGTAAGATAATGTTGAAGGTAGGAATTGGAAAGTGTATTGTATCACTTGATTATGTGATTTCAAAGCAAGAATTTTGTTTTGTAACTTAGCAATTGAATACTTCCACGACCAAATTTGAATTTTCCTTTTTTTTTTATATGACTTTCTAAAGACAAAGAACAAGAATTAAAGAATGAATTTCAATTTGCGAAGGTAACAAATTGTTGTTGTCGGTCACCAATAGACTTTTCATGACTGAATTCGTAATTTTTTTTTTTATACAAATTTCTAGGGTATGAACAAAAACTATGGAATGAATAAACAAATAATTAACAAAGGATAGATGTTACTTGATTCAAGAAGCTGAAGCTCTAATACCAAATGATGTGCAAACCTTAGGTATGTCAAACCTAGAACCCGGCAATCGAAATTGAAATTGGAATTCGCACGAATCGTCTTGAAGAAGTTGTAATTCGTAATTAGACCCCAACCACACCTGTTGATTGAGACCTAAGCTATCAATGATTTCCTCAAGTGTTTATGTTGAAGAAACCATGAAGTTCTTTCTCAAAGAACAAGAAAGAGCTTTTCCATGAAAAGATGTATTTCAATAATATGATAAAAGTCTGCCGTGTTTTCCCCTATGCCGTGATATATTGTTATGGCATAACAAAAGAATAACCTAAGTTTCCAAACATAGCAAACCGGCTACTTAACTTCTAGAAGGCTAAAATCTTACAAAAAAGAACAATAAAATTACAAAGTCGTGCGGTCTTTTAATGACACATAAACCGCTGGTCTTCCTTGGGTTCTTATGTGCTAAACTTCTCTAAGGATGCTTGAATCAAATTAATAAAGGCCAATTCTCCTTTAATGTAACTCAGTTCCTTCTTTCGTAATTCCATGACTAGTTCTTACAAGGCTTCATTCATCTGCTTCGCTCTAGCTTAGGTCGTTTGGCTTCCAATATTATGTAGCGAGTCTTGGGACTTTGGTTCATTCCTTTTTTACGCTAGTTAAGCCTCATCAGAGTATGGAATAGGTTTTCCCTCTATACATCCCTAACATTTCGAGATGCAGTCATTACCCTACGAAACATGTTAATAAAGAGATATTTATCATTTCCCTTATCTTCACGTACCTTAGCATCAGGATCATCATAATACTCCTATAGCACTAGTAACAAATCATTAGGCTCAAGTATCTCTTCCTTTCCCTCCATATTTTCCACCTCCATAACAGTTATCACCCTTTTGTTGGGACATTGTGCAACCATGTGTCTAAAACCCATGTATTTGAAGCATTTAATTTGATGCATCTTTCCACTTGTCAACCTTGGCATTATTTGCCAGATATTAGCCCCAATAACCTCTTTTCCCTTTTTAGAAATTTCCATCTCCCTATTAGTAATAGTTGTATTTATGTTCACAGTCTTATCAATTCCCCTAATTCCCTTTTATTCAATCTGTTGACTATCTAACTTATGAGGTTTTGTAGAAGTTCCATACCTATTTCTCATTGCTCTAAATAGGTTAGATCGCCTCTATCTCTCCACTTTTAGAGCTAGCTGGATGGCTTCATCAAGGGTATTACACCTTTGGAGCTCCATAATACAGGCAATTTCATACTTTAACCCTAACACAAAGCATGCTAAGGTTTGTTCAAGAGGTACGACTGACTCACATCTGATTATCAATGTCTCAAACTCCTAGACATACTCGTCAATAGTTTAGCCTCCCTTGCCTCAATGTCTGGAGACACATGAACAACTCCTATTTATAGTGCTATGGTATAAACCTCCTCATCATAACCCATTTCATTTCCTGTCAAGTGTGTATCTCCGCCTTACCATCTCTTCGTCTACTAGCTACATGATTCTTCCACCATAAGGTGGCATAACTAGTAAACTCTACAGCTACAAGACGAACCCAAGTGTGATCATTAATCTCATAACACTCAAATAGGCCCTCTATGTCATCCTCCCAATCTAAGTAATCTTCCATAGAACCCCTTCCAGCAAATGAAGGCATCCACAATTTTACATATTCCAAGCCCCGAAGCGGCCTAAACTCACGGTTTAGGTAAGGCTCATTCTCAAAATTATCATCCCTTTCCTCCCTAAAAGCATGATGATCTTCCTCCATCCTCCTACCCCTATTTCCTCTAATAGCTCTTTCCCTACATGCATTTTGATGGGTTACCCAAGGTGGGGGTGCTTGTAGATTTGCCACTGGTGGTTGTGGTAATGTCATTTGATCTACCCGTGTTGCTAATGTAACAACAATAGTGGTGAGATCCTACAATTGTTCCTCTAGTGTTCTTCTACCTACAGCACGACGACCTTAACCTCCTCCAACCTGACTGTTGGCTTCATTTCCAATCCTACCATTCATACTATCGTTTGACATGGTTTTGAATTAGTCCTTAACAATTTTTTTATATATTCAAAATCACTCCTACAAAACAACAACACACTCCAAGACACTACTCACAACACAACAACATACCTTCATGGCACTACTCACAACATAACAACACAACATACTCTCATAGTACCAGACAACTACAAACCAACACCTTTATGATTCAAACATACACACACATACAGCATGCACAACCTTACACCAACACCTCTATAGTTCAAGTATACAGTTCCACAATCATGGCACAAAATGATTCCAAGCTTTAGTCAAAGTGCATTTAAAGGAAATTAATGCACAATTACTACATAAGGCAATTATGGAATCAATTGAAATGATTTCCCAATTCTCACAAGTTATGACCTCATGAGAAGATGCATAAACATAATGGCAAATCTGAATTCCACACTTCCATTCCCCAACAAACAAGGATAACATGGCATAATTAACACAATTACACTCTAATGGATTATAATGATTCCTCAAATTCTTCTACGGCAAGGAACCTTAAATTAATCCCTCCTTTGAATTCAACCACAATGACAATTGGAATATGGTACAATTCAACACAAGACCTTCAATTCCACTTCACACAACATCAATTACAAAATGGAACAACAAGAACCCTAAATCCCCAAATTGTAAATCACGAATTTCCCTTCTAAAAAATGCAGCTCTGATACTAAATTATGATATGCTCTAATGGCAATTACAATATAAATCAAGGATAGAACAAACAATGTAACCAATTCCAATCAATTATATGAACCTTAACTTACAAATGGAATCTTAAATTGGGTGAAAATGGAAGAGAAATGATGATCCAATCACTTACCAGATGTTACCTACTAGTAGTAATTAGGAAATGACTTGAAAATTATTGATATTACACACAATAATGCCAAGCTAACTCGCCACAATCCCTAATGTAGAAATTGATAAGAGTTGGATGTGTGAAAGAGGAGGCTCTCCACCGCACCAAATATCAGAAAATCAAGCTTCCAAAAGTCCCTAAAAAGCCCTCATTTAGAAGTATTTATACTTATTCTAAATAAAGAAAAATTAACAAGATAAAATGGATTATAAAACCGATCATCTTAGAGCATTTGGCAATTGGTTCTTTACATGAATTGTAAGGCAATTTATAGCCGGTTTCCCTTGCTTTTTGTAGGTCTAAGAATAGCTCACTCATCAAGCATTAGTGTGTTTGTTCGTCATCGTGTAAAATCGATAAATGTACCTACTAAAAATGCAAAACAATTATATAAATATATAAAGATATTATGTGGATGTCTTGGTTCCATTTGTTCAAGAAGGCTTGTCAATGATAAGTCAAGAGGTTTGATTCCCATCACTAATCCTAACTAGCAAGTATTTAAGAACCTATAGGGTGACCTCAATATTTTTTTTTTTTTTTTGCTTTTTATAAATAGAACAACATTATTCCTTAAAGTATTTTGATTAATAAATTCTAGTTTTGAAGGTTAAGGTGGTAACCATAGTATTTTAATGTGATAACCCTCAAACACTAGATCTCTCGTTTTTCAAAAAAACAAATCTCATAAGATCACTAGTTAAGTTAAAATTAATATTGCTTGATTAATTCTAACTTGATTTTTTTCCCCAATCTTCATTGAGTGCCAACTCCTATTAATTATTTATTTATTTTTCTAAAACACCAGATTTTTTACAAATCTTAGTTGAGGGTTTATATTAAATGAGCATTACGTTTAATATAAATTGAATTAGGAGCAATAAACTAGAATTTAGACTCGACATGGTCTTTATGCAACAACAGTATTTAAAACCCCTTAAAACCCTTATCTACCTTCTTGTTCCTTCCATTTAGACATTATCCAAGAAGAATATCATTAAATGATATCTCCCCTTTGCCAAACTGACAAGAATTAACGTGATTTCATAAGGTACATCTTCTAGTCAATGTATTTTTCTACATATTTCTTTTCTATGTGGCTTGCTCATTGTGAGAAGGATTGTGGCACAGCTGGGGGTTTTGGTGAAAAAAGGTGACACAACATTATGAAGGAATTCAAGAAAAACTTTAATTGTGGGGATAATCTGAATAAGTAAGTAATAGGAAATAGCATAGATTAAAGTTTTAATACTTTAATTTACAGAGAATTAGGTGTGGAAGTGTCAATTTTAGGATTTACGAAATAGGAAGAAGAAAAGAACTAACTTGAGGGGTACATAACTTAGAGTACAAGTGTGTAACTACTTGTTTTGAACTATACAACCAAGTACATGACTATGTACTTAAGCATGTTGAAAGGCTTTCTCGGCACAAAAAGGGTACATAGACATGTACATAGCCGTATTCCCACCCATGCTCTTCTACATAGCCATGTACACAGTTTTGCTTCCTTTAATCTCTTTTTCTTGTGTTTCATCAATCCTAAATTACTTTTAAAGCTATAGTAATGAAACCTATGTAGGGGAAATAATCCAATAGTCTAGGACAACTTTAAACAATGCTCTAGAATAGAACTAAGATCAGTATATTCTGTATGTTGCCAAGTTTTAGTAAAATTACCAATTGTAGACAAGTTGAACCATTTTTCTAGCTATATGTAATCTTTGTGTGTTACTTGTGCTTGTTAAGTCAGTGAATGAATGAACTTAATGGTATATTGGAAAAATAACATATTTGATACTTATGCTTACCTCAGCCTAATGAACTTTAGTATTAGAATCTAAAGGGGCATCCACTGATTAATATGTGCCAACATCCCCTACAGAGTTATATATTAAAATACTTTAGTAGATTTTGGGACTCATGGGTGTTAAGGCCATTGCAATAGTTCTCAATACCGTATTATATATTATGGTAAACTATGTTGAGTGTAGCATATTTATTAATATGCATTTATTGTTCAATTTACTTAATGAGATAATAAAGGTTTGCTTATTTGATTATTGCAATGATGCATGTGGTATGATATGCTTGTTCATGCGCATGTGCTTATCGATTATATGTGATGTGCATTAGCTCACACTTTAGGGACATTCTTTTGTAGCTGCAAGTATTAATGAGTACACGATATATAATGTAGACTTAGTGAATTACATGCAGGATGGGAACAATGTAAAGTATTATTACTATTATGATGATCAATAGGCAACGGATGCTACTTAATATTCTAAGACAATATAAGACAATTGTTATACTTGAGAGAGATGAAAGTTTTGTTAATTATTTAGGGTCTATGTTGTTCATTTTAATTATCCTAGTTCTTAGGCATTTAAGGTACTAGCAGTTACTTGTTGCATTTATCATTGTAGAATGGCTTAGCAAAGCCATTATTGATGATTATGGATAGTTTTGATCATGCGGTTAATCGTTACTACAAGAGTTATGTAAAATGTGTTTTATGAACCTTCACATGTTTTTACCTTATAAAGACACATGACAGGTTGTGATATCTTTAGTTCCAAGATGTTAAACAATTAATGATATGCATAACATACTTTGGAAACACTAAGGAAAATTTGTGAATGACTGAATATTCAATTTTGCGAGGAGCTCCCATGGAATGAACATAATTAAATTGTTAATATTAGCATGTAATGACTATAGGTAGAGTGAAATGATGACACTTAGCCAACATTCTTTTCCTTGACTATTGGATAGATGAAGGAGTGTAACACTTGTAGTATTATATAGGAAATTGTGATGTGCCATAGTTAAATGAGTTAAAATCTTGTAATTGTATAAAATGGTTATATATGGCCTAAATAAACACAAGCAAAAGGGCTTTCCACAAATCACCAACTTTCATCTTCAATGTTCACAAGCTAATTTAGGCCCTTTCAATAGGAGAGACAATGTAATTTTGCTAGAAAAAGAGGGAATAGAATTATACCAATAAAGGAATTTAGACAAGAAGATCAAAATGATTTAAATGATTCTAAATAATTTATAGGTAACCTTTACTCTATCCCTACTTAAAAATGCTGATTTTGTATTTTCTATTTGGCCATGAATCATAATAGTTTCTTCAATATTGATCCTTTTGAATTGGTAAAAGGATTGATTGCTCAAAAATGTATTTTTTCTTTTTTGTTAAATCTTAATTTATTGTTTTCAATGTATCTACTTTGTAGTATGAACCAAAATTGCAACTCTTAAAACTCTTGAAGTGAAAACAACTGAAAAGCAGAAAATATAATAATCTTGACTTTACTTCATTCAATGTCACAATACTAGAATGTACATCTTGAGAATCAAAATCGAGTAAAGAATCAAATTTGATGCGAACACGATATTCACTTTCTAGCTACTCGTTAAAACCTCAACTGCAAACCCTAACAGAAATGCTAATTTCCCACAATGATATTCAATCAAACTGAAACCGGCACAAGGGGCATGAGTTTCCATTTTCCAATCAGCGGAGGATACATTCTTTATGGAAGACATGATCACATGGCGTCTTTATCAACTCCGTCCCGCCGCCACGCAATTCGTCCAAGCAAACAGAGCAACTATCATCCAGATTACCGTATTCGGGATCATCAGAATCAACCTTGAAAGCAGTTTCCATCAGCCTATGACGTGTAGACTCCGACGCCGAGCGAGTAGTCAAGTAAACATCCCCTTCGGTATGAATTTCTAGCTCTGCCTCAACAATTAGACTATGGGTGCTACTATGCTCTTGAGCGAGAGTACAGGCTCTACCGATAACTGATCGTGCCGTGCAATCGCAGAGCACGGGCATGGGGTCGACATTCATATCCGCGAGCATAATATGTAATTAAGTAAGGAAGCCACCGGAGAGAAAGAGAGAAGAGAATGCGTATGTATGATATCATATCAAACACACATATATATAATAAGAGAGAGAAAGAGGAGATGTGAATGTGATTCTTAATGCGAAAAGATTTTGCAATAGTGTAATGAATCGTGATATGTACTTTTCAGAGATTTTGCAAAGTGAGGATTTTAGATTTCAATTTGTAGTTTCCTTAATTGATAATGATAGTATAATTGAATAAACATGTTCTATTAAAATCACATCATATATCAAATTCGTAGTGGCATAAAAAGTTTTATCAAATCTTTTTTTTTAATAATAGTATGTTATTTGTGTTATTTGATATCTACTTTGTCATGTTCTATTAAATCTCATTTAATTTAATAGTCTATTGTATAATTAATATTTTTGTAATAATTTATTTGTTGAATCATTTATGCTGATAAATTTCATTTTTTTTTATTTTAAGTTACCTTTCCTTTTTATATACAAGTAGAACTATACACTTGCACGTTTCCTTAAAAAACAGAAATTGGATAGAATGATGAGAATATTATGGCACCAACATATTAACAATGTGTTTGGCAATTTTTGATAAAGAGAAAATGGGTGAAATTGAGTAGAAAAGAAAAGAAAAGAAATGAAATGAATAGAATAGAATGGAAATGAAATAAAGTATAATTTTTATTTTATACTTTATAAATTATAAAGGAAATGGATGGAAATGAGGAGTAAAACGATTAGTCTTTCACAAAACTACTCTTGTTGTTATTTTGATTAACGTTGTTTCAAGGGGCAATTTCATAATTATATCTAATTTCTTTCCATTTCCACTACTTTCTATCAAATTTTGGGGAGGGAAAAAAAAGTGGGCTTCAAAGTGGTAATATTCCCACTCTTTTCTAATCATTTCCACACTCTATTTAATTTGGCAAATGTAATATTTCTATGATTTTCCTTCTATTTTCACTCACTTTCATCAATCTAAACAGAATTGTAAGATAATAGGAAAATAATGAAATGAGTAGATTTTGACGAGTTTAGGATAGTTAGCTATGGAAAATTCTTGCAATAATGATCTAATTCAAATGTTTTCTTTACCATACAATAATTATTTAGTAAAACTAAAAATAAAGTTAAAAGAAACACAATTTTATAAAGTTTAAGATACTTAGGAGTGCCTACACTTTAATATTATATATATAGATATAGATATAGAATGTAAGCCAATTTTAGTAAAATATATATTATAAAATGTCTAAGGAAGATATATTTATTTAGAAGACATAATAGTTAACATTTTAATAATATATATTTGTATATTGTAATAAACATGGCATTAATATTATAATTTTATATGACTATTGATTAGGGGTAAGCAATCTAGTTTAGTTTGATTCACTGCAAACTAAACTAAACCAAACCAAATCATATGATTTATTTAAGGTCTTGAACCAAATTGTATGTATGATTTTTTTTTCAAAAAGTAATAGTTCAATCCAATTCAATTGACACTTCAAATCATAATCTCTCGTTTAACAATATTACAAATCTATAGTGGCAAATTGGTAAAGTGGATTCAACAACATCCAATTAAAATTTTCTTTTAATAATTATAATTTTGTTCCTCTTAGGCATAGAACAGAACGAATGAAAGTGATATGCAAAAGCACTTAAATTTACTATTGCTAATGAACCGGGTGTTAAAAAATTATCTAAATAGATTTATAGTCGTGTTTATTGATGATATTTTGATATATTTAAGGAGTAAAAAAGAACATGAGCAACATTTGAGCATAGTGTTAAATAAACTATCAATAGAAAAATTTTATGCTAAATTCAAAAAGTTTGAATTCTTGCTTGACCAAGTGACCTTCTTAGGCCATGTAATTAATAGGGATGACATATCTGTAGATCTTAATAAGGTAAAGGTGGTGATTGACTAGGTTAGACTAAAAACAATAATAGAGATCAATGGCTTCATGGGTTAATAGGGTATTACTATAAACCTCGAAAAAATTTTAAGATCAAGAGCTAGATCTAGTCGAAGTATTAGGAAATATATTAGCAAAACAAAGACAAAAGTGCCAATTTAAACATAAGATTTGTTCTAGGATCATCGACACGACTAGTGTACTTGAAACCTAACAAATCAAAACCATAGATAAATCCTGACCTTAGAACATTACATTAGGAGACATAAACCTTAACTAAGGTTTACTCAAGACCTAAATTCAGAATTTCAAAATCCTGAATCGATTAACAAAAACTAAAGCCACTTTATGAATTGTCAAAGTCAACCCCAAACTTAAAAACCCTAAATGTCGAATTCAGTTGGAACTAAAAGCTTAAAAGCGATAATCGATCCTAAGAATAATGCAAAAGGTCACATAATTTAATGAGAATTAGTCGTACTAATTAATTAAATCAAACAATGCAATTGATGAAAAACAATTTCCCTTATATCACCCCTAAATGGTGTATTATAAGAGGGACAATTTAGGCAATTCACACCTATCATTAACTTAAACAAACGATCCATTTAGACCTTTAAAGAATACCCTAATTATGCCTTAATTAGCCAACATTGATTAACTAAAGGAAAAAATAACTAAAGACTTGGAAACCCATTAAGGACTCGCTAGCCACGTCCTAAGGAGGAAGAGGAGACAACACACTTGATCTAAGGGTTTGTAATGCACCAAGTACTCTTAGGTGTGTAGGTTCAAGACATACGTAAGACCTCAATTCTAATGGAAAAGACCATTACCAAATATTTTAAGCGATTTAATCTAAAATATTCCTTAACTAACATGCAAGCCTATTAAACAACATACTCTATTACCTAATGTGTCTAGCCTTTCACTTAAGCAACCAAAACCCATTCATTTAGCTCCATCTACACATGAAACTTGGGCACTTTACTATATGAAATTTCCCACTAGAAAAACTCTACAAAAAACTCTCTAAAAATACTTTAATAATTGCCACCAAACCACCATTTCCAACTACCGTCAACCTCATCACTTCCAACAAGACAACACTACACTACAACTAGTTGAATTCGCCTAAACCTAACAACCTTCCATGCCTCTTGGTAGGATATATAAGAAGCCCAAATACTAGAGGAAACCAAGTAATAGCATCAAGCTACAAGGGAGCAAGAAAGTTGAAATAGGCATGTACACAAGGAGGTTAATAAGAGTAGGCAACAACTAGAGCTTACTCCTTCTTTTTCTTATGTTATAATTTTGTGTTAGCATATTAGAATAGTTAAGAAACTTTCTGGTTTTGTTGCCTTAGCAAAGTATTTTAGATGTATTTCTCAAGAAGTTATAGGGAAATGTTGTAAACTATAGCTAGAATAAATGACAATGTATTGTAACCTTTATGTAAGCAAGCTTGTATGTGCAAATTACAATGTAAATGGAAATAATTACACTTTGAGCTTGTTACCCTATTCTGTTCATCACTATTGAGGAGTATAAGACGTATTTATCTTTGATGTATTGAGCAAATCCCAACATTTAGGAGCTTTAGATGATGACTGACATACATTAGAGATGAATAAAGATGGAAAGATAGATGATTTAGCTCCCTCCAAGGAGATCGATGCCAAGGAGGAATTCCACCCACATTTTTCAATATTTTTATAATATAATTTTAGTAGAATATCATTAGGAAAAATAAGAAAGTTGAATCTTATAATTTAGGATGAAAAGTAAGACATATGGATGAAGAATAAGTAAAACCGAAAACCTAGTGGTCACCATTAAGCCATTGATCAAGAACCAAAGGTTTATAGCAACACATGTGACCTATACATGCCCTAGAAAAGGCCTAAATAGATATATAGATTAACTAGAGTTGATTTTCACTTGAGTCCTTAAGCTTATTTTGGAGAAAGACCTCAAAATAAGCCCTAAACATGGCCATCCGAGATTGGTTAGAATGAAAATAAAGTTTCTAAAATATAAATGACCAAAATGACTTTAAAAATGGAAAGTACACACGAAAACCTTTGAATGACTATAAATACGTAAAAAATGGAGTTAAGACAAAAAGGTTATGACTAAAATACCAAAACAATCTAAACTCATAAGACCAACAAATTTACTTTAACTAATTAGAATTGACATCCTACTTGAAATTATAGAATTACTATTTGCTCTATCAGGTGACACTGATTTTGAGAGCTATCCCTAGATTAGCATAGCTAGTAGTGACATGGCTAAGTGGGTGCTCGAATGACTATTGTGCTTGTTTTGTGTTTGTAATTTAGTGCACTAATATATGTGTATATAATTGATGCTCCTGATATTTGATATATGCCTGGGGATCAAGAAATTTGCCTTTGTATGATTGACATGATTAGGGTTGTCAAATTGCCTTTAGTCATATTTAGCTAATTGATATTTGGTTTCTCGTACATTTAGATTGAGAATAGTAAGAGTGCTTATGATAATTTTGTTGGTTGCCTAATACATGAATCTAACAATATTCGAATTTAATAAAATGGATCATGCATTACATATTTCTATATGTAAGAAGGCCATTGGCATCATGCATTGCATATTTCTATATGTAAGAAGGCCTTTGGCATCATGCAGTGGTATAGAGAGGTTACATGAAGGTGTACTTCATGGGCAACTTCATCTCAACCTTTAGGAACTACTTGAAATTGTGAAATGTTGCCCTCTAATTGAGACTAAATCCGTAGATTCATCACTTAAGGGTAGATGAGCTTGCAGGCCACTTACAACCACACCTCACATGGGTATATATATATGTAGACTTTTGTGACTATCTTAAAAGAGAAAGCTTGAGGCATTGGAACCTAAGTCGATGTATTGTTTGTGATTTCCTAGCCAAGGTAATAGAGGGCAATAAATTTGTATTGTATGTGATTTTTGAATAATTGTATGTACCATTGCACTCATATGCATGATCATGCATTCATATGGTTGTTTAAATAACTTGAGTGTAATTGCTTGTCAGTGCAGCATGAGGGTTTTCCCACTAAGGTATCATAGCTTACACCCTCATAGTGTTTCATTATTGTAGGTACCTATCTAGCTTGAGCCTTGTAGACGCATTCTAAAGGTCATTATTGGACACAATGGGATGTGTGAAAGATTAGGAACAAGCAAAGTGATCACCATTAAATATACATATATGGGCTTGAATTTATGTCTTAGTTGTACTTATATTATAGCAAGGACTTAGAATGCTTCAATAGTTATTTTCTATTGAATGGTAGCAGTACCTCATGGATATTTGCTGAAACCTTAGTCTCTTAATGTTATGATGCTCACCATGTTACATTTAATTATTTTTTCTTCGTATTACTTGGAAATGCTAAATCTTGTTTAGGTTATTAGATGTGAGTACACCTTGTATATAGTAAGGAAAATGCATGAATAGCAGAGGGGTTATTCTTGAGTTTTCATATAGTGTATTGTGGAATGTTATGTCTAAGGTACCCATCAGGGTGTGACAATTACAGGAGTTTTGTGGAAGGGTTTTCCAAGAGAGCAACTCCTCTAACTAAATTGATTTAAAAGGGAGTGAAATTTGAATGGAATAATAAATGTGAAAGAAGCTTCTTGACATTAAAGGAGAGGTTTGTATCAAAACCTATTTTAGCACTACCTTTTAGTGGTGAGGAATTTTTTATTTTTGGTTGTGCTTCTATACAAGGCTTAGGATGTGTACTAATGCAAAATGCGAGGGTTATAACATATATCTCCTATTAGTTAAAGCCTTCTGAAAGGAATTATGCTATACATGACCTAGAGTTGGTAGTTATGGGGCTTGCATTTAAATTATGGACATATTATTTATATGGAGAAAAGTGCAAGATATTTTACTAATCACAAAAGTCTCAAATATATTTTTATGAAGAAGGAATTAAATATGAGATAGAGATAGTGATTGGAACTAATAAAGAACTATGCAATTGTTAGTGCACTTAGTAGAAAGAGACAAGGTAATTTAGTAATGTTAATTACTTTTCAGTGATATCTATTAGAAGGCATGCATAGGTTAAATTTGGAAATTATGGCCTAAGAGGTTAGAGCAAGATTAGCCACTTTACGTCTCCAACCTACTCTAATAGATATGATAAATGTTGCACAAGTTAATAATGCTAAAATTCAAGAAATTAAGAAATGGATTGAAGAGGATAAAGCAATGGAATTTAATTTGGATGCATAGGGAATACTAAGCTTTGGTCATAGATTGCATGTTCTAAGTAAATCTAGTGTAAGGAATGAACTTCTCCTAGAAGCACTAAAATATATGAAGATATGATATGGCACTATTAGTGAAAGAATATGAAGCAAGAGATTGCGATGTGTCCAAATGTTTAATTTGTCAACAAATTAAAATCAAGCACAAAAGACCCACTAGTGAGTTATAGCCCTTACCAATACTAGAGTGGAAGTGGGAGCCTATAGCTATGGACTTTATGATAGTGTTACCTAAAATTGTGACTAAGTTAGACATAATATAAGTAATCGTGGATAAACTTACTAAATTTGGTCATTTTATACCTATAAATATAGGGTATAAACTTGGTAAATTGGCTCAACTGCATATCAGATACCTATAGTTTTTAATAGGGACATTAGGTTTGTTAAGACATTTTGGAAAAGCATACATAGGGAGCTAGGAACTAAACAATACTCTAGAATAGAACTAAGATTAGTATATTCTGTATGTTGACAAGTTCTAGTAAAATTACCAGTTGTAGACAAGTTGAACCCATTCTTCAAGATACATGTAATCTTTATGTGTTGCTTGTGCTTGTTAGTTAGTGAAAGAATGAACTTAACGGTATATTGGACAAAGAACTTATTTAATACTTGTGCTTGGCTCAGCCTAATGAACTGTAGTAGTAGAATCTTAAGGAGCATCCATTGATTAGTATGTGCCAACTTCCCCTATGGAGTTATATATTGAAATAAGTCAATTGATTTTGGGACTCACGAGTGTTAAGGCTCACCGCAATAGTTCTCAATACCATATTTTGTATTATTGTATACTATGTTGAGTGTAGCATACTTATGAATATGCATTTATTGTTCAAATTACTTAATGAGATAATAGATGGTTGCTTATTTGATTATTGCAATGATGCGTATGGTATGATATGCTTGTTCATGCACACGTACTTATGGATTATATGTGATGGGCATTAGCTCACTCTTTAGGAACTTTCTTTTGTAGTTGCAAGTATAAATGAGCACACGATGTATAATGTGGACCGAATGAATTACATGCAGGATGGGAAAATGTAAAGTATTATTACTATTATGATGATCCATAGGCGAGGGATGTTACTTAATGTTCTAAGACAACGTAAGACAATTGTTATACTTGAGAGAGATGAAAGTTTTGTTAATTATTTAAGGTCTATGTTGTTCATTTTAATTATCCTAGTTCTTAGGCATTTAAGGTACTACTAGTTACTTGTTGCATTTATGATTGTAGAATGGCCTAGCAAAGCCATTATTGATGATTATGGATAGTTTTGATCATGTGGTTAATCATTACTATAAGAGTTATGTAAAATGGGTTTTATGAAGAACCTTCACAAGTTTTTACCCTATAAAGACACGTGATAGGTTGTGATATCTTAGGTTCCAAGATGTTAAACAATTAATGATATGCATAATGTACTTTTGAAACACTAATGAAAATTTGTGAATGGTTGAATATTCAATTTTGCATGAGGAGCTCCCTTAGAATGAACATAATTAAATTGTTAATAATAGTGTGTAATGAATATAGGTGGAATGAAGTGAAAATGACACTTAGCCAATATTCTTTCCATGACCATTGGATAGATAGAGTGTAACATTTGTAGTATTAATAAGAAAATTTTGATGTGTCATATTCAAATGAGTTAAAATCTAATACTTATATAAAATGTTTATATATAGCCTAAATAAATGCAAGCAATAGGGCTTTCCACAAATCACCAACTTTCTTCTTCAATGTTTAAAACCTAATTTAGGCCCTTTCAATAGGGGACATTGTAATTTTTCTAGGAAAAGAGGGAATAGCATTATACCAGTAAAGGAAATTTAGATAAGAAGATCAAAACGATTCAAATGGTTCTAAATAATTTATAAGTAAGCTTTACTCTATCCATGCTTAAACATACTGATTTTGTATTTTTTATTTGTTCATGAATTATAATAATTTCTTCAATATTGATCCATTCAAATTGGTAAAAGGATTGATTATTCAAAATTGTATAGACCACCAATTTTTATTATGAGGTACACTTGCTACTTATGTTTTAGCAAATATAAAGTTAGATTTTCAAAAGTAATATCTGATAGTTAATGTAAATATTTTTTCCCCATCTATTGATTGCATGTGTATATGTACAATCCTTATAATCTTTATGTCTTGGCATAAATGGAACTTGGTGACGTTGTCAAGTGTTAAATTCTGAAGGTGAAATAATTTTAGGTCCTCATCATAATTTACTACAATGTAACGCTACAATTGATGAGAGCCATGATGGGAGCCAAGCTTGAAGGTGGAATGTGGATCCTCTTGAAGTGCCACCTAGACCGATCACAAGAACTCGGGTGAAACGATTCAAGGAAGCATTGAACGGGCTGATAAAGGATATCCAAGAAGCCGGAAAAGAGTGGAGCAACCATGAGAATGACCTTGCATTTGTTCAAAATCATTCAAGGAGAGCAAAGCATAAGAGATCAAAGCTGCCGGCCCTGACAACGTAGCTTAAACGCTGTCGGCCTTGAACCGGCGTTGCAATTAGCGCGCGATAGAGGGACTATGCCGGCATACTACGCCACCGGCCTATATACCTGGTGTACATCCTATGCCTTGCTTGTTTGTTATTTTTCCGCGACTTTATTATGTTATGTCATTTTGGGCTTTTGTTATTACGAGTTGTAAACCCTAATATAAGCTGCTAGGGTTGGAAAACAGAAGATAGAACACACATACAACATTGAATAACATATTTTGAGAGAATTCCTCTCTTGGTTCTCTAAAGAACTTCCCTTGAACTTATCGGATTTTCTTCCGTGGCATTCAACCAGACTTATCAATCGGTCTTTCATCACGATTGTGGCATCAATAGAACATACCAAGGTTCTTGCCTTGTCTATAGGCAACGGGTCGCGGTTCCACTTTGATTGTTTGGAATCTTGGGTTTCAATTCCGAATGTATTGGTATTGGTTTTCGTCACACGTGGGCATGGTTCGTATCAGTTTGGTATCAGAGCTTAGGTTTGTTAAAGATCAGTTCGGTTTGAGAAAGGTAACATCAAAACCCTAACTCCAATCATTCATATCAATTGTTCATATCAAGTTTGTGTTGTCATAGCTTCATACTCAAGTCTATAGTGTTAAGTGTTTCTTGAGTATTGCAGTGCATCCTATTAAGCTTGTTACAAAAAAAAAAAAATGAGAACAAAGGACGAAACAAAGGCAACAAAAAGGAAAGAAAAAGAGGAAAATTCAAGCCCCTAGAGTTGTTCATGAATTCTACGGAAGGGATTGGTGTAGTTTGGGTTAGTTCTAAGAGAATTCAGAAGAGGGATTGGTGAGTTGATGTCATCCTTGCTTGTGAGAATACACGAGTGATTGTGGGATATCATCCTTTGAGTGAAACACGTAAGGGAGTGAATCGTGAGCCTTAATTTTATATATTTGTGTTAGTACTAACCTTTTATTGCAGGAACTATGTCACGGCACAATTCTCCTAAAGGTGAGAGGGGGAGGTTTGATGCTAGGTTAGCGATTGAGGCGTTGAGGAGTGAGATGAAGAGGATGCTTCAGGAGGGAATGGGACAAATTCATGAGATGGTGGAGCAAAAACTAGAGCAATCTAAAAACGTCTTTCAAGGGCGTAAGAGGGAGAGTTGTTCTAAGAGAGGACAAAGGGCTGGAGATGAAATTTCTGATGATGAATTTGATGAACCTTCTATCGGGAGTTATAGAGGTTATGGTGGTAGGAATAGAGGAACTAGGGATTGAGAAGATAGAGGAGATAGGAATAGAGAGGATAATCAATTAAGTAGTATAAAGATGAAGATTCCTCCTTTCCAAGGGAAGAATGATCCCAAGGCATACTTAGAATGGGGGAAGAAGGTAGAGATGGTGTTTGATTGTCACAATTATAGTGGGAGAAAGAAAGTGAAGCTTGCTGCCATTGAGTTTTCAGATTATGCCATAGTGTGGTGGGATCAACTGATGTTGAATAGAAGAAGGAATAGCGAATCACCTATTGAGTCTTGGGAAGAGATGAAGAGGGTGATGGAGAAGCGGTTTGTTCCTGCTTATTACTATTGTGAGTTGCATAACAAATTGTAAAGTCTTAAGCAGGGAAGCCGAAGTGTGGATGAATATTTCAAGGAGATGGAGGTTACTATGATTAGAGCAAATGTTAAGGAGGATAGAGAGGCTACCATGGCTAGATTTCTTGCGGGGTTGAATAGAGAGATATAAAATGTAGTAGAATTGCAGTATTATGTGGAATTGGAAGATATGGTTCACATGGCTATAGAGGTTGAGAACCAACACAGGAGGAAAGGTAGTAGTACTGCACGGTTTCAACAGGGTGCTGGTTCATCTACTTGGAAGACTAACCAATGGAAGAAGAAAGAAAAGTCTTTACCTACCAAGCCAAAAGGAGAGCAAAAGCAAGTGGGCTCTACTCTTGGTAATCAAGGTAAACCTGATTTTTCTACTCGTAGAAATCGTGACATTAAAATTTTTAATGCCAAGGTAGAGGTCATATTGCTAGTCAATGTCCGAATAGACGTGTTATGATTCTGCGTGATGATGGTGAGTATGAGACTAAGGGGGATAGTGAAGATGATGATATGTCTCCATTAGAGGATGCTAGTGATGATGAGGAGCCTGTAGCAGGGAAGTTAGTGGCAGTAGTGAAGCGAGCTTTGAATGTGCAGGTGAAGGAAGAAGAGGAGGTGCAACGAGAGAATATCTTTCATACTAGATGTTATCAAGGTGATCACATTTGCAGTTTGATCATTGATGGGGGGAGTTGCACTAATGTGGTGAGTACTTTCATTATTGAGAGGTTGGGGCTCAAGACTACTAAACACCCTAGCCCATATAAATTGCAGTGGCTGAATGATAGTGGCGAGACTAAGGTGAGTAAGCAAGCCTTGATTACTTTTCGCATCGGTAGGTATAAGGATGAGGTGTTATGCGATGTAGTGCCAATGCAGGCGTGTCATGTGTTATTGAGGAGGCCATGGCAGTTTGACAGGAAGGTTGTTCATGATGGCTTTTCTAACAAGTATACACTTATTCACCATGGCAAAAGCTATAATCTTAAACCCTTAACACCTAAACAGGTGTATGAGGATCAGTTGCAGCTATAACAATCTTTTGCAAAATATAAGGTGAGTGAAAAATAGAGGGAGAGTGAGAGAGCAAAAGACATAGAAAAAGAAAAGGAACACAAAAGTCAATACGAAAAGGAAAAAGAGAGGAAGGCTGGAAAGAGTGTGAGAGGCCAAGTTGAGGGGGGATCAACTTTAGTGGTGAGTGAAAAGGAGAGTGCAGCCTTGTAAAAGGAGAGTTGTGTGACAAGAGTGAGTGTAGTGAGAAGAGCGTTTGTGATAAAGCAACCCATGTTGTTGCTGGTCTTTAAGGAAACTTGTTTGAATACTAACGAACCTTTTAACTCTTTGCCTAGTGTGGTTGTGTCTATTGTGTAGGACTTTAAAGATGTCTTCCCTGAGGAGATTCCATTGGGTTACCACCTATTCGTGGTATTGAGCACCAGATTGACCTTGTACCCGGAGCATCTATTCCAAACAAACCAGCTTATAGGAGCAATCCAGAGGAGGAAAATGAACTCTAAAGGCAGGTCAATAAATTAATGGAGAAGGGGTACGTGAGAGAAAGCATGAGCCCATGTGCAGTGCCTGTGATTTTGGTGCCTAAGAAGGATGGGTCATGGAGAATGTGTGTTGATTGCCGCACCATCAACAACATCACGGTAAAGTATTGTCATCCCATTCCTCATGAGCCGTGGGTAGACATTTCCATGGATTTTGTATTAGGATTACCCAGGTCTAGGGAAGTTGGGAGATTGCATGGTATGCTTAGAACAATTGTATCGGATCGAGATGCTATGTTCTTAAGCTACTTCTAGAAGACCCTGTGGGCTAAGTTAGGAACTAAGCTATTGTTTTCTACTACTTGTCATCCACAGACTGATGGTTAAATTGAGGTAGTAAATCGAACTTTTTCTACTTTGTTAAAGGATGTCATTAAAAAAAAACATTACAAGTTGGGAGGATTGTTTGTCGCATGTTGAATTTGCCTATAATCTTACAATGCATTCTGCTACTAGTTTACTCCTTTTGAAATTGTGTATGGTTTTAATCCACTAACTCCTTTGGATTTATTACTTCTGCCTATTTCTAAGTATGTTAATCTAGATGGTAAGAAGAAAGCAGAATTTGTTAAACAGATCCATGAGAAGGCAAGGCTAAACATTGAGCAAAGAACAGAAGCAGTATGTGAAACAAGCCAACAAGGGTCGTCGACAAGCTGTCTTTGAACCTGGAGACTGGCTTTGGGTTCACATGCACAAAGAGTGGTTTCCTGTGTAGCATTGATCTAAATTACTTCCTAGAGGCGATGGACCATTCCAAATTCTTGAGCGCATTAATGATAATGCCTACAAGTTAGATTTGCTAGGTGAGTATCAAGTAAGTGCTACTTTTAATGTTACTGATCTGAGTCCTGTTGATGTAGGCGACGATTTAAGGACAAATCCTTTTCAAGAGGGGAATGATGAGAGCCATGATGGGAGCCAAGCTAGAAGGTGGAATGTCGATCATCTTGAAGTGCCACCTAATTGATCACAAGAACTCGAGCGAAAAGATTCAAGGAAGCACTGAATGGGCTGATAAAGGATATCCAAGAAGCCAAAAAAGAGTGACTACGCCGGCATACTACGCCGCTGGCCTATATACCCGACGTACATCCTACGCCGGCTACTACACCACCGACATTCATTGCCTGTTTGTTATTTTTCCGCGACTTTATTATGTTATGTCGTTTTGGGATTTTGTTATTACGAGTTGTAAACCCTAATATAAGCTACTAGGGTTGGAAAACAGAAGATAGAACACACATACAACATTGAATAACATATTTTAAGAGAATTCCTCTCTTGGTTCTCTAAAGAACTTCTCTTGAACTTATCGGATTTTCTTCCGTGGCATTCAACCAGACTTATCAATCGGTCTTTCATCCCGATTGTGGCGTCAATAGAACATACCAAGGTTCTTGCCTCGTCTATAGGCAACGGGTCGCGATTCCACTTTGATGTTTGGCATCTTGGGTTGCAATTCCGAATGAATTGGTATTGGGTTTCGTCACACTAGGCGTGGTACGTATCAGTAGGCATTGTGTGTGTTGATTAAAAGGGGGATTGCAAGTGTTGCATCTGGTGGTGAATTATAGAAGTGTTGCACCGTGATGTATTAATGTGTTGTAGAGAAGAGTGCTACACGTAGATTGTAATAGCATACATGTGTTTTGAGTGAATTTAAGTGGAGTTGTTTGTTTTCCTTTTGTAGTGGCTATTGTGTAGCATTAAAGGAAGTGTGGTTATGAGGTGTGCTCTTTTGCTTCAAATTGTCTTTGAGGTTTAATATACCGAGTCTACAACTATGTCGAATGATAGCGTGAATGGGGGAATTGGCGATGAAGCCAATAGTCAGGTTGGTGGAGGTCAGGGTCATAATATTGCAGGTAGGAGGACTTTGGAAGAACAACTCCAAGATCTTACTACCATAGTTGCTACTTTGGCAACTAGAATTGACAGAATGAAATTACCACAAGCACTAGTGGTAAACCATCAGGCACCACCTCGGGTAGCTCCACCGAATCCTCATAGAGATAGAGTAGTGGGAGATGGAAATTTGAATAGAAGGATGGGTGAGGAGCATCTTCCATACAGGGAAGAAAAGCATTACAATTTTGGGGCTAATCCATATCAGTATAGGGATTTCAAGCCGCCTCGGGGCTTGGAGTATGTGAAACTGCAGATGCCTTATTATGATGTCAAGGGATCAGCTGATGATTATTTAGAGTGCGAGGATAAGATTGAGGGTCTCTTTGAGTGTTATGAGATCGATGATAATACTAGGGTCCAATTGGCTGCTGTCGAGTTTATGGGTATGCTACATTATGGTGGCAGAATCTGATTATCAGTAGGCATAGGGATGGAGAGGCTGAGATTTAGACTTGGAGGGATATGAAAAGGGTATTGAGAAAAAGGTTCATTCTTGAGCACTACAAACAGGAACTATTTATGCGACTGCAGACATTGAGGCAGAGAAGCATGATAGTGGATGATTATGTGCAGGAATTTGAAACCCTCATGATTAGATGTGGGTCTGTTGAACCTCCGGAGCAAACCGTAGCACGCTTCGTCTCAGGCTTAAAATATGAAATAACGTGTGTTGTTGAGCTACAGCGCTATAGTACACTTCATGAGGCTATTCAGTTGGCCTTGAAAGTGGAGAGGCAAAGGAGGTCCAACTTGTTTAGGGTTCCGAGCAGTAGGCCTAATGCTATTACTAGACCTATAGCAGCTGACAGTCAATCAGGGGGAATAAAGGCAGTAGGTGAGGCAGTGAAAGTAGTGGACAAAACTACCCCAAATACTATTAGAGAAAATTTACCTACTGGGAAGGGTAAAGAGATAATAATGCCTGATGTGAGGCAGGTTGTTCCCGGATTTACTAGTGGAAAGGCACGCCAGATCAAGTGCTTTAAATGCATGGGATTTGGGCATATGGCAGCACAGTATCCAAATAAGAGGGTGATGACTATCATGGAGGGCACTGGGGAAGACATTGAGGATGACAACGTACAGACTGAACCTATAGATTTACCAACGGCACTGCAGGAGTATTATGATGACCAAACTGCAAAGACACCTGAGGAGCGTACAGGTGAACAATATCTACCCATTAATGTGTTACGCAGGGCTCTAACTATATCTCTAATACTATAGACATTCAGAAGGAGAACATATTTCACACCTCTTGTAGAATCAGAGGTAACCTTTGTGTACTTATCATCGATAGTGGTAGTTACACGAATGTTATATCTACTGCACTGGTAGACAAATTACATTTGTCTACTATTCCACATCCTAGCCTTTATAACTTGCATTGGCTAGATAATCGAGGTAGTATATATGTTACACTTAGGGCTAAGGTTCCTATGAGTGTTGGGCAGAAATATCATGATGAGATCCTGTGTGATGTAGTCCCTATGCATGCATTCCATTTGCTGTTGGGTCGACCTTGGTTGTTTGATGGGCGAGTGTTACATGATGGGTTTAGAAATACCTACATGTTCAATACAGGTGAGTCTCGCATAGTTCTATCGCCAATGATTCCATCTGAGGTTCATCAGTTTCAGGAACAAATCAGAACTACATCCACTATATTTGATAGCCGGAAGAGCAGGACAATAGAGACATCAGGGTTCAGTTCCAAAACTGATCCTCTAGATTTGAGGGCAAATCTTTCAGAAGCCCGAGGAGATGATGAGAATCGGCACCACCTATACCTTCAAAACTGGTTTTAGCTGATGGTCCAAATCGCTTATATTTTTATTTTATGTCCTATATTCTAATAACTATTTGAGAAATAATCTTACAGGTACAATAATAATTCTCCATGGGATGCTAATATGTCCTACACTAGTTGATGGACACGAGACATTTTCATATTTACAATCAAAGACCCGTTGCGATTGTTTCCATTCCGAAGCATTGGCTCATGAAGACTTATGATATTTTTGTACTTTGTAATTATTCTATGGACTATTTTATGTTGTATTTTTCTTTTGGGACACTTTCATTTTATTGTAATTTCCATTTAAGACCGGCCACCTTAAAAGTGGCAAACTTGTAATTTTCGACCAATTTCTAACCCTAGGAGTAGCAAGTATAAATACTTGCTTATAGTAGGGTTTGAGGAGGCCAAAATTTTCAGATTTGAACATCACTTTTCATGAGAGGGCTTAGGGTTTCCTAAATCCAATTTCTCTTATCAATTTCAATTTTCAGGAGTTGAAATTGTAGCGAATGCAACAAAGGGTAATTGTGAGTAGTATCAATTCCTTATTTGTTGTGTTTCCTTTTCATCACTAGTGAGTCATATCTAGGGTTAATTTAGATTTTTTCTTGGTCATATTTTTTATTTCATTTGTGATCAATTATTTTGTTAAAGATTGATTGTTTTTAGTACTTGATATCATCATCTTCTTATGTGACATGAATTGGGAATTGTAGTAAGAAGTTAGAGTCACGGTTTTTTATCAATTCCTCTTGATTTGATTCTTGTGGATTTCACTTATAATTGTTGTTATATGGTGAAGATTACATATATGGATTGTAATTGCATCATTTGACCTTCGGATTTTTCACTAAAATTCCACTAGGGTCATGTAATTTATTGATTCCATTAGACTAGTTTTGTATGTGAGTTGGGGTTTGTTTATTTGATTCATTTACATGTGCTTGGGCTTGGTTTTGAGCACATCAGGTTTACTCATCTGCCTCTAAACTTCTTGGACCTCTGAAGGTTGACCCATCTACTTCTGAACCTCTTGGTCCTCTAAAGGTTAGCTCATCTGCCTCTGAACCTCTTGGACCTCTGATGGTGATATTAGGTTCAACACTATACGTTTACTCTCCTATTGGAACATTTAAGTATTTCTGTAGCCATCATGCAAAACCCTCTTATCATATAACCAAGGCCTGCTAAGAAATATATGGGACACACATATAAGAAGAATGTCACATTCAATTTCATCATGATATTTATCCCCTATACTAAAAGGTATCCTAGCCCTCTAAGTAATATGGAGACTATCCTGCTTACTCAACTAATGCAATTTATAGGGTTTTGGTTATGGGGTAGTTACAAGTTTCAATTTCGATACTAATAATGAAGCCACAACATTAATATAACTATCACTATTAATAATAATAGCACATAAATTACCTTGAACCCTACAAGAAGTGTGAAACAAGTTTTCTCTCTACTCATCATCCGTGGTAGGAAACGAAGTCAAAGTTCAGCACAGTACATTAATAGATAAATATAGATCACCTCCCTCTTGACTATTGGCCTCATTGCTAAGTCCCCTATTCATACTATCATTCGATATGGCTGATGAATTCATCTCTTGATACACTAAACAAATTAATACAACCACTATACACTTCACGTCAAAATATAATACACATACACCATTTTTTTTCTAACCTTCTAACAATACTTCACACACACACTTCCACGTTTCAACACACAACCACTACTACACACCTAACACACAACACTCACTCCATGGTACACACACACACACTCACAGTGCAGCTCTCCACTCCATGGTTCACACACACTTTCACACTTCAATACACACTTACTGCACGGCATACACACACACTCATTGTGCAGCAACCTTCTACGCCACTCACACATACACTTAACCCACAGTGCAATAACCTTCCACCACAACACACTCACTACGCCATACACACACACTCTTCACTCACGGTGTAGCACACACACATTTTACACTCCACTTCCAATCACAGCAGCAAGCAAAAACGGAAAACATTAATGATACTCTTCCAAATAGTAAGTAAACAATTCAAAGTAGTCAAAGTGTATTAGGATTAACAATAAACAATATCTCCATCAACTTAATGATTGTTTTTTGAATTTCAAATTGTTTCCAAATCCTCCATGCAAGAAAAGTAAATCTGGAAATGAAAATGCACTTCTAATTCCGAAAACAATCACACAAGAAAATGCACTTCCCTTTCCTCCCCTTCTTCTCATGGCAAAGATGAAGATTACAAAGATTAATTATGAAATTTCCACTTCCAATTCCGCAACAACAAGGTATATCACAATACAATCACATACAACCACTTCAATTCCATTTCAAATAACTTTAATTAAGAAATGGATGAATAAGAACCTTAAATCCCAAAGTGAAAAATCATGCAATTCCCTTCTCTAAAATCCTTGCACTAATACCAAAAATTATGATGTGCCTTACAATTCCAATTGCATACACATCAATACAAAGGCATGATCACTAAATCAATTCCACAATGGCGTGATCAACAACACTCCTTTGACCCTTAATTCAAGTGGAACCAAATGGCAATGATACTAAATTGTGTTGAGGAACAATGCAATTGTATAATAAGCAATGGATAACAATATAAATGAATTAGAATTGCACTCAAATTGACTTGAATCAAATATAAAAATTATGAACCCTAATTCACGTGAAGAACAATAAATAACACAAACAAATTGCACCCAGATATGATGCACTAGAGTACAATTTGAAACAATTAGAGAAAGATTGATATTACTCATAATCTCCTTAAGTTAATCTCGCCACAATTTCACAAGTGAAATTAATAAGAGAAATTTGCTTGCAAGGACTTTTCATCATGGCAAAAGGTGTATGTTTTTCAAGTGTTTCAAAAAGCACCCTCAAAACCATACTTAGCAAGTATTTATACTTGCTCCAATTAGGGTAAAAATAACACAAAAAATTACAAATAAGTCACTTAAGTGATCGGTTCTAAAACAACAAATTACTGGTATAAATAAGTCTTCAATGGCCGATTCTTTACTTCAATAGAAAACTTGTGGACCGGTTCTTCTTTGATTTATGTAGGTCAATGAATAATGTACAAACTAAGCTTTAGCGAGTTTATCCACCGTCTTGTAAAAACCGACAAGTGTACCTACTGAAATGCACAACAAATATGTAATAGAAAAGAAGATACTAAACAAATATTCTTAGGGTTAGATTGTTCAAAGAAGACCCTCATCATCAAATTTTGTAACCCTTTAGCTCTTACTCTAGTGACATGTCCTATAGGATTTTGATTCCAATCATGCACCATCCCCTTGGATCCTAAAAAATGGAGCCATACTTGCATTTAGCTAGATTCGAAGGTGTAAGCCGATGTTGTACATACCACTGAATTGGCACATGATTATAGCTTTGATCAGGCAATTATGACTAGAGATGCACACATTCCACTTGCTAATAAGGGAGTTTACTATCACCTTGTAGATTTAGAGTTCTAGTTAGGACACCCCATTGATGGTAAAGCAATTATAGGGAGTTATTGCCTAGATTGGGGGGCGGTATATGAAGAATTGCTAGGGGCTAGGCTAGGACCTAGTGATAGGGGGGCTGCATTAGTATGATGTGGCTCCGTGATATTTTCTAGATGTTCCCACTTAACGCTGATGCTGAGCAAATCCATTGATATATGTGTGCCTACATAATGCAGCTGCTGGAGAGATTTATCTTTGCCAATAAATCCAACTCCTTTGTCCATGTAATGTGGCTACCCCTGTTGGAGCATTTCGACATTGCTGGGATGTATAACTGACGGTCTGCATGTCTAGCATAATTATATCGCCCACTTTGTGTTGTGTTATTGTTGTCGATATACAAGATTGGAAGGGTTGCCATTCTCCTATAGGTGTACGCTTAGAATAAATTTCCCCACATAGCACCCTTTAGCCGACATAAACTATATATAGAAGTTAGATGTTCATTGGTAGCATGTTGGAACACGACATAGTATTGCCCCACCCACATTGTCAGTGCATATCGAGATGCATTAGATAAGCAAAACATGTCATAGGTATTTCAGTAACTTATTTTTTTTCCTTAAAATTCATCATATTGATCGTTTACAATGAATATAATTTTCTATTTTTCAAGTGGAATTGGAGCCATATGATGAGAATGTGATTAATCTCCTACTTGATTTCTACAAAAGTGGCATGCACATTTGGATGGCTTATGTGCCATTAATTTTTTTCCACATTATTTTAGTAGCATTTCATGGATAAAGTGGCTAAGTAGTTTGATGGGTTCCAATATATCTTATAATATGTGAATACACAACCTGAGCTCCATCAAATCGACCTACGAGGAAAGATTGATGTTTCTTAGGTGGTCCAACATGCAATGTATATACAGATGTGGGAAGAGTAACTCAATTGAGTAGTTCACATGGAGGGCCTTAGTGATGTGCATGACAATTACATGTAGTGGTATAGATCAATCAGCTAGTGCTGGATTAGACGTAGAGGCTGTGTAAGGATTTTTGGTAAGTACGATTTACATTGATACTCCATAAGTGAATAATTACATGATCGTTTCTTATTTAATTCACATTTTGCTCATACTTGCAAGGTGAAACATTACGACAAATATACTTATCATTAGATATAGACACAACCATGAGAATAGCTACTTAGGATCTTCAGTTTATGATTCACCATGTGGGGGGGGGGGGGGGGGGGGGAGGGGGGGGTTAACGTTGTACCCATAGGTACAACAATAGAATACCCAGGAGGTTTAGGTAAAGGCATAACCGATTCTAGTATGGTGATGGATAGTGGAACGATGACAACCTTAAAACTAAGGTGAGACAAAGCAAAACCCAATAGAGGACCAATAGATGCCTATTGATTTCGATGAGATATATGTTAACTCTAGGCTGATTTTCAACTAATATGAAACAGCACATCGGCATTCTATAAGTAGTCTTATTCTAACACTAACAACTCCATAAAAAAAAAAAAACACTTTAGAAAACATTCTATGTACCAAGGTAAATCATTAACTCAACATATAAAATGGAGTCTCGTGCTGCAGCGAATGTTCAATGATATTCCCCAGTGTTATCCAACATAAGAGTCTGAAGCTCCTCTAACTCTATGTCCAAGGCCAACCAATGCCTTCGCTTAACTAGCTATACAATTCCCTAAGGGAAGGAGATAGGATGGGATAGGAACCAATAATTTATTATTCATTTCATATGTATATATTCCATTGAATTGATTAAGTTAATGTATTTTTTACATTTTGTAATGAATTACTACGCATTTTGCCTAACAGATAATGTTAGCATTTGTCCATTACATATGCAATGTATACATATACAAATTTACAACTTCGAATATGTGAAAGCAAATTAAAAATGTGTAAAGAAATTAACATTTAATATAACTTCTTAATAAATTACAAATTGCAAATATATATGCAAAAGATCAAGCATCTCCCTTTTGTTACATTAAAGCAAACTCGATAAAGTGGTCGGGGATTCACCTAAGTTGCAAAAGGAAAAAAGGTAATATTAGCATCACAAAATGCAATGTCAAACATTATGAAATGTGTATTGGTATCAATCATTTACCATTATTGCATCGACATGGATATGTTCTTTTATTATGCCCCCTTTCCCCCGCTCCCTAAAGTTCACATGTGATTTAATCTAAATGCTCCCTAATGTCCATCTCCATGAGGTGTCTTTTCTACCTTGGTTTTTCCTTCTTTCATGCAAGGTCTCCCCTTAGGTGGAGTGATGGGAGGTGTACTGGCTCGTAATCTACCTTGGTTTTTCCTTCTTTTATGAAATGCGTCCTACATTTGTACCCCTGATGCATCCATTTGTACTAATCAAGTATAGAGTGCATCATATTAAGCCTAAGTGAGGCAGTGATGAGTGTTAGAAGACCCTTAATTTTAGTGCTTATTAGTTATAATTTTATATGAATTTCATGTAATTTGTGAAGAAAAGGGTACTTATATGATTAAATTTTATTTTTAGGCACTAATGAAGACAAAAGAAAATTTTGAGGATATGATCAAAGGCGAAGTGAAAATTGGCGAAAAAATAAAGAAAAGTGAATTTTTTGCTCAGCACAACCCATGTAGATGTCCGTGTTAGGTGAAGAAAATGGTTAGAAACCATGCCAAGACGTGCCCCAAGTCTAGCACAGCCTATGCTAATGAGTGACAACAAACATCCTGTTTAGCCTTACCCCAAGCATGGCCATGCTGGAAGCCGTGCTGAATTGGGCAATGAAAAATAACGTGTTTCGAAGTTAGCACAGCCATGTTGATGCCCATGCTAAACCCTGTTTTCACAAGAACTATAAATAAACTCGTCGTTTTATTTTAAAGAAGACTTCTTTCCTTCTAGCTTCGTTCTAGAAATCCTAAGGGAGCTTTATTATGAACTTCAAGAGGAGAATTGTCCGAGCATTATTGGAGATCACAAAACAAATAAGGTATTATTCTTTTTAGCATGAATCGATACTATTTCTCTAGATTATCTGTTTTTGTTGAAAACTTCATGGAGGAGTAATTCTTTATATCTTTCATCTTGTGAAACCCTAACTCATGTGTTGAACCATTGATTGATTAATGAATTATTTATATCTTTACATCTATTCATGTGTTTCTATTGTTCTTGTAATTGATTTATCCGCATAAATTGATTGCATGTCTGATTTTTATTAGATTGAAAGAGGTTTCGTCTAGCAAATTAGATCTTCATGAATAGAGAGATTACATATTTTACTTAGAGGTAGGAAACATTGATTTTTTACAATTTATTGGAATTGTAAACTTAATGAGATATTGCATAATGGTAGTGAGGGAGAGGTCTCCATTATCATATGCATGATTATAAATTGATTAACTTAAGGGAGTAATTGATTTTACTTGAGAATTCCTGTAGGGCAAAGTGTAAACTTATTCATTAATCGATATCTTATTTTGAGAATTTAAAGATTAGGGTAGAGCAAGATGAGGGGTATATTTTATGATTAAATACATTTTTTAGGCAATATCATTCAATTCTAGGGTTATTAGGAATTGTTAGTTATTAATCCAATTCATGATTCCCACATAATAAATTAAACAAGATAGTAGAGAAAGGTAATACTAGTACTTGTTTTCTAGATCCCAGAGGACAACTCCTATTAAATTTATATTATAATCGATATCTACACTACCTAGCTCGATAGTAGATTTTATTAGTTATAAATTTAAAACTTAAACAATTGGTTAGATTCGAGCGATACCAAGCAACTGCTACATATGCGTAAGAGCACTGAGTTCTTTATATTCTCCACTTCTAGCAACTACATATGCTGCGGGCTTAATAATCCCTACCTACTCCATTACATAGTTCAACTTGCGAGATTGTGCTTACGACCTGACGTATGTGACTAACCTCTTGCATTGCATGTTTCCATGTGCTAAGTTGAAGTTGCTTGCAAGGTGTCGTAGATAGAATCGCTACACCGCAAATGGAGGTTGCCATCTATTCACTTCTTATTCAACTATTGACTTGATGCCTACATGTCTATCTGATATAAGACAAATGCTTACATGATTTACACTATCGCGACAACATATTCTTTTAGTTTCCTCAAAAACCAGCCCCATGTCTTAGCCATTTCTTAATCAACTAAAGTGCATGCCAACAAAAGTATATGGTTGTTGCCATCAATGCCATAAGCAACTAGCAACTTATGAGTGTACTTCCCATACAGAAAATTGGTGTCAATGGTAACAACTAGTCTAAAGAATCTCCACACTACAATGTACAACCCAAATGCCCAAAATACCCACTTCAAAGTAGACATACCAGGAGTAGTTGATCTGCTCCACCCTCAATCAATTTGTGTTCTAGAATTTGTATTTTCTATCATATTAACAAGTTTAAGAAGTTCATTGTAAGACTTCTCCCAATTCTCTTACACATCTTGATGATGTTCTCAAAACCAAGCCCAAGCACATGCAAATGAATCAATGAAACAATTTCAACTCAAGCATATGAACCGGTTCAATTGGACTAGGAAATTACGTGAACCCTAATGGAAATTTGATGAAATCCAAAGGTTTAAAGATGCAATCAACAATCCAACAAGGTTAAACTTCACCAATTAACAATAAAAACAAGTGAAATCCACGTGAATTACACCAAGATGACAAGTTTCAATTCTATGATTCTCCTCTTTCTACAATGAAAATTCACGCCAACAATGATTCAATAAAATTGATGATGATGACAAATGCTAAAAACCATTCAATCTTATAACATGATAATTGATCACAATTGCAATAAAAAATTTGACCAACAACATCTAAATCAACCCTAGATATGACTCACTAGTGATGAAAAGGAAACATAACAAAGAAGGAATTAATATTACTAACAATTGCCCTTTGTTGCACTCGCCACAATTTCAACTCTTGGAAATTGAAATTGATAAGAGAAATTGGATTTAGGAAAACCTTAAGCCCTCTCTCGAAATTGTGAAGTGAATTTTGAAAATTTTAGCCTCCTCAAACCCTACTACGAGCAAGTATTTACACTTGCTACCCCTAGGGTTAGAAAATGGTCAAAAATTACAAGTATGCCACTTTTAAGGTGGCCGGACCTAAATGGAAATTACAATAAAAATGAAAGTGTCCCAAAAGAAAAAAAAATACAACATAAAATAGTCTATAGAACAATTACAAAGTACAAAAATATCATAAGTCTTCATGAGCTAATGCTTCGGAATGGAAACAATTGCAACGGGGTCTTTAATTGCAAATCTGAAGATGTCACGTGTCCATCAACTAGTGTAGGACATATTGGCATCCCATGGAGAATTATTATTGTACCTGTAAGATTATTTCTCAAATATTTATTAGAATAAACGATATAAAGTAAAAATATAAGCGATTTGGACCATAAGCCAAATCTAGTTTTGAAGGTATAGGCGGTGCCGGAAAATTTCTCATCACTTGATAGCCTATTTCTTCCCCTCCCAAGCTCATCTCCTGCTGATCCTATAGCCAAATTCTTCTTTCACAATAGAAGCCAACTTGACTACCTTCATATTAGGATTGTCCCTAAGAAGATTTACAAATCGATTAGCAAGGAGATTGCAATCTAGCTGTGGGTAATCCTAACTTATCAATGGGTTGTGGCATATGTGTGGACCCTCGAATCTCTTCATTATAAGCATACCCTCCAACTTCTTCTTTTACACCCAAAACCTCCTGTAAACACCCAATTTTTGCCCCTAATAATTAATTATCAATTTTTTATTTTTTACAAATTTTCTTATAATTTAGCAAAAATAGGAAAAATATTCAAAAAATAAAAATAAATAAGGAAAATGTATCAATTTTGGAAAATAATTGTAGAAATAATAAGAAAAGGAGTTAAATAATTTTTACAAATTTTTAGCATTTCAAAATAATATAAAAATAATAAAAAATACAATACATATATACAATTTGCATGTTAAATAAAACTGAGATCTGGGCCAGCTCAACTAGCTCGTGTGTGTGCCTAGATTGTGCAAGAGAGGACCGAGGTCAGGAGTTCAAATCCCCCCATAGGCACTCTATGCGCCGGAGTTCCTCAAGCCGCAACGGTCGACCAAGCTTCGAACCACCACTAGGAGGCGTTTTTGGAGAAATCCACCACCACTATTGGATTCCCCACCCTCAAAAAGCTTGGAAACGACCTCTCAACCTCCTCGAAAGTTGCCAGAACGCCACCACTGAGAAGCTTTAACCGCCGTGATCAACCCGACTCGACCCGTGCACCGTATCCGGACCCAGGTAAGTTGGATTTTCTAATTTTTTATTATTTATTTATTTATTGAATTTTATTTATTTATTCATTTGTTATTTATAATTAAAAAAATATTCGAAAAATGTTAGAATTTAGATTAGTTTTTTTAGGTTTAGTTTAGGATAGAATAAATAATAGAAAATTATAAAAATAATAAAATAAAAAAAAATAAAAAATAAAAATATATATATTAAGAAAAATGATAGAATTTATATTTTTTATGTTTAGTTTAGGGTAGATAAAAAAAAAAAAAATTATTAATTAAAAAAAAATAAATAAATAAAAACAAATAATAAGAATATTAGAGGTAGGTTAATAATAGGGAAATAAATTTTTTTATCACTTAGAAAAATGCTTTTCTTAAATAAATCCAAAATTGGTTTTTCCTTAAATTATTATTTTCCAAAAAAAATAAAATAATCAAGCTTAGGCTTAATTTTTCCCAAAAAATACTAAAATGATAAAAACGTAAACCAGAAGTAATTTAATAATTAAAATTAACAAACCTACTAAAGTTTTTGATGAAAAGCGAACTACGGCTTATTTGATCATGAATAGCAGGTATGTAGGTTCTCATTTAGGGTAACTCTAAAAAGAATAAAAAATCATTTTCCATAGCTAGAATAAGTTTTCTTTAACCAATAAACAAAAACACAACAAAAAAATAATAACAAAAATAATAATAAAATAAAATAACAATAAAAGGCATTAGGGTAAGGTTTAGATTTCAAGAGAATAGGGTAGTAACTTTAAGGTTTTAATAGGTTAGCCTCCGAGTCTAGCAACTTTGGTTTTCCCTTTCCTCTTTCACAAAAATGAAAAGAGGAAATATCGCTGACTAGTTGTCCAAATTAGGATTAATCTACTCAATTAGTCCTGATTCGATAATCTTTCCCAACTTCAGTTGGGTAGCGACTCCAAAATAAAATAAAATTCCTAGTTCAAGTCAAAGACTTATATTAGATGAGCATAGGGTCAAGTATAAATCGGATTAGGAATGAAAATGAAAAAATCAAAAATTAGACTCGACACCACCATTTGTAACTGTCATCCCTTCTGATACAATAAATAGACTATGGCAATAGACTAGACTCTACAATAGTGAATTTACAATGATTCTTCACATGGTAAGTCTTCATTGCTAGAATCACATCTACCTTCGTTCTGAATCTCATGCCCCTGTAGAAATCGTCACTATGGCTCGAACTATTGCAAATATTAGTTTGCTCTTACTCGAAATAAATGTAACCACCATCACCCCCAATGTTGTAGTATGGAATAGGATCTCTAGCTACCACATTTGGTGGTGGTTAGCTTTCTCTTATTGATATATTAGCTGTCTCGAGTAGGTATATATGATTGGAGAGTCTTCTTCATGTCTTCGTCTTCGTTGTTTTCACTTTCCCCATTTTCCTCGTTAAAACTCTCTTCGTTATCAGTACTCTCCTCCTTAACACCTATTCCCACATTAGTTTTAGCTGCAACCTCTGCTCCTAAACGAACCATGTATAGATCTCGTGTGACTGGTCATTGTAATACTAGAGTAACTACTCTCTCTATTTCATGTTCATCATTGACTTTCACTAAGTTGGAATTGAGGGTTGAAATGTTAACAGCTCGAGTTGCATTTCTATAATGTCATGTGATGAATATGGTTGATTGCTTGTATCAAATGTCTACTTTATGGAGGGACCCCCCAAATCGTCAGAAATTTTGATGTACAATTGTTATTTGCTATGATTTCCATATGATCCAGCCATTTTAATAAATTTTTCAATGTCTTCGTCATCTCTAATTACCCTTAACGCATAACATGTATTTCTGATGAGATCCATGATGGGAGCCAAGCCAGAAGATGGAATGTGGATCCTCTTGAAGTACCACCTGGACCGATCATAAGAAATCGAGAGAAACGATTCAAGGAAGCACTTAACGGGTTGATAAAGGAGGTCCATGAAGTCGGAAACGATTGGAGCAATCATGAAGCTAAAATGGATTGGAACAACCATGGGAATGCCCTTGCTCTTGTACAAGTCATAATGGATATGGGATGAAGAGGGCGTGTCTTTACAAGGCACGGCCGTGTAGGAGTCTCAAGGTTACACAAAATCATGCATGGTCATATACACGGCTAAAAGGCACGACCGTGTATGGAGTCAACAAAATCCATAGAAAGATACACGGCTAGAAGTGCACGGTCGTGTACATTTCCAACGCTGGCCGTGTAAATTCAACACCGGCTCAAGGCCGGCTCCAAGGCTGTCGGCCTTCATGCCTACACCGCCGGCCTTCATGTCTTGTTTTGTTATTTTTACGCACTTATTGAAGTGATGTCATTTTGGGCCTTTAGTGTTACGAATTGTAAACCCTAATATAAAGCTCCTAGGGTTTAGAACATTTAGAAGATAGAATATACAACATTGAAAGTTTGAAAACACTTTTGAGAGAATTCCTCTCTTGGTTCTTCAAAGAACTAACCTAGAACTTATCGGATTTTATTTCCGTGGCGATCATCCCGACTTATCAATCGGTCTTTCATCCTGATTGTGGTGTCTTCATATTATACCAAGGTTCTTGTCTCGGTTATAGACAACGGGTCGCGGTTTCCACTTGAGTGTGTTTGGCATCTTAGGTAGCGAATTCCGAACGTATTGGTATTGGGTTTCGTTACACGTTGGCGTAGTTCGTATCAGTTAGGAATCTGATCAAACCGATCTTGCATCAGTTTGGTATCAGAGCTTAGGTTTATTAAACATCAGTTCGGTTTGAGGAAGGTAACATCAAAACCCTAACTCCAATCGTTCATATCCATTGTTCATATTCAATTTCATAGTATTAATTGTCTATTGAAATTGTAGTACCTACTATTTGATTTTTATTACAAAAAAAAAAGAAGAAGAATCACGACACAAAAAAAAAGAGGAGCGTGATCAAGAGCAACAAAAAAAAAAATCGGAAAGAAAAAGAGGAAATTTACAAACCCTAGAATTGTTTTGAATTTTACGGAAAGGAATTAGTGTAGTTTGGGTTAGTTCCGAGAGAATTGAGAAGAGGAATTGGCGAGTTGATATCATCATTGTTTGTGAGAATACATGAGTGACTGTGATGATATCATCATTTGAGCGAAACACGTAAGGGAGTGTATCGTGAGGCTTGATCATATATATATTTGTGTTAGTACTAATCTTTTCTGCAGGAACTATGTCGAGGCAACATTCTCCTGAAAGTGAGAGGGGAAGGTTTGATGCTAGGTTAGTGATTGAGGCGTTGAGGGGTGAGATGAAGAGAATGTTTCAAGAAGGAATGGAACAAATTCATGAGATGGTAGAGCAAAGACTAGAGCAATCTACAAACGTCTTCCAAAGGCGTAAGAGGGAGAGTCATTCTAGGAGAGTACAAAGGGGTGGAGATGAAATGTCGGGTGATGACTTTGATGAGCCTTTTGTCGGAAGTTATAGAGGTTATAATGGTCGGAATAGAGGAACTAGGGATTGGGAAGATAGAGGAGATAGGAATAGAGAGGATAATCAATTGAGTAGTATAAAGATGAAGATTCCTCCTTTCCAAGGGAAGAATGATCCCGAGGCGTACTTAGAGTGGGAGAAGAAGGTGGAGATGGTGTTTGATTGTCATAACTATAGTAGGAGAAAGAAAGTGAAACTTGCTGCCATTGAATTTTCGGATTATGCCATAGTGTGGTGGGATCAACTAATGTTGAATCGAAGAAGGAATGGCGAACCACCTATTGAGTCTTGGGAACAGATGAAAAGGGTGATGAAGAAGTGGTTTGTACCTGCGTATTACTATCGTGAATTGCACAACAAATTGCAAACTCTTAAGGAGGGAAGCCGAAGTGTGGATGAGTATTTCAAGGAGATGGAAGTAACGATGATCAGGGCGAATGTAGAGGAGGATAGAGAGGCTACCATGGCTAGGTTTCTTGCTGGATTGAATAGAGAAATTCAAAATGTTGTTGAATTGCAACATTATGTAGAATTGGAAGATATGGTCCATATGGCTATAAAGGTTGAGAACCAGCACAGGAGGAAAGGTAGTAGTAATGCACGATTTCAATAGGGTACTGGTTCATCCACTTGGAAGACTAACCAATGGAAGAAGGAAGAAAAGCCTTTACCCACCAAACCGAAAGGAGAGCAGAGGCAAGCAGGTTCTACTCCTGGTAACCAAGGTAAACCTGACTCTTCTACTCCTAGAAATCATGACATTAGATGTTTTAAATGCCAAGGTAGAGGCTATATTGCTAGTCAATGTTCGAATAGGCATGTTATGATTTTGCGTGATGATGGTGAGTATGAGACTGAGGGGGATAGTGAAGAAGATGATATGCCTCCATTAGAGGATGCTAGTGATAATGAGGAGCCTGTAGTAGGGAGGTTAGTGGCAGTAGTGAAGAGAGCTTTGAATGTGCAGGTGAAGGAAGAAGAGGAGGTGTAAAGAGAGAATATCTTTCATACTAGATGTTATCTAGGTGATCATATTTGTAGTTTGATCATTGATGGAAGAAGTTGCACTAATGTGGTGAGTAATTTTATTGTTGAGAGGCTAGGACTCAAGACGACTAAACACCCTAGTCCATATAAATTGCAGTGGTTGAATGATAGTGGTGAGACTAAGGTGAGTAAGCAAGCCTTGATTGGTTTTCGCATTGGTAGGTATGAGGATGAGGTGTTATGCGATGTAGTGCCAATGCAAGCATGTCATGTGTTATTGGGGAGACCATGACAATTTGATAGGAAGGTCGTTCATGATGGCTTTTCTAACAAGTATACGCTTGTTCACCAAGGGAAAAGCTTTAATCTTAAACCTTTAACACCTAAGCAGGTGTATGAGGATCAGTTGCAGCTACAACAATCTTTTGCAAAACATAAGGTGAGTGAAAAACAGAGGGAGAGTGAGAGAGCAAAAGACAATGAGAAAGAAAATGAATACAAAAGTCGAACTCAAAAGGAAAAAGAGAGGAAGGCTGGAAAAGTGTGAGAGACCAAGTTGAAGGGGAATCAACTTTGGTGGTGAGTGAAAAGGAGAGTGCAACCTTGCAAAAGGAGAGATGTGTGGCAAGAGCGAGTGTAGTGAGGAGAGCGTTAGTGATGAAGCAACCTATGTTGTTGCTGGTTTTTAGAGAAACATGTTTGAGTACTAACAAACTATCTAACTCTTTGCCTAGTGTGGTTGTGTCTATTGTGCAGGACTTTGAAGATGTCTTCCCTGAGGAGATTCTAAAGGGATTACCACCTATTCGTGGTATTGAGCACCGGATTGACCTAGTACCCGGAGCATCGATTCCAAACAAGCCAGCTTATAGGAGCAATCCGGATGAGACAAAGGAACTCCAAAGGCAGGTCGATGAATTAAAGGAGAAGGGGTACGTGAGAGAAAGCATGAGTCCATGTGTAATGCCTGTGATTTTGGTGCCTAAGAAGGATGGGACATGGAGAATGTGTGTTGACTGCCGCGCCATCAACAACATCACGGTAAAGTATCATCATCCCATTCCTCGCTTAGATGACATGTTAGATGAGTTACATGGGTCTAGTGTCTTTTCCAAAATTGATATGAAAAATGGATATCACCAAATTAGAATGAAAGAAGGTGATGAATGGAAAACCGCATTGAAAACGAAATATGGATTGTATGAGTGGTTAGTAATGCCTTTCGGTTTAACTAACGCACCTAGTACTTTTATGAGACTTATGAATCATGTTTTGAGGACTTTTATTGGCAACTTTCTGGTTGTCTATTTTGATGATATTCTCATTTACAGCAAGAGTTTAGAAGACCATAAATCTCACTTGAGGGATGTTTTAGAAGTGCTTCTAAAGGAGCGATTATATGCTAACCTCAAGAAGTGCACTTTTTGCACAGACAAACTTGTGTTTCTTGGTTTTGTTGTTGTGCACAAGGAATACAGGTTGATGAAGAAAAGATTCGTGCAATCTAAGAATGGCCTAGTCCAACTACTGTAAGTAATGTGCGAAGTTTCCATGGACTAGCGAGCTTTTACAAGAGGTTTGTGAAGGATTTTAGCACCATTGCAGCACCACTTACTGAGGTAATTAAGAAGAACGTGGGGTTCAGATGGGGAGAGCAACAAGAGAAGGCCTTTCAGACGCTTAAAAATAAGCTGACTCAAGCGCGACTACTTGTTTTACCTAACTTTGCTAAAACGTTTGAAATTGAGTGTAATTTTTCAGGATTAGGTATTGGAGCAGTGCTCATGCAAGAGAGAAGACCAATTGCATTCTTTAGCGAGAAGCTAAGTGGGGCAACCTTTGAACTACCCTACTTATGACAAGGAGTTATATGCCTTGGTTCGAGCACTGAGACTTGGCAACACTACCTTTGGCCAAAAGAGTTTGTGATCCACACTGACCATGAATCCTTGAAGTACTTGAAGGGGCAACATAAGCTAAATAAAAGGCATGCTCGTTGGGTGGAGTTCATCAAAAAAAATTCCATATATCATCCGCTACAAGCAAGGTAAAGAGAATGTTGTTGCTGATGCACTTTCTAGAAGTTATGCTCTTATCTCTACTCTTAGTTCTAGATTGCTTGGTTTTGAGCACATTAAGGAATTGTATGCTGCTGATCGAGATTTTTGTGAGTATGTGCATTGTGAGAAGAGTGGGCATGGTAAGTTTTATAAACATGAAGGATTCTTGTTTAGGAAGAGTAAACTATGCATTCCAATTTGTTCTTTAAGAGAATTACTAGTGAGGAAGTCTCATGGAGGAGGTTAAATGGGACATTTTGGAGTAGCTAAAACCTTAGGGGTATTGCAGGAACACTTCTATTGGCCTCACATGAAACGAGATGTTGAGAGGATTTGTGAGCGATGTGTCACGTGTAAGCAAGCAAAATCTAGAGTCCAACCTCAAGGGCTTTATACCCCACTTCCCATTCCTCATGAGCCTTGGGTAGATATTTCCATGGATTTTATGTTAGGATTACCCAGGTCTAGACATGGTTGAGATTCTATTTTTGTAGTTGTGGATAGATTCTCTAAGATGGCACATTTCATTCCTTGTCACAAAACAAATGATGCTTGCAATATTGCTAATTTGTTCTTTAGGGAAGTTGTAAAATTACATGGTATGCCTAGAACAATCGTATCGGATAGAGATGCTAAGTTCTTGAGCTACTTCTAGAAGACCTTGTGGGCTAAGTTAGGAACTAAGTTATTGTTTTCTACTACTTGCCATCCACGGACTATGGTCAAATTGAGGTAGTAAATCGAACTTTATCTACTTTGTTGAGGGCTGTCATTAAAAAGAATATTAAAAGTTAGGAGGATTGTTTACCGTATGTTATATTTGCCTATAATCATACAATGCATTCTGCTACTAAATTTACTCCTTTTGAAATTGTGTATGGTTTTAATCCACTAACTCCTTTGGATTTATCACCTTTGCGTATTTCTGAGTATGTTAACCTAGATGGCAAGAAGAAAGCAGAATTTGTGAAACAAATCCATGAGAAGGCAAGGCTAAACATTGAGCGAAGAATAGAGCAGTATGTGAAACAAGCCAACAAGGGTCGTCAACAAGCTATCTTTGAACCTGGAGATTGGGTTTGGGTTCACATGCGCAAAGAGCGGTTTCCCGTGCAGCGTCGATCTAAACAACTTCCTAGAGGCAATGGACCATTTCAAATTCTTGAGCGCATCAATGATAATGCATACAAGATAGATTTACCTGGTGAGTATCAAGTAAATGCCACGTTTAATGTTACTGATCTGAGTCCTTTTGATGCAGGCGATGATTTGAGGACAAATCCTTTTCAAGAGTAGGGGAATGATGAGATCCATGATGGGAGCTAAGCCAGAAGATGGAATGTGGATCCTCTTGAAGTGCCTCCTGGACCGATCACAAGAAATCGAGCGAAATGATTCAAGGAAGCATTTAACGGGTTGATAAAGGAGGTCCATGAAGTCGGAAAGGATTGGAGCAATCATGAAGCTAGAATGGATTGGAACAACCATGGGAATACCCTTGCTCTTGTACAAGTCATAATGGATACGGGATAAAGAGGGCGTGTCTTTACAAGGCACGACCGTGTAGGAGTTTCAAGGTTACACAGAATCATACACGGTCATATACACGACTAAAAGGCACGGCCGTGTATGGTGTCAAGAAAATCCACGAAAGTTACACGGCTAGAAGTACACGGTCGTGTACATTTCCAACGCTGGCCGTATAAATTCAACACTGGCTCAAGGCTGGCTCCAAGGCCGCCGGCCTTCATGCCTACACCTGCCGGCCTTCATGTCTTGTTTTGTTATTTTTATGCACTTATTAAAGTGATGTCGTTTTGAGCCTTTAGTGTTACGAATTGTAAACCCTAATATAAAGCTCCTAGGGTTTAGAACATTTAGAAGATAGAATATACAACATTGAAAGTTTGGAAACACTTTTGAGAGAATTCCTCTCTTGGTTCTTCAAAGAACTAACCTAGAACTTATCAGATTTTATTTCCGTGGCGTTCATCCTGACTTATCAATCGGTCTTTCATCCCGATTGTGGCGTCTTCATATTATACCAAGGTTCTTGTCTCGCTTATAGACAACGGGTCACGGTTTCCACTTGAGTGTGTTTGGCATCTTAGGTAGCAAATTCCGAACGTATTGGTATTGGGTTTCGTCACACGTTGGCGTGGTTCGTATCAGTTAGGAATCCGATCAAACCAATCTCGCATCAATTTCCCCCATGGAATATAGAATTTTTGTGAATTATCTTAATCCTCACTTCTATTGGATCAACTTCAATGCTGGGGCATATTCTATATAAGAATTCATTATAGTTGACATTTTTCTTCATTTTCAACTTCTTTACCAGATCCTTATCATATTCTAGCCCCTAGTTACCAACCATAATATTTCCAAACACATAGATCATCAATTTCATATAGTCAACCATTGTTTCCCTATCTATAGTATATATAAATACTGTGACAATTTCCAATAACAATATTGTAAAAATTTGCACAAAAAAAATTATTCCGTATTGTTTTTAATTTTAATTTTTTGCCTATTATTTCCAAACAAATTTTTTCACAAATTTTACAAATATTACTTTTTTATAATATTGTCGCTGCTAAATATTTTTATAATTTTCATATCATTTTACAACAATGTAACAATTATTTCACATTTCGGATATTATAAATTTTCATCACAATACTTTTTTATAAAGATATAGATAATATTTTTAATTTAATATTTACAAATAATATAAAATTTTTGTCATAATAAAATATTCGCATACTAATACAAAAATTAATATCACATATTACGTATTACAGATCTAAATAAATCATATCTAACACACTATAAACTAATAATAAGAAGTAATATTTTCTACAAAATATAACATTACAACAATATTTTCCCCAAATAATAATATCAAATTCAGAAAAAAAAAATAAACTTTAGGTTTTAAAAAAAAAAACATACGATAATTAATTAATTGTTGAGGAAATGCTTAAATGTTTAGTGTATTACCTTAAATCCCTCCTTTACTCTATAGAATTACTTCTTCTTCTTTTTCCTGCGAGCGAGACAAAAAGAAAAACAGATCAACTTTGAAGATATGAAAAATTATAGTAAACTTCTTCTGTTTTTGTATTTATATTGTTTATTTTGTCTACTGTTCTCACGTGAGTTTCTTTTTACATTGATGGTGGATGTTAAAGTAAAAAAAAAAAGAATGGATAGTGGGATTACTTGATATGGTAGAACTGTAGATGTAGATTGGGTCTATTGAAGGCATAAACCAAGTCTATGCCTTTAGTACAACTTGTATTTAAGGCATAGACTGGGTTTGTGCCTTTAATTTAAATTTTGTTTTCAAGCCTAAAGTTGTAAACTACATCCATGTCTTTGAATCTATTTTAGGAATAATTTATTTTGCATGCAATATTTACGTAATTTAAAAAAAAATGCAATATTTAAGAGCGTAACCAAGAAATATTGTATCCTATTGTGATTATGATCACAAGAGTGCAAATGATCAACAAGATTTAATTAATAGTTTATTGTCAAGTGGCACATGGTTAATGTATTTTCTATTTAGTTAAAAAAGCAATCCTTAATATAATACATAGCTCTCAAATTTGATTGCTAGTAGATTACTAGGTACTTATTAAGCAATTAGAAAAGATGCTACAAAGAAACCACACAAAAATTAACTTGAAAATATGGACATACATATATAATATAAAACTAGCTTTACTATCTCCATATGTGTGGCTCCTTACTTGTGATTTAATTTTCAATAGTCATGTGTCCAAAACAAAATCAAAGCAAACCAATTCATCTCTATCTAGCAATGTTTTTAGAATGCATGGAAAATGCTAGTGTTTAAGTGATTGCATTTGTTTGCAATGTCTATATTATCAGAGATAGATCACTAATAAAGGTAGCCTTATTTATTATTTATCTTCTAATATTTAACTTCATTTCTTTATCATAATTTGTAGGAGAACAAGTTTATTGTAAGCTTCAAGATTTGGCAAAAAAAAGGTAAGGTTTCTAACAATAAGAAAAGGTCAACAAGATTTAATTAGTAGAACCTAACCAAGAAAACAAAGCAATGCAACCAAAAAGAAAAAAAAAAAAAACTTCGTTATAACATCTATGTGTATTAAATATGCAAATTTTCTAATAGCTAAATCCCACCTCAAGCCACTAATAATATAACTCGTTTTCCTAATTTCCTATAAAAATCTTTTCTAATACCTAGAACCTACCTTAAGCACTTATGATTATAAAGATTGCATCATCAATAAAAGTTCAGAAAATATTTATTTCTCATAAAAGTTTAAAGCTATACCAATTTGTTATAACCTACAATACTTCATAACTTACAAACAAAAATTAAACTTATCTTGTAGAGCACACAAAATTTCACTTCCATTTTGTAGAAATGAAAATAAAAACTCAAGAACCCTAAATGTATGCAAGAAGTCATATAAAGTTAAGGTAAGAGAGAACCTATGAATCTGGAGTAACAATGAATAATTGTAGACAATGGAGGTTGTTACTCTCTTAGTTCCTTACTCATTATACAAAAGGGAAAAAAAAAAAAAAAAAAACTCCTAACCACAACAGTTATTGAGTGCCAAGACAATAACAAAACCAAATCTAAGAAAGAGAGAGAGAGTGTGCGTTGTATACCTCAACTAGTGGTTGGCGATAGGAAAATCTTAAGGTTTCATCCTATTATTTCTAATTTGAAAGGAGTAAGGTTTACTAAAGAAAGGAGTAAAAAGATATGAAGAGACTTGTGCACTTAGTGAGAAACATGTATAACAAGAAAAAAAATTAGGGATTTTTAGGTTATATAGTCAGTGAGGAGTAGATTGCCACATTAGCACATATGTGGCAATTTAGTTGTCAAAAATATAGCATATGCAAGTATTTAATCTCCACATAGGCCTTATTTACCGATTTAACTCTTGCAATTTCGTTTTCCAATACTAGCAAATTACATCCTTACATGTTTGCTTTTCAATATTTTCCAATTTTGCTATAGTGAATATTTTACTATAAATAACTATATATTAACTTGAATAAGGTATACTCAATCCCCTCCTCTATGATTCTGCATCCATCTTTGGGTAACACCTTTTATCATCATAAGTGCTTAATTAATCCTTTTATCAGGAGATTTTTTCTTCTAAGTAATTTCATTAAAGTGGAAGAATATATAACCATAAAAAATAAGAAAACTTACACAACTACTTAGAACTCATAAAGTTACTCTGTGCTTTGTTAAGAACCTTAACATATCTTTGCTCTATAAAGATACATGGCATGTTTTGATATCTTAGGTACTAAGATGTTACATAATTAAAGATATATGTATAATGTACTTTTCAAACATTAATAAAAATTTGTGAATGACTAAATATTCAATTTTGCATGAGGACCCTAGAATGAATATAATTAAATTTGTTAATAATAGCATGTAATGAATATAGGTAGAATGAAATGAAGATGACACTTAGCCAACATTCTTTCCCTCAACCATTAGATAAATGAAGTAGTGTAACACTTGCAATATTATTAAGAAAATAGTGATGTGTCATAATTAAATGAGTTAAAATTTAATAATTATATAAAAGGGTTATAAATAGCCTAAATGAACGTAAGCAATAGAGCTTTCCACAAATCACCAACTTTCATCTTCAATGTTTACAACCAAATTTATGCCCCTTCAATGGGAGACGCTATAATTTGCCTAAAGTGGAGTGAATAGCATTATATCAGTAAAGAAAATTTAGATAAGAAAGATCAAAACAATTCAAATGATTCTAAATAATTTATATGTAAGCTTTACTTTATCCTTACTTAAACATGGCAATTTTGTATTTTTAATTTGGCCATGAATTATAATAGTTCTTCAATATTGGTCCTTTTGAATTGGTAAGAGGATTGATTGTTCAAAAATGTAAATAATGTTGTGTGGACATCCAATTTTTATTATGAGCTACACTTACTAATATTTTGCAAATATAAAGTTGGATATTTGAAAGTAATATTTGATGGTTAATATAATTATCTTTCCCATTCTACCAATTGAATGTGTATAGGTATAATCCTTAGAATCCTTATGTCTTGGCATAAATGGGACTTAGTGATGTTATTAAGTGTTGAATTTTGAAGGAGAAATAATTTTAAGTCCTCATCATAATTTATTGCAATGTAAGGTTACAATTGCTTTAAATCATGAATATGTAAGCTATTAGTGATATTTCCAAGATTTCTTATCATGTTTAAGGTATTTATGGACATCCAACAAGGGTTCAATTATTAGTTACTAATATAATGAGGAAAGTGGTATTGTTTTTTTATTTTTTTTTTTTCCTTACATCGTAATTTATCATTTTTTATTTTAGTTATATGCAATGATAAATTAATCTTGTATCTAATTTGTAATATGAGCCAAAATTGCAACTATTGGAAACACTTGAAGTGAAAACAATTGAAAAACAAAAAAAATCTAATAATCATGAATATACTTCATTCAATATCACAATACTAGAATGTACATCTGGAGAAAGAAAATCGAGTAAAGAAACGAATTTGATGTGACCACGATATTCACTTTCTAGCTAATTGTTAAAACCCCAAGTGCAAACCCTGACAGAAATACTAATTTCCCACAATGATATTCAATCAAACTAAAACCAGCACATGGGGCATGAGTTTGCATTTTCTAACCAGCAGAGGATACATTCTTTATGGAATACATGATCACATCGCATCTTTATCAATAAATTTTTCTTTTCTTTCTTTCTTTTCTTTTGTTTTTTTTTTTCAATAAATTTTTGTTGGAAATTAAAAAAAAAAGTAGCTATCTGTGGAAAAAAATCTTGCATCGAAAGTCTATTTTAAATGTTAATCAATATTATTGATATTGATATAGATATGAAATATAGGTCCATTTAATAAAGTGTAGATATTATATAATGTTAAAGAAATATAGATTTAGTTAAGAGATCATCATAATTAATATTTTGATAATAAACATTCCTAGATTATAATGAATATAACGTTAATTCTATCGCTTAGTCATATAAATATATGTTATGTAATTGATTTTATAACTACTAATGAAGGGTAAGTGCAATCTGATTTGTTCTTATTCACTCCACACTAAACGAAACTATATGTATGGCTCATAAATTCTTTCTCTCTTTTTTTTTTTGGAAAAAAAGAAAGATTCAATCTTATTAGTTCATGCCGTAAACCATAATCTCTCACTAACTGCTTTATGTTCCATTTGTAATGGCACATTGACATAGTAGATTCAATAGTGTCTAACGGTGGGGAAAAATTAATTATTACTTTTATTTGGAAAAAATATATATATATATATATTATATTTACATTTTAGATGCGAGGAATCCACCTAAATAATGTAAATTTAAAAACTAGTTACAAAATGGGATACCTTGGAAAGATATAACAAAAGTAGACAATGAAGGCATATGTCCAGAATACATATACTTGAAATGTGTCTTCAATTTAATCAAAATTGACCCGACTAAAGGTGCGGACTAGGTACACACCCTCAATACAAATTTTACTACACTCAATCTGCTCCTTTAGATCTTGCCCCTTTAATTATCATTAGGAAAAAAATTACTCATAGTAAGATAAATATAGATAAAAAAGAAGATGTAAGTATAATAAACTTTTTTTGTCTTCTAGATAATTGTGTTTTGATTAAATTATTTATATGATATTAATAATTGATATGCAATAAAATTACAAATGGAAGGTAAACAAAAAAAGTGCTTATTTTTACTTACCTCTAGATAGGATTATAATGTAGTTAGATTGTGACTAGATTTTGTAAATGTGTTTGGCATCAGAATTTTAGCAATTAAATTAAGGAAAAATTATAAAAATGTTGCATATTTTTAGTTCTTTTGTAAATAAATGACTTATATATTTTGATTTTTAATAAATATAAGATTCATGAAATATGCCAATTCATTGGTGAACAAAAGGAGTCACATACTAAAAAAGGTTTACACACAATACTGATACGAACCACGCCAACCCGTGACGAAACCCAATACCAATACGTTCGGAAAATTCGTTGCCTAAGACCCCCAAACACCTAAAGTGGAAACCGCGACCCGTTGTCTATAAGCGAGATAAGAACCTTGGTATAAAAATGAAGACGCCACAATCGGGATGAAAGACCGATTGATAAGTCGGGATGAACGCCACGGAAATCAATCCGATAAGTTCGAATTAGTTCTTGAAGAACCAAGAGAGGTGCCTCTCAAAAGTGTTTAATGTTCAAAGATGTATATTCTAAGTTGTTCTAAACCCTAGGAGCTTTTATACTAGGGTTACAATTCGTGTAAAAAACAAGTCCAAAACGATGTAGTTTAGTTAAGTGACATAAAAATGCGAAACAGAACAAGCTGGCCGACAGGGATACACGATCGTGTACATGCCCGTGTACTTTGGCCGTGTACTTTTCTGTGCAACCTCTGGCAACATACACGCTCGTGTACTTTGGCCGTGTATCTTTCTGTGCAACTTCTAGCAACATACACGCCCGTGTACTTTAGTCGTGTATCTTTCTGTGCAACTTCTGGCAACATACATGCCCGTGTACTTTGGCCGTGTATCTTTTTATGGATTTGCTTGACTCCATACACGGCCGTGCCTTGAAAGTACACGCCCTCTTCAACCCGTGTCCGGTGTGACTTGTATAAGAGCAAGGGTCTTCCCATGGTTGTTCCAATCCGTTCTAACTTCATGATTGCCCCAATCCTTCCTGGCTTCATGGACATCCTTTATCAACCTGTTAAGTGCTTCCTTGAGTCATTTCGCTCGACTTCTTGTGATCGGTCATGGCGGCACTTCAAGAGGATCCACATTCCTTCTTCCGGCTTGACTCTCATCATGGATCTCATCAAATATGTATGCTAATCCACTAGTAAAGATAAAGACACATCCTAAGAAGAAAACTCTAAAATATTCGACGATGGGCCATAAAGGTGCTTAAAGCAGGCTATGGAGTGAAGGTTATAGGGACTATCGAATTAAGTGTGAAAACTACTATTGGAAGCCCTAGTAGTATGTAGAAAATCAAAAGTAGCTCAAAACTTATTCATTAGCTCAAGATGGCTAAGATGGATGGAGTATAGCTACAATTTTTTAATGAGTTTATAGCATTGTTGAAACTTGCCAAATATTATTGTTTAAGGTCAAGTAAAAAGTTCATAGAATTGTGGAGTGAAGAATTCTTATACTAGTAGCATTACGTCCAATTTGCAATGGCACATTGACAAAGTAGATTGCACAACATCCAATGATGGGGAAAAAATAAAAATAAAAAGTGTCCAACTAAGCACTTAAATTTCCTACTTCTAACACCACAATAGGTTTAGGGAGTGGGGAAAAATTAGTTATTACTTTTATTTGGAAAAAAAAAAGAAAAAAATATTATATTTATATTTTAGTTAGAGGACATGGCTTAAGGGTTAAAGTTTTCATTTTTTTTTCTTTTTGTCTTCCTTGTCTCTTCATATATGTATTTTTTTTTCTTTATTTAACATGATTCCAAATAACATATTTTCCATATGAATTTTTTTGTTCTTCTTCTTTTTTTTTTTTGTTTCTAAATAAAATTTCTATTAAAAATAGTTTGTATAAATGGCATTATTTCATTTGTTGAATTGATTTAGAAGTTATTTTAATATCATAGAATCACTTTTGTTTGATCTAAATGGTTTGGTTTAGAGTTTGAACCAAACTATAAACCAATATATCAAACATAAAATGAGAAAATAAATTGATAATTAAAAAAAAAAGAGTTAAAACCTTCAAATTATAGAAAAACAACGAGATGTCTAAAGTTAGATTTATTCTATTTTATTTTAATTTTTGCTTGCTTTGATTTTTCCGGTAGGAACTAAGAGTTATATATTGTCTCATATTAAGTCATATAGTAGTCGTAACCTATCGTGCTATCACAACCCTATTGTAAGTTTAACATTGCATAAAAACGTTAATAAAAAATTGAATTTTGGCAAACAATTTTGGTGTCAAGTTATTCACTTTTAGTAACGTTCAAACATTACTAAATATCGCTTATTGGTAACGTCTAAACGTTACAATTAGCAATTTATTGGTGATGTTCACCTTTTAAACGTCACAAAATACTTTTCGTAACAAACTTTTAGTATTGTTTATTTGTAACGTTTAATAAACGATATAAAATATATGTTGTAACATTTACTTAATTTTGGGTAATGTTTATTAAATGTCACAAAACGTCAAAATTCTTGTAGTGCGTGCTATCACAACCCTATTGTAAGTTTAACATTGCATATCAAAATAAGAAAGTGAGACAATAAGGAAAGAGCTAGATAAACCGATACAAATATCAACTAGTTTCATGTAATACTATGGACATAAAGAGGAAAAAAACCTACATATTACATGCCACCTTACCATGGGCATGTATAAATATTAACATATATGGATAATTTTTAAAACAACTATCACAGTGTGTATTTTATAAAATATATATATATATATATTAAAACTTTTATTAATATTTACACACTATGCATATATAAAATATTACATATAGCGTATGATAAATAAAAAGGCAAAGAGGAATCATATTACTTTATTTCCTTTTTGAATTTACATTTCGGTTGAACAGAAGTTGGGGAAAAAAATGGAACTAATATGCTGGTCACTGTAACCGTAAGAAAGTAGATTAAAATGGGTCATCAGCAGTCACAGATGTAATCACCTCCACTACTACTTGTATCCACCACCATGCCGTCCTCGTTATTGCCGTCGTCATCTAAATCCACAATGCCACCATCATTCTTGCCGTCGCCATCTACATCCACCATGTCTCCATAATCGCTGTTGCCGCCGTTACCTACATCTCGGAAAAGTCTCAAATATTCTCCCTCCGCGAAAAGATCCCACTCCGTTAAACGTCGAATGTCACGCTCCTAACACAATATTGTTAGATCGATTATTCATTAGGATTCCCAGCATAAAGGAGCTTTTCATTAATGCTTGACACAATCTGGAACTGCTTTTTACCTGAAAGACCGAAACTGGATCCCTTCTTTTTAGAGAAACAAGAAACCGCGGAAGGTTAAAAAGCATGTTGAAAACACGTCCCGCAAGTTTACATGCTTTCATGTCATGAAGTGTAATGTACTCCTTATTCTGTAAATATCACTTCCCACATCAATGTACTGCACTTATGTAACGAGAGGCTATACAAAAGAAAACAGAATTCACCTTTGGAGCAACCATATCATGAATTCGAGTAAACATACTATCAAATGGAACTGGGACTCGTCCCATTACTTCCATCCGTTGCCTCTGCTCTGGATAAAAGTTGTGAGCCTTCCATTGCAATCCAAATCGATACATTTGAACCTAAGAAATAAAAATATTAGAAGCACAAAAAGCGACACCGTTAATTGAGCTTTGAAATTATTCGAAAAACTTACGCGCAAGGAAAAAGGGAGGTGCAGCTAATGATCTTGCGCACAATAGAGGAAAGATGTCATCGAAGGATTTTTATGATTCATTGTTCTGTTGGGTTTGATACCGGGCTTCTTTTGCGACATGCCTTAGAAATTGGTATCACCGCTTAAAGTTGCATTAATTACTTGGTAATATCAGTCCTTCTAGCAGTTACAATGAATATGTTTGCTATATTTATACCCATGTTGAAAAGGTAGGGTATTGACTCTAAAACCCAAAGCAATATATAAATAGAAGTTTTGAAGACCCAAGACGCAACCTGAATTTCTAGCTAACTGAGAAAAGGTTTACTCATTCATATATAGAACTAATTCACCAGGTCGGTACATGGAACTTATGCTTCTTAATACGTTTTGTAGTTTCATATTTTCATCTGATATTGCTATCTATTTTGAACATTCTTATTTGTTGGCTTGGTCTCTACTCTAGCTAAACCTCATAAGTCGGAGTTTAGAGTTTTAACTTTGGAATTATGTTAGCCCCATTGTCGAGATATCTTGTATAGAGTTTTTACTAAAATTAACTCTTAGAATTAGTAGTAGCTCTATGGATTTTGGTGAGTGGATATTTTTGGTATAATCCCTGTAGGTTAAATTGTCATATCTTCTCATTTGAGTGTTTGTATGCGGCTCCTTCATGTACTTTTTCGTATTTACGATGAAATTGCTGCTTCTCCATGACCACCGGTTTTTCACCATAATACTGTCAGGAAATAATGCAAAAATCAATTAGTTTGTTATTATCTTATCCTTAGTATTAGGAGCATTTTCAGATGTGGGAACGTGCTCCCGTTTTTTTTTTTCTGGTTGTTATTAGTTTATATGTATTTAAGATGTTCTCAAGTAAATGAATCTGCAGCAATTCCTCTGTTTTTCACTTCGCCTACAACGTGTTTGTCAAAAGTCCTAAACCGTTTTTTCTCCTTATTTTTGCTTCATCTCTTATTTATAACATCTGGTATCAGAGCCTCTTCTAAGGCCTATGAAAAGTAGTGCTAATGGCAAACAATATGAATGCATTAAACATCTCACAACCCGCAATTCCAATTTTTCAGGGTAGCAACTATGATATTTGTAGTACAAAGATGAGAACTCTCTTCATCTCTCAAGACTTATGGGAGTTGGTAGAGAAAGGCTATACTGAAGAAGGTGTAGTAGCTGAAACTTTGAAGGATGCATGAAAGATGGATGCCAAAGCTCTTTTTTTCATTCAACAAGCTGTTGAAGATGGAATTTTTGCTTCTCGACTTTCTACTGTAACAAAATCAAAGGAAGCATAGGATATACCTAGAAATGGGTACCAAGGCACAGTAAAAGTGCTTACGGTGAAGCTCTAAACACTTCATAGAAGGTTTGAAGTCTCCTTCATGAAAGATGGAGAGTCTATGCAAGACTATTTCAACAATCTGATGGAAATTGTCAATCAAATGAGGAAGCTTGGAGAGGAGTTGCCTGATCAAAAGGTTGTTGAGAAAATATTGCGAAGTTTGCCACGGAGATATGAGTCTACTGTTGCTGCCATAAAAGAATCAAAAGACCTTAGTGTCTTGACAGTTGATGAATTATTGGGCTCTTTACAATCTCATGAAGATAGACATAAAAAGTTATGAGGAGAGTTTTATCGATAAGGCGTTCCAGGCCAAGTTACACATTTCCAAGGAGAAGGAAGTTGTGTATGGTAACAACAATAGCAGCCGTGGTGGTCATTCTTCTCGAGGAAGGAGAGGAGGTGGAGGAAATAGAGGAGGTGGGCGATCAGGTGATAGAAATCTGAATTCGAATGTCTTCTACAACAAAGGTGAAAATCAAAATCGTAAGTTCAAATGTTATTATTGTAATAGACCTGGCCATATAGAGAAGTATTGTCAATTGAAAGAAAGACATGGAAAACAAGCAAATTTTGCTGAAGAAAAAGATAAAGATGAATCTAAAAGTCTGTTTCTTGTTCGTATTGCTACTGAAGGTTTGGATTCAACTGTATGGTATATAGACAGTAGTTGTAGCAATCATATGATAGCAAATTTGGAGTCATTTGCTAGTTTGGACAGATCATTTAGGACAACAGTGAAGATGGGTGATGGAACAATTCGTGAAGCAAAAGGGAAAGGAATTGTAAAGCTAAATTCTTATGGAACCAGCAGCATTAAAGAGGTCCTCTATGTACCAGATTTAGACTCAAGCTTATTGAGCATAGGGTAGTTTTTGAGAGAAGGTTACTCATTAGTTTTTGAAGATTTTTCGTGTGCTATATTTTCTGATAAAACAAAGAGAAATTTGCTGCTTAAAGTTCCTATGGCCAGAAATAATGTGTTTCCAATTGATCTTGATTATGGAAAGAAGTCATTGGTAGCTTCCTTGAAAAGTGATAGCTGGCGGTATGGACATCTGAATTTTGCAAGTTTAGAGTTGTTGTCTAAACATAATTTGGTGCAAGGTTTGCCTATAATGAAGCATGTTAATGATGTTTGTGAGAGCTGCATGATGGGAAAGCAACACAGAGATCCCTTTCCAAAAGGAAACGCTAGAAGAGCTACAAAACCAACTGAGTTAATTCATGCAGATGTTTGTGGACCGATGTGCACTCCCTCTCTCAACAATAACAGGTACTTTGTGGTTCTTGTTGATGATTTTAGCCGAATGACTTGGGTTTACTTTGTGAAAGAAAAGTCAGAAGTCTTTTCAATCTTTAAGAAATTCAAATGCTTCATTGAAAAGCAAAGTGGGAATGCAATTAAAGTATTGCGAACAAATTGAGGAGGAGAGTTTGTCTCTGCAGAATTTGACAACTTTTGTGAGAAAATGGGCATTCAAAGGCAATTGACAACAAGCTATACCCCTCAACAGAACGGGGTAGCGGAAAGGAAGAATCGAAGTCTTGTAGAGATGGCAAAAAGTATGTTGAAAGGAAAGTGTCTTCCCAAAATTTTTTGGGCTGAAGCAATACATACAACAACTTATGTGTTGAATCGCAATCTAACATCAGCATTGCGCAATCAAACTCCATTTGAAGCGTTTCATGGGAGCAAACCAAAGGTAACACACTTTAAAGTTTTTTGTTGTGTTGCATATGTTTTGGTGCCATCTGAAAAGAGGGATAAACTTGATGACAATAGTGTGAAATGTATTTTTGTGGGTTATAACATGGAAACAAAAGGGTATCGATTTTATAATCCTATTTCTAAGAAATTGCTGATAAGCCGTAATGTTTTATTTGATGAAAAGAGTGGATGGAGTTAGTATGAAATGTAGAAATGTCCAGCCATTTTTCAAGAAGATGATGAATCAAATAATGAGCAAGAAATTGAAGAAATTGAAGGTTCAAATCCTTCCACACCTAGCTCAGCTATAAGTTCCTCTAGTTTAGCATCATCTAGCTCCTCTTCCTCAAGTTCATCTCCATGGAAATGGGGATCATTGTTGTGGAAGAGCCACTGACCCAAGTTCAAGGGCTGAATCAAGAAGAAAGTCAAGTGGCTGAAGTTGAAGTTCAAAGGGATTTCAGTCCAATAAGCCTACCTTAAGGACCAATCACAAGATCCCAAGCTAAGAAGCTGCAACAAATCCTAATTTCTCATGTACAGGGTTTGATAGACATCATAAGTGAGAAGCTTCAAGGAATCCAAAGCTTCGAGGCAAGGGATGATCAAAGGGAACTTAATGTGATGGAAATCAAGTGGGAAGAACCGGTCCAGGATCAAGGCTGCCGGCCTTGAAGCCGGTTTTGAAAGGCTGCCGGCCTTGACAGCCGGCCATCTTTTAATTACGTTGTATTTTTCCTTATTTCGCGAATTACAATGTATTGCTCAGATGTCTTCATATATATACCGAGATAAGACGATGTAAAGGGGAGTTTTTGTCATCATTGAAATACCAGAAAGCTTGTCGCTTCAATTCCTTACATTCTTGATTGAATACATGCTAAGAAACTTTCAAGAGAGAGTTGATCGATCTTTTCTTGTGGAGAGTTTCGAGGTTAGGGCTTGATTAGTTCTAGCTTGTTCATCGATCCGTCTAAGAAAAACCTAAATCTAAACTATCTTAAGGTTTGATTCCAATTAGATCCGTGGGTTTTCGTGTTGTTGTTGTGGGGGTCCGTAATAGCCAAAAGGGGTTCTCAAGCACAACTGCGATGGTTTCCGATATCATTTGGTATCAGAGCTTTGGCTCTAGATCAGGTTATATCTTTCATTGATCTTTGTTAAACTTTTAATTTTATCTTCGTTTAATATATAAAGTTGTGTTCTTTACATGTTCTATTGTGTTTTCTCTCGTCAAGTTATGACCTTTCCATCATTCTAGGGTTTTTTCGTCAAGAAAAGAAAAGCAATTCGTATTAAAAAAAAAGGATATATATATATATTGATTGATTGATAGGGTTCTTGAATTTGTGATTTTTGTTGGATCCTAACTTTGTGAGAACACCAAATACTCCAGAATTATAGTGTAAATTCATCAAGGGATATTGGGAAACACTAATTGTGTCTATGTCATACACTTCTCTTTTGATTATTTCTAGGTGTGATTTGATTAAGAACATCGAGGAGCAAGCTTGAGAGGTGTGAGGAACACCTGTGAGACCTGATTTGATTGTATGACACACGAGAGTACAACCCCATCAGTTGAGTGTAAACACAAGAGGGAGTGCTTGTTAGGAAACTGAAATTTTAATTAACGTTTGTTGGTTTTGCAGGATAAGATGTCTGGTAAAGGTGTTGGTGTGAGTAAGGAGGAGAGAACTGTGGATGAGAAACTGTTGAAGGAGGCTTAACAATCAGAGTTTAGGCGCATGACTCAAGCATTGATAGAGATGAGAGAGTCTATGGAGCGAATGAACTTAAGGTTACAGGTAGTTGAAAATAGGGAGCCTAGTGCTAGGGAAGGGCATAGAGGAGGTAGGATTCCTATTCCACAGACAGTTGATGTGGCTGATGATAGTGACTATCCGGAGGAGGAGTATAAAGATAGTATAGTGTTCGATGTCAATAGGGGCCGAAGAGGTGTTAGAGGAATAGGAAGAGGAGTAGGAGCTAGTAGAGGAAGAGGAAGAACACATAAGCGTTACACTGCTGGTAGAAGTAAAGGGAATGATGATTATGTAGATCGAGGATTGGGTGGAATTAAACTGGAACTTGCCATCTTTCATGGTAAGTTTGATCTAGAGGCTTATTTGCAGTGGGAGAAGAAGGTAGAGCTGAACTTTGATTGTCACCAATGTAGCGAGGAGAGAAAAGTGAAGTTGGTTGTAACCCAGTTTCAAGATTATGCTATCTCTTGGTGGGATCAATTGGTGACCAGCAGAAGGAGGAACATGGAGTGTCCTATAGATAGTTGGCATGATCTTAAGGCTGTAATGAGAAAGCTCTTTGTTCCCAGGTACTATCACAGGGAACTCATGCAAAGGTTGCAAATGATGAGACAAGGTAGTAGGAGTGTGGAGGACTACTACAAAGAGATGGAGATGATCATGACCAGAGCTAATGTGGATGAGGAAGAGGAGGCCACCATGGCACGATTCTTGGGTGGTTTAAACAAAGAAATTGCTGATAGGGTAGAATTGCAACATTATGTGGAATTGGAGGATATGGTGTATCTAGTTATCAAAATTGAGAGACAACTCCAAGGCAGAGGTCCATACAGGTATGTTTCCAAACCTTCTTCCAATTCTCATTCTGCATGGAAGGGTTATGGAAAGTCTGATTTTAAGGGAAGTAAGCCTACTACTGATGTTGCAAAGGGGAAGGTAGTTAGGGTTTCACCTGAGAAACCTAAGGAGGTTGAACCCAAGGGCAGGAACAGGGATATTAAATGCTGGAAGTGTCAGGGTGTAGGGCACATTAGCAAGGATTGCCCTAATAAGAGAACAATGGTGATAAGAAATGGAGAAATTGTGACAGATGATGAGGGAGATGATAATGAGAGTGCAGATGATGACATGCCCGAGCTGGAGGCTTGTAGTGATGTTGGTAGTGTTGAGGAGGCTGTGAGAGGTGACCTATTTGTAGCTAGGCGTGCACTGAGTACCCAGCTAAAGGAGGATGGTCCTGAGGAACAGAGAAAGAATCTGTTTCATACTAGATGCCATGTCTAAGGAAAGGCATGTAGTGTGATTGTTGATGGAGGGAGTTATATTAATGTGGTGAGTACACTCTTAGTTAACAGGTTGGGATTGCCTACTATACCACATCCAAGGCCATACAAACTTCAGTGGCTTAGTGACTGTGGAGAGATTAAGGTAAACAGGCAAGTCCTCATTTCTTTTTCCATTGGCAAATACTGTGATGAGGTGCTCTGTGATGTTGTTCCTATGCATGCTGGTGACATCTTATTATGTAGACCTTGGCAGTTTGATAGGAAAACCTTGCATGATGGATATCTCAATAGGTACTCTTTTACTAAGGATGGCAGGAAAACCATTTTGGCACCACTGTCCTCTAAAGAAGTGTATGAGGACCATTGTAAATTGGAGAGGCTGAGAGTGGAGGCCGAAAGCAAAGAGAAGGAGAGTAGAAAGAGAACTTTAGAAGGAGAGAAAAACAAGAGTGAAAATCAAAAGAGTGGAAAAATTGAGAAGAGTGAAAAGAAAGAGGGGAGTGAAAAGCAAGACAATAATCGGCCAGGAGAGAAAAAGAGTAAAAATGTGAGCTTGATTGCTAGGTCCAGTGATGATAGGAATGCTTTGAGTGCCAGTAGACCTATATTTGTACTTCTATACAAAGGGGCTTGCTTGGCCACTAATGACATTAACCCATGTTTGCCTAGTGTGTTTTCTGATTTGTTGTAGGATTTTAGAGATGTATTTCCAGAGGAGTTGCCCAGTGGACTTCCACCAGTCAGGGGCATAGAGCATCAGATTGACTTCATTCCTGAAGCTGCCATACCCAACCGACCTGCATACAGAACTAATCCCAGATGGGTGGAATTCATTGAGACCTTCCCTTATGTGATCAGGTACAAGCAGGGTAAGGAGAACATTGTTGCTGATGCGCTGTCAAGAAGGTACACTTTACTTAACTCTCTTAGTACATCTTTGTTAGGATTTGAGTTGGTGAAGGAGCTGTACCCACATGATGTTGATTTTTCTAAGGTTTTTGCTGCTTGTATTGATGGGAATGGGATGAATAATTATTATGTGTCTGATGGATTCTTGTTCAAGAAAAGTAAGTTGTGTATTCCTAGAGGTTCTGTGAGGGAATTACTAGTTAAGGAAGCACATGGAGGGGGCTTAATGGGGCATTTTGGGGTAGACAAGACCTATGATATGCTGACTCAACATTTTTTTTGGCCTGGCATAAGACATGATGTGCATAAAGTTTGTCAACACTGTATCACATGTAGAGAGGCAAAATCTAAACTGAAACCACATGGACTGTATACACCACTGCATGTTCCTGATGAGCCTTGGACTGCTGTGTCTATGGATTTTGTGCTTGGATTACCTAAGACTAGGAAGGGTAGTGATAGCATCTTTGTTGTGGTTGATAGGTTTAGTAAAATGGCTCATTTCATTCCTTATCATAAAACTGATGATGCTATATACATTGCTGATTTGTTCTTTAGAGAGGTAGTATGTCTGCATGGCATACCTAGGAGCATTATTAGTGATTGGGATGTAAAATTTTTGAGTCATTTTTGGAGAGTATTATGGGGAAAGTTGGGAACTAAACCGATGTTTTCGACTACCTGTCACCCACAAACTGATGGGCAAACTGAGGTGGTTAAGAGGACTTTAATTCAGTTGTTGAGGGCAATCATAGAGAAGAACATTAGGACTTGGGAGGATTGCCTACCATTTGTGGAGTTTGCATATAATAGGGCTGTACATAACACTACTCATTGTTCACCATTTGAGATTGTGTATGGTTTTAATCCACTAACTCCTATTAATTTATTGCCATTGCCACCTAACAAGTTTGTGAGTTTTGATGCTGATTTTAAGGCAGATTTCGTGAGAAAGCTACATGCACAGGTAAAGAGTAGGATTGAGAAACAAAATGGCAAGGTAGCTTCAAAGGTGAATATGGGCAGGAGACCCATGATTTTTCAGCCTGGAGATTGGGTTTGGGTGCATTTTCACAAGGAGAGGTTTCCATTATAGAGGAAATCCAAGTTGAACCCTAGGGGCGATGGTCCATTTTAGATACTTGAGAGAATCAATGACAACGCTTACAGAGTTGACTTACCAGGTGAGTATAACGTTAGTGCCACTTTTAATGTCGTTGACCTGAGTCCTTTTGATGTAGGTGATGCTTTTGATTCGAGGATGAATCCTTTTAAGGAGAGGGGGAATGTTATGGAAGAGCCACTGTCCCAAGTTCAAGGGCTAAATCAAGAAGAAGGTCAAGTGGCTGAAGTTGAAGTTCAAAGGGATTCAAGTCCAATAAGCCTACCTTAAGGACCAATCACATGATCCCGAGCTAAGAAGCTGCAACAAATCCTAATTTCTCATGTACAGGGTTTGATAAACATCACAAGTGAGAAGCTTCAAGGAATCCAAAGCTTCGGGGCAAGGGATGATCAAAGGGAACTTAATGTGATGGAAATCAGGTAGGAAGAACCGGTCCAGGATCAAGGCTGCCCGCCTTGAAGCCGGTTTTGAAAGGTTGCCGGCCTTCAAGCCGGCCTTTAAATATACGCTGTCGGCCTTGAGCCAGCTTTGACAACTGGCCATCTTTTAATTACGTTGTATTTTTCCTTATTTTGCGAATTACAATGTATTGCTCGGATGTCTTCATATATATACCGAGATAAGACGATGTAAAGGGGAATTTTTGTCATCTTTGAAATACCAGAAAGCTTGTCGCTTCAATTCCTTGCGTTCTTGATTGAATGAATGCTAAGAAACTTTCAGCAGAAAGTTGATCGATCTTTCCTTGTGGAGAGTTTCGAGGTTAGGGCTTGATTAGTTCTAGCTTGTTCATCGATCCTTCTAAGAAAAACCTAAATCTAAACTATCTTAGGGTTTGATTCCAATTAGATCCGTGGGTTTTCGTATTGTTGTTGTGGGGGTCCATAATAGCCAAAAGGGGTTCTCAAGCACAACTACGGTGGTTTCCGGTATCAATCATTGCTAGAAATTTATGAGCAAACACAAAGATATCAAATGGCACAAGTTGAAGAACCAAATGATTTTGAAGAAGCAATAGGAAACACCAAATGGCGTGAAGTGATGGAAGAGGAAATGAAGGAATTGGAAAGAAACAAGACATGGGAACTTGTTGCGTTACCTATGGGAAAAGAAACAGTTGGGTTGAAATGGGTGTTCAAGTTGAAGCATAAACCTGATGGCTCTATCCACAAATACAAAGCAAGGCTGGTTGCACGTGGATACATGCAACACGAAGGCATTGATTTTGAGGAGACCTTCTCACCAGTTGCCAAGTTTGACACCATTCGTACACTTCTTTCAGTTGCTGCTCATAATAAATGGCTAGTCTATCACTTTGATGTGAAATCAACGTTTTTAAACGGTTTCTTGGAGGAAGAAGTGTATGTACAACAGCCTAGAGGTTATGAGGTTACAGGTGAAGAAACTAAGGTTTATAAATTGCGAAAGGCACTCTACGGGCTTAAGCAAGCACCGAGAGCATAGTACGAGAGGATTGATGCGCATTTCATCAAAAATGGATTTCAAACAAGTGCAAGTGAGCACACACTCTATGTGAAAACACAAGGAGCAAAAGAGGTATTGATTGTATCCATTTATGTGGATGACTTGATTTATTCTGGAAATAGTGCCTCTTTGATTGATGATTTTAGGAGGATTATGGTTGCTGAATTTGAGATGACTGACTTGGGGCTGATGAGTTATTTTTTGGGTTTAGAAGTGAGCCAATGTGATGTAGGAATCTTTATTTCACAACATAAATATGTGAAAGATCTTCTTCTGAAATTCAACATGAAAGATTGCAATGCAGTCAAAACTCCAATGACTGCAAATCATAAGTATTGTGCAAATGATGGGGAAGAAAGGGCAGATCCTAAGATTTATCGTAGTTTGGTAGGAAGTCTACTATATCTCACAAATAGTTGTCCTAATAATTTGCAAGCTACCAGCCTCTTGTCACAGTTTATGTAGAATCCAAGCCGAATTCATTATTGTGAAGCTAAAAGAGTGCCGAGATATCTGAAAGGCACTTGTTCTTATGGCCTCTTTTACTAGTAACATAGAGCTATATGGTTTCTCAGACAGTGATTGGGCAGCTTCTATTGATGATCGAAAGAGTACTATTGGTTATCTCTTCATGCTTGGATCAAATGCCATCTCTTGGTGTTCAAAAAAACAAGCCACTATTGCTCTATCATCTTTTGAGGCTGAGTATATGGCGGTTACAGCTGCAGCTTGTCAAGCAATATGGTTAAGAAGAATCTTAGAGGATATGAGACATCAGATGAAGGATGCAACAACCATTTTTTGTGATAATCAATCCACCATTACAATGACTAAGAATCCTGTTCATCATAATCGAACCAGACACATTGATATCCGTCATCACTTTGTTAGAGAGCTGGTTGTAGCAGGGAGTATCAAGCTGGAACATTGTGCTTCAAGTCAACAAGTTGCTGATTTATTTACAAAGCCACTCTCTTTAGAAAAATTTGTTTATTTCAGAGAAAAATTAGATGTTGTAGATTTTTTGCATTAAGGGGAAGTATGTTAGGAAATAATGCAAAAATCAATTAGTTTGTTATTATCTTATCCTTAGTATTAGGAGCATTTTCAGATGTGGGAACGTGCTCCCCTTTTTTTTTTGCTGGTTGTTATTAGTTTATATGTATTTAAGATGTTCTCAAGTAAATGAATCTGCAGCAATTCCTCTGTTTTTCACTTCGCCCACAACGTGTTTGTCAAAAGTCCTAAACCGTTTTTTCTCCTCCTTTTTGCTGCTTCTCTTGTTTATAACAAATACTTCGGGTTTGCTACATTTCAGTAATCTCTATACAATCTCTTATTTCCTTAATTCTTTATTTTGCAAGATTAGACATCGGTTTCTTCGATTAGATTATAATTGTAGAAACTAATTATGAATAAGCAATGAAGAAAATACCAGTACTCAACGGCAGGCTCGGATGAATTGTATTCCACCGATAGCATGAAGTAAATAAAATCTTCATAACACATCATCCCGTCATTCCCACTACTGTACCTTCTTGGTGCCTGAAACCAAAAACACTTATCATCATTATGATTATTATTACTGACTTTTGCCCCCTAAAAATAAGATTGATAACATAGAAAAATCCAAACCTCAGAAAAAATTCTTCCCACAACCGACTCTGTAAGACAACGATGACGATATTTGTATATATCCTCTTTTGTAAGTGCCCGGTCTTCGTCGGTGTCAAGGTCAATAAAATGGTTGTATATTACCCGAAAATGTTTGTACGAGAAGCACCTATAATAATCGAAAAAGAGAAGAGCAAAGTGAAAAACACATAAATTTCAGAGAAATTCTTAAAAGATATTATTAAGAACTTCGAGCTATTTTACTCCATTAAAGTAGGAAGTTGGGTTCATGCATTGTTTAGCGTTGAAATTCGTGTCGAAGCCAAAATTACATAAATTTAAACAGAAAACATACAGTTGATTGGTTTGCATTGTAATTGCATTTATTCATGTATCATAATTATATTTTTCATATTGTGTATCGTATCCATTTTATATTTTATCTCTATAACAGTGTTGTTAATCATATCGGATTCACCCTATTGTAATTTGTCTCAAACTGGAAATCGCCATCCTACATGAATGCAATTTTTTGAGAAGTTTGAAACAGCAAGGAACATTTCCTTCTTAGTTAATGTAAGAAATGAAATATAATTATGGCCATTAGCTTACCTACGTACTTTGTCAATGTCCCATTCTTCATCCACCTGCTGCAATACAGCAATAAGTTTCCCTCGCTTCAAATCCCGAAGGGTAAGCAGCCGGCTTTTGTGTCGATTCATGAAATAAAATATTCTGTATAGGACTGTCTGAACTGCATGAGTGGAAAAAGAGAGAGAAAATTTAACATATCAAAATAAAATTTAGATCCAACTATTCTTATAAAAAGAAAACCTTATCATGGGTTATTATACGGTTCCATTGTCGAAACTCTCTAGTCCATCATATCACCGTTGAGATTCTCATTGCATTCATCCTATAACTATCTCATTGGTAAGATGATGGACCAGACAATCCAATCGGCGGGACTCTAAAAGTCTTTCCTTACTTTTATACTTGTAAATTTTAGTATTAGCCCCGATAATCATTTGAGTCATGATCATACCATAGCTTTCCTGCTCGTCTGGCATGTATCTCATGAATTCCAATCCAGGATGACTATCCACTACTTCTCTCAGAATTGGGAGAAGATCGTCCTGATAATAGATGACCCATAAAATATTAAATTAAAAAAAAAGTAAAACATCATATGTTCTGTTTGTATGCTTAAACTAGGTAGATATCATGGCAATATAGCAGACCTGCGAAATATAGTCCTGGTTTGGTTGCTTTAGTACTCTGTAAACGCGGGTTGCGACATCCTTTGTCAACATATTACCTCCAATCCAATAATCAGAAAATTGATCCCTTCAATAAGACATGGACAATAAATGAGAAATAGGAACGCCCGAATTCCAGACTGTAAGAATTGCAACATCTATTTGTTTTTTTTTTCTTTTTTTTTTGGCGTGGATGAATACGAAAAAGAAGAGATGTGCAATGCAGAACCACATAGGTGGATGGATAAAAGGGAATATGATATATATTGTGTGGTATCAAAGATAATAAAAATCATGGTAGTAAGGCTATGTGGGGATTCATCTCCTGCTGCCAATAACAAAAATAAGAACTAATAGTATGATATATTGGGGTTGATCATCTGCTGCAATACCTAGTGACTGCTCCAGATGCCTGGCTATTGATCTTGCCAAAGAGAGCAGAGGAGAAAAAGGACGGTAGACCACACACTTCCTGGGTGACTGATCTAAATTCTGCCAATTTGAACATTTTATTTATTTTTTATTTTTCAAAATGTATGATTTAATTAGACAAGAAGTCAAGAAAAGAAAACGAGAAAGAAAGAAATCGAGTCATAGAAAGGTCTTGCCACCATCTTTTTCCAGTCCTTCAGGATGATCACGAAAACACTCATCGATCTTAGCCAAGCATTCGTCTCTCATTTCGTCCGAAGGAGGGGTTCCATCTTGAAAGTAAAACTGAAAATGTATTTTATTTTTTATTTTTTATTTTTTTACCGGACACAATAAAATTTGATTGACCAACAGACGATTCCATGATCAAAATAATCTAGTTTTCAGGAAAAGAAAAAGGTTATACCTGAGGGATTTTAGAAGCAGAGGGCGAAGGGTCCGCAGGAGGAGCACTAGTAGAGGGCAAGTAGCTGCTTGTAGACGCATCAATACAACTCGAACTCCGGCTATTACCAGGGTCAGCACATCCGCTAATGTTTTCCTTTAACTGCTCAAAATGATCACGAAAAAACAACCCAAATCAAAATCGTTACCAGAAAACTGCATTGTGTGTACTTGTTAATGAAACTTTAATCCAATCTTTGAAATCTTCTACTGGAGAATTTTTAATTTCTTATAAGCCATAACTTTCAAAGTTCTTTCCTTCCTCCTCTCAAGATATCTAAATTTGACTCTTCCCTTTTCCCTTTCATAGATATGATATTTCTTCACAGCAGTGGAAATATAAGAACGCTTTTTTAAAAAAATCCGAAGCATATATTCACTGATTACGCACCCTGGATTCATCAATGAACGGATTATCTTCTTCCTTGTCCCTCTCCATTTCAAAGAGATCAATCCAAGCAAAACCTTGATTTAAATGGAATGGAAGTGTTATGCGAAACTAGAAATCAATAGTAAGATGTAGTTTAAATTGTATGGAGCAATAAACCCAGGCAGAGTGATGCATGTATTAGGAGGGGCATTGAGAACATAGAGGAAAGTGGTGAAAGCGAGAGTTCTTTTGGCGGTTGTTTTTTCTTTTTGCGACTACGCAATTCGAGTATAACGGAATTAACTGTAGGGATAGAAAACCAGGTAAAGCGCTTGCAACGTTTGCTGCTTAAATTTCTCAAGTTGTCGATTTTGGATTATATTAAGTGAACACAACATAGTTTAGAGCACTTTTTTGAACGTAACAAGTCCAAAGCCCATCACCTGCAATGCATAAAGTTTTGCAAGGGATGAACCTATAATTCTTTTAAAGTTATGAACCTCAAGAAACAAATTGCCATAAAAAATGAACACAAGAAGAAGTAGGTTTTGAACAGATGGGAGTTTCTCAAAATTTGGAACAAGCATAACATTGGATACTCGATTGAAGAAGATTGATTTGGTAAGACTTAGGAGTTACATGGTTTTACGAATTTAATAATAGAAGGTTTTATGTTGAAGAATGGTTTGATCGTAGGTATAAAGTGATCATTGCTGAATCTAGGAAATTTTCAAGAATTACAAGAAAAGAAAGGAAGTTGATAATGTAGGTGAGTCACTCGATATTTGCTTTATGTGACAATTTGAAGTTTAACTAAATAAGATGGTGAAATTGATTGAAATTGTAGTAGACAAAAGGAATTTTGCAATGAAAGTGGTTTGGGATTATTATCAAGGTGAGAATTACAAATTTTAGCCAAAAGGGAGAAGTTTCTAGAAAATTTTGACAAAGTTCTAAAAGTTCATAAGCCTAACATAGTTGTGTTGTGCTTGTGTTGTTCATGCTCACAGTTGATATGGAATACTACACACCCATGTTTAACAAAAAATGAAAATCGAAAAGGTTTATAGAGAGGTTCACAAGTACGAAACACGACCTTGTTTTTGCTTGTTATTCCCCAACACATTTTGCATGTCTAGTACATAGGCATGAGCATGCCCATATATACTTGCCCATATTGAACCTATGTTTTTCTAAAATTGTGCATTTCACCAAATTTTGTTTCCTAACCTATTCTAATCCATTTAAATGCTTAAAAGTATATCAGTTTAGTTGATCTACAACCTTTTAGTGTATGTGTTCATACCTTTGGATAGGTTTGATGTTTAAGAGACTTAATGATTGTGAAAAAATTGCTCCACCAAGTGATGTGCCTAAAACCAATATTAAGCACATACAAAAACCAATTTGAAAGACAAACAAACAATGTCAATCAAACTAGTCTCAATCTTATGAACAAAGGTGTCAATTTCCAATGAATGTAACCAATTCTTCAATTAGGATCTAATCAATCTTAGATCCAAATATGATATAGCTCTGATACCAAAAAGATGATGTGCCTAATTCCACTTACAAGCACAATTAAAAGACTCAAGAAAAAGCAAACTTAAGTCAAGGTGAAACCGGATCCACAAAGGGGCAAATTCACGTGAACCTTAATGAAGATACAAGGAAAATCCAAATGTTCAATGATGCAATTGTGAAACCTCAATGATAATATCTTCTAACAACACCCTAATCTCATATAATCCACAAAATTCAAAGAAAAACCTCAATTCCAAGAACTCCTTTCCAATAGTGAAGAACATGTTTTCAAGGAAATTCTTCAATGAAGATTCGAATTCAATTGCAAAGTACCTTAAATAAACTCAAGAATTCTTCAACAATAAGAAGTAATTCTGACCAAGAACTATCTCAATTCAACCCTAGATATGACACACTAGAGAAGAAAAGAAATCACAACAAGATGAAATTGATACTATTCACAATTTCAAGGTGTTGCACTCGCCACAATTTCAACTCTTGGGATTGAAATTGATAAGAGCTTAAATGACAATTAGGAACCCTAATTGTCACGTGTAGAAGATGTGTTTGATCTACAAAATAAGCCTCCTCAAACCCTCTCTTAAGCAAGTATTTATACTTGCTACTCCTAGGGTTAAAAAGTGCTCAAAATTACAAGTTTGCTACTTTTAAGGTAGCTAACCCTAAATGAAATTACAAGGAAATAAAAGTGTCCATAAACCAAAATAGTTCATAAAAGAAGAAATATATAAAAGAAATGGTATTCAAGATGCCGATCTTCTATAGGATCCATCGGCCCAACTCATCGCCGGTTCAGGTCGGTCTATGGATAACCCACAAGTCGAGTCTGAGTGAGTTTGTCCATCGCCCAATAAAATATGATAAGTGTACCTGTTGGAAAACACAATACAAGAATAATAGAAAAGAGGTTAATATATAAATAATTCCGGGATCGATCTGCTCAAAATGGGCCCTCAATGCCAAGATTTGAATTCCTTTAGTTCTTGCCCTAATGATAGGTCTTGTCGGATTTTTATTCCTATCACCAAGTATGTGTATACTATATTTGTTAAATGTGTGTGTTAGACAAGGACTAAAAATGAACTTAAAATGCACTTGGAAAACAAATATTTGATGCTTGTGCTTAGTTAGGCTTAAGGGATTAGTAATACAAGTGATCTTGAGGTGGCCCCTCAATGATTAATATGTGAAGTTATCTCAAGTGGAGTTGTACACCGAAATGGTCTAGCTAGGTTTAGGACCCTTAACTCAAGGACTTATGTACTTATAAATATTGGGGAAGTACCCAATGTCGTATATGTATATTATATATATGTGTGTGTGTGTGTGAATGGGGTCATGTACTACCCCAAACTATGTTGTCTAATTTAGCTAAATTAAAGATAATAAATTGGTATTTTGATGTTCTTCTTGCATTTTGCTTGTGCATGTGTATCTACATAGCATGTACATGTGTTTGCTGGTATACACTATATTGGGCTTTAGTTCACCCTTTATAGGGACTCTTTTTCGATTGTTGGTTCATCTAGTGAGATAGTGTTATATGATGAAACATGTATAAATGCTTACTAGGATATAGGAGAGGGCATAGATTATGTCTATTACTATGATTAATCAGAAATTGGAAGAAGAATAGTTCATATGTTGTTATATTTAGTTGTTTTGGAGATGAGACTCTGATTTATGTCTATGTTATAGTATGCTATCATTTAAACTATTTGTAGAAGCTAGACTCTAATTTACTTGCATAGTCTTTGATAGAGCCATTTTATACTCAATCTTTATGGTATAAATTGTGTTAAATTATTATTGATTTTATAGAATTCATAAGGAAATGGTACTTAATTCTATTATGGTGATAAATCAGGTTAAATGGAGTCAAGTATGCTAATTCAAGTAAATTAGAGAAGTCATCTACAACTTGGATCAAGACAAGGAATTACACCACCGGAGGAAAACACATGAGCATGTATCTGTCTAGAAGGAGGCACGGTTTGAGATCTAGCCATGTTGTAAACCGTGCTACACAATGTAGGAGAAAGAGAGACACGGCTTAGGGCACGGCCGTGGTGGCAGCCGTGGGAGCAACCGTGCTTGGAGCCGTGGTGGAAGCTAGACGTGCCAAGGAGAAGAAATTGTGGAACTTTGACAGAGGAAGGCACGGTTGGAAATCTAGCCGTGGTGTAGACCGTGGTACACATTGGACAAGGATGAAGACTTGTTGATTATGCACAGAGTAAGGCACGGTTGGAAATCTAGCCGTGGTGTAGGCCGTGCCAGGCGGACAAATATTCACTTCTCGAAATCTACTTGGAAAAGGAAAGATATTTTCGTATCTTGCTAGCAAAAGATCACATGCCATCCCTCTAACAATATAAATAGAACCAACCCTAGAGGGTGAGGGCAACTTTTAATCTTTAATCTTGAATCTTTGGATCTTGAAGAACCTTAGATCATCTTGGAGGCAGAGCAGGCAACCGGGTTTATCATGTTTCTACTTTTTATTTTCGTTTTGTTGATGAACATGAGTAGCTAAGCTACTTTTTCTAGCTAAAGGGTCATAGATGTTTAATTCTCCACAAATTGTGAGGTCTAATTGACTTGTATTTATTCTATTCTTTGTTTTTGGATATTCATATATCTTCTGATCATTTTGTCATTATTATCTTTGTTGATTGGTATGAATTAGAGCTCTTCTACTCAATTAGCAAGTTAATATATTGTCAACTAGCACGTCAAATCCGTAATTGTTTGATTGTTCTAGTCTTAGTGACACAATAACATGTTTGGTTATAAAAGAGATGATCAAATTCATGTTATGGAGGTGTATGATCATGTTTAAATAGGTTATCTTATAATCTACTGGCATGAATTGGTGGTCTTTCTAGTTTTTAATGCTATTGGTAGGTTAAATCCTAAGCGCTTGTCTAGGGTTGTCTAATCAATAAGAGAAATAATCAAAGAGCTTCTCTTGATTATCGAGGAAGTACAGAGGATAGGTTGTTAGAGCTTGTTAATAACCATAACCAGTTTATCTAGAAATAAGAATAGAAAACATTTGCATCGATGATCAATTCCTAGAATTAAACTATTTTGATTCCTTTGGCTAGGCTTTTATCAATATTCAATTTTCTTATCTTGTTTTAACTTTATTTGATTCACAAAAAAAACCCCCCCATTTTCCTTTTCCTTTTTATTCTCCTTGAATAGAAATAAATTTAACCAATCTCTGTGGATTCAACTCTATTCACCACTATATGCAAATCATATAATTGTCTAGGAGTAGGTTTTATTTTTGTTGGATTCGACACCTATCAGTCTTATATGTGTGTGGTTGTAGAGTGAGACTCTTTGGAGCCACTCATTAATATCATCTGGAGAATGTGTGTATTATGTAAGTAGAGTATTATAAATTAGGGAGGTTTTAGTTATTCTAAGCCTTTGCGTGTCACCAGATTGTGAGGACATGTGGCAAGTTGTATATGTTCCAAGTTTTGGAGTGTTATAGCTTAAATGGTATCAAAACTTAGGTTTATTGAGCCTTAGATTATTTACGAGTGAAATGATACGAACCCCGCCAACCCGTGACGAAACCCAATACCAATACGTTCGGAAATTCGTTGCCTAAGACGCCCAAACACCTAAAGTGGAAACCGCGACCCGTTGTCTATAAGCGAGACAAGAACCTTGGTATAAAAACGAAGACTCCACAATTGGGATGAAAGACCGATTAATAAGTCAGGATGAACGCTACGGAAATCAATTCGATAAGTTCGATTTAGTTCTTGAAGAACCAAGACAGGTGCCTCTCAAAAGTGTTTAATGTTCAAAGATGTATATTCTAAGTTGTTCTAAACCCTAGAAGCTTTTATACTAGGGTTACAATTCGTGTAAAAACAAGTCCAAAACGACGTAGTTTAGTTAAGTGACATAAAAATGTGAAACAGAACAAGCTGGCCGATAGGGGATACACGGCCCTGTACACGCCCGTGTACTTTGGCCGTGTACCTTTCTGTGCAACTTCTGGCAACATACACGCCCGTGTACTTTGGCCGTGTATCTTTCTGTGCAACTTCTGGCAACATACACGCCCGTGTACTTTGGCCGTATATCTTTCTGTAGATTTGCTTGACTCCATACACAGCTGTGCCTTGAAAGTACACACCCTCTTCAACCCGTGTTCGGTGTGACTTGTATAAGAGCAAGGGTCTTCCCATGGTTGTTCCAATCCGTTTCAACTTCATGATTGCCCCAATCCTTCCCGGCTTCATGGACATCCTTTATCAACCCGTTAAGTGCTTCCTTGAGTCGTTTCGCTCGTCTTCTTGTGATCGGTCCAGGCGGCACTTCAAGAGGATCCACATTCCTTCTTCCGGCTTGACTCTCATCATGGATCTCATCATTCCCCTCCTCTTGAAAAGGATTTGTCCTCAAATCGTCACCTACATCAAAAGGACTCAGATCAGTAACATTAAATGTAGCACTTACTTGATACTCACCAGGCAAACCTATCTTGTATGCATTGTTGTTGATGCGCTCAAGAACTTGAAATGGTCCATCGCCTCTAGGAAGTAGTTTAGATCGACGCTGCACGGGAAACCACTCTTTGTGCATGTGAACCCAAACCCAATCTCCAGGTTCAAAAATAGCTTGTCGACGACCCTTGTTGGCTTGTTTCACATATTGCTCTGTTCGTCGTTCAATGTTCAGCCTTGCCTTCTCATGGATCTGTTGAACAAATTCGGCCTTCTTCTTGCCATCTAAATTAACATACTCAGAAATAGGCAAAGGTGATAAATCCAAAGGAGTTAGTGGATTAAAACCATACACAATTTCAAAAGGAGAAAATTTAGTAGCAGAATGCACTGTACGATTATAAGCAAATACAACATGCGGCAAACAATCCTCCCAACTTTTAATATTCTTTTTAATTACAGCCCTCAACAAAGTAGACAAAGTTCAATTCACTACCTCAGTTTGACCATCAGTCTGTGGATGACAAGTAGTAGAAAACAATAACTTAGTTCCTAACTTAGCCCACAAAGTCTTCCAAAAGTAGCTTAAGAACTTAGCATCCCTATCTGATACAATTGTTCTAGGCATACCATGCAATCGCACAACTTCCCTAAAGAATAAATTAGCAATATTACAAGCATCATCCGTTTTGTGACAAGGAATGAAATGTGCTATTTTAGAAAACCTATCAACAACTACAAAAACAGAATCCCGACCATGTCTAGACCTAGGTAATCCTAACACAAAATCCATAGAAATATCTACCCAAGACTCATGAGGAATGGGAAGTGGGGTGTAAAGCCCTTGAGGTTGGACTCTAGATTTCGATTGCTTACATGTGATACATCACTCACAAATCCTCTCAACATCTCGTTTCATGTGAGGCCAATAGAAGTGTTCCTGCAATACCCCTAATGTTTTAGCTACTCCAAAGTGTCCCATTAAACCTCCTCCATGAGACTCTCTCACAAGTAATTCTCTTAGAGAACAAATTGGAATGCACAGTTTACTCTCCCTAAACAAGAATCCGTCTTGTTTATAAAATTTTCCATGCCCACTCTTCTCACATTGCACATACTCCTCACAAAAATCTTGATCAGCAGCATATAACTCCTTAATGTGCTCAAAACCAAGAAGTCTAGAACTAAGAGTAGAGATAAGAGTATACCTTCTAGAAAGTGCACCAGCAACTACATTCTCTTTACCTTGCTTGTAGTGGATGACATATGGAAATGTTTCGATGAACTCCACCCAACGAGCATGTCTTTTGTTCAGCTTGTGTTGCCCCTTCAAATACTTCAAAGATTCATGATTAATGTAGATCACGAACTCTTTTGGCCAAAGGTAGTGTTGCCACGTCTCCAAGGCTCGAACCAATGCATATAGCTCCTTGTCGTAAGTAGGGTAATTCAAGGTTGCCCTACTTAGCTTCTCGCTAAAGAATGCAATCAGTCTTCTTTCCTGCATAAGCACTGCTCCAATACCTAATCCTGAAGCATCACACTCAATTTCAAACGTTTTAGCAAAGTTAGGTAAAGCAAGTAACGACGCCTGAGTCAACTTATTTTTAAGCATCTGAAAGGCCTTCTCTTGTTGCTCTCCCCAGCTGAACCCCACGTTCTTCTTAATTACCTCAGTAAGTGGTGCTGCAATGGTGCTAAAATCCTTCACGAATCTCCTGTAAAAGCTCGCTAGTCCATGGAAACTCTACACATTACTTACATTGGTTGGACTAGGCCATTCTTGGATCGCACGAACCTTTTCTTCATCAACCTGTATTCCCTGCGCACTAACAACAAAACCAAGAAACACAAGTTTGTCTGTGCAAAAAGTGCACTTCTTGAGGTTAGCATATAATTGTTCCTTTCGAAGCACTTCTAAAACATCCCTCAAGTGTGACATATGATCTTCCAAACTTTTGCTGTAAATAAGAATATCATCAAAATAGATAACCACAAATTTTCCAATAAAAGTCCTCAAAACATGGTTCATAAGTCTCATAAAAGTACTAGGTGCATTAGTTAAACCGAAAGGCATTACTAACCACTCATACAATCCATATTTTGTCTTAAATGCAGTTTTCCATTCATCACCTTCTTTCATTCTAATTTGGTGATATCCACTTTTCAGATCAATTTTAGAAAAGACACTAGACCCATGCAACTCATCTAACATGTCATCTAAGCGAGGAATGGGATGACGATACTTTACCATGATGTTGTTGATGGCGCGGCAGTCAACACACATTCTCCATGTCCCATCCTTCTTAGGCACAATGATCACAGGCACTGCACATGGACTCATGCTTTCTCTCACGTACCCCTTCTCCATTAGTTCATCGACCTAGCTTTGGAGTTCCTTTGTCTCCTCCGGATTGCTCCTATAAGCTGGCTTGTTTGGAATTGATGCTCCGGGTACAAGGTCAATCTGGTGCTCAATACCACGAACAAGTGGTAATCCCTTTGGAATCTCCTCAGGAAAGACATCTTCAAAGTCCTACACAAGAGACACAACCACACTAGGCAAAGAGTTAGACAATTCGTTAGTAGTCAAACATGTTTCTTTAAAAACCAGCAACAACATAGGTTGCCTCATCACTAACGCTCTCCTTAATACACTCGCTCTTGCCATACAACTCTCCTTTTGCAAGGCTGCCCTCTCCTTTTCACTCACCACCAAAGTTGATCCCCCTTCAACCTGGCCTCTCACACTCTTTCCAGCCTTCCTCTCCTTTTCCTTTTGATCTTGACTTTTATATTCCTTTTTCTTCTCATTGTCTTTTGCTCTCTCACTCTCACTCTGCTTTTCACTCACCTTATGTTTTGCAAAAGACTGTTGTAGCTGCAACTGGTCCTCATACACTTGCTTAGGTGTTAACGGTTTAAGATTAAAGCTCTTTCCTTGGTGAACAAGCGTATACTTGTTAGAAAAGCCATCATGCACAACCTTCCTATCAAATTGCCATGGCCTCCCCAACAACACATGACATGCTTGCATTGGCACTACATCACATAACACCTCATCCTCATACCTACTAATGCGAAACCCAATCAAGGCTTGCTTACTCACCTTAGTCTCACCACTATCATTCAACCACTGCAATTTATATGGACTAGGGTGTCTAACAGTTTTGAGCCCCAGCCTCTCAATAATAAAATTACTCACTACATTGGTGCAACTTCCCCCATCAATAATCAAACTACAAATGTGATCTCCTAGATAACATCGAGTATGAAATATATTCTCCCTTTGCACCTCCTCTTCTTCCTTCACCTGCACATTCAAAGCTCTCTTCACTACTGCCACTAGCCTTCCCATTGCAGGCTCCTCATCATCAATAGCATCCTCTAATGGAGGCATATCCTCTTCTTCACTATCCCCCTCAGTCTCATACTCTCCATCATCACGCAAAATCATCACACGCCTATTTGGACATTGACTAGCAATATGGCCTCTACCTTGACATTTAAAACATCTAATGTCACGATTTCTAGAAGTAGAAGATTCAGGGTTACCTTGATTACCAGGAGTAGAACCCGCTTGCCTCAGCTCCCCTTTTGGTTTGGTGGGTAAAGGCTTTTCTTCCCTCTTCCATTGATTATTCTTCCAAGTGGATGAACCATTACCCTGTTGCAACCGTGCATTACTACTACCTCTCCTCTTGTGCTGGCTCTCAACTTTTATAGCCATGTGGACCATATCCTCCAATTCTACATAATGCTGCAATTCAACAACATTTGGATTTCTCTATTCAACCCAGCAAGAAATCTAGCCATTGTAGCCTCTCTATCCTCCTCTACATTCGCCCTAATCATAGTGACTTCCATCTCCTTGAAATACTCATCTACACTTTGGCTTCCCTGTCTAAGAGTTTGCAACTTGTTGTGCAATTCACGATAGTAATACGCAAGCACAAACCGCTTTCTCATCACTCTTTTCATCTCTTCCCAAGACTCAATAGGTGGCTCGCCACTCCTCCTTCTATTCAACATTAATTGATCCTACCACACTATAGCATAATCCGAAAATTCAATGGCAGTAAGTTTTTCTTTCTTTCTCCCACTATAGTTGTGACAATCAAACACCATCTCCACCTTTTTCTCCCACTCTAAGTACACCTCGGGATCATTCTTCCCTTAGAAAGGAGGAATCTTCATCTTTATGCTACTCAATTGATCATCCTCTCTATTCCTATCTCCTCTATCTTCCCAATCTCTAGTTCCTCTATTTCGACCACTATATACTCTATAACTCCCAACAGACGGCTCATCAAAGTCATCACCCGACATTTCATCTCCACCCCTCGGTACTCTCCTAGAACGACTCTCCCTCTTACGCCCTTGGAATACGTTTGTGGATTGCTCTAGTCTTTGCTCCACCGTCTCATGAATTTGTTCCATTCCTTCTTGGAACATCCTCTTCATTTCTCCCCTCAACGCCTCAATTACTAACCTAGCATCAAACCTTCCCCTCTCACCTTCCGGAGAATGTTGTCTCAACATAGTTCCAGCAGAAAAGATTAGTACTGACACAATTATATATATAATGAAACCTCACGATACACTCCCTTATGTGTTTCGCTCAAATGATGATATCACACAGTCACTCGTGTATTCTCACAAACAACGATGATATCACTCACCAATTTCCTCTTCTCAATTCTCTTGGAACTAACCCGAACTACACCAATTTCCTTTCGTAGAATTCAAAACTAACTCTAGGGTTCGTAAAATTTTCCTCTATTTTTCTATCCGAATTTTTTTTTGTCTCTGTTTTTGGCTTTTGATCACATTTCTCTTTTCTTTTCTTTTCCCTTCTTTTTTTTTTTTGGTCGTGATTTTTACTCTTTCTTTTTTTTTCTTTTTTACAATCGACTAGTAAATACTACACTATCAAAAGATAATTAATATTGCGGAATTGAATGCTAACAATGGATATGAACGATTGGAGTTAGGGTTTTTGATATTACCTTCCTCAACCGAACTTGGTGTTTTAACAAACCTAAGCTCTGATACCAAACTGATACGAACCCCGCCAACCCGTGACGAAACCCAATACTAATACGTTCGGAAATTCGTTGCCTAAGACGCCCAAACACCTAAAGTGGAAACCGCGACCCGTTGTCTATAAGCGAGACAAGAACCTTGGTATAAAAACGAAGACGCCACAATCGGGATGAAAGATCGATTGATAAGTCGGGATGAACGCCATGGAAATCAATCCGATAAGTTCGATTTAGTTCTTGAAGAACCAAGAGAGGTGCCTCTCAAAAGTGTTTAATGTTCAAAGATGTATATTCTAAGTTGTTCTAAACCCTAGGAGCTTTTATACTAGGGTTACAATTCGTGTAAAAACAAGTCCAAAACGATGTAGTTTAGTTAAGTGACATAAAAACGCGAAACAGAACAAGCTGGCCGACAAGGGATACACAGCCGTGTATACGCCCGTGTACTTTGGCCATGTACCTTTCTGTGCAACTTTTGGCAACATACACGCCCGTGTACTTTGGCCGGTATCTTTCTGTGCAACTTCTGGCAACATACATGCCCGTGTACTTTGGCCGTGTATCTTTCTATGGATTTGCTTGACTCCATATACGGCCGTGCCTTGAAAGTACACGCCCTCTTCAACCCGCGTCCGGTGTGACTTGTATAAGAGCAAGGGTCTTCCCATGGTTGTTCCAATCCGTTCCAACTTCATGATTGCCCTAATCCTTCCCGGCTTCATGGACATCCTTTATCAACCCGTTAAGTGCTTCCTTGAGTCGTTTCGCTCGACTTCTTGTGATCGGTCCAGGCGACACTTCAAGATGATCCACATTCCTTCTTCCGGCTTGACTCTCATCATGGATCTCATCATGAAATCATTACAACGATGAGATATGAAGAGAGTCGGTAGTATGTGTGGCTGATGTTTTTAAGATATTAGTTGGTTGTATTATTTACAATATGATACTTTTAAACATTTGAACTCCCATCATAACTCGTTTCTTTATGTGCATCCTTTTCTTGTGAACCTTTTTTTGTAGAATGCTTGGAAGAATTTTGAGACTACGTTCGACATTAGGCATTAGAGGCAATGCTCTTATTAGTAGGTTTCAACCTAGGCCACTTTAACATGGTTAAGAGTTAGTTAAAGATCACACTGCACAATTATTGGAGGAAGTAAATATGTTAGTGGGAGTAATGGCATAGTAGCAGTAGTAGATACATGAGCTGTAGATGCAAGGTGGTAGGTAAGGACAAAAGTTTGGAGATGTTGGTAATAGGCTTGTTAAGCTGATTAGTTTGGATCAATTTATGTAACTAGTGAGGGAATTTAGGTTGAAATTGAATAATCCATTGGATGCTAAGCAATGGGCTGAAGAATTAGAGAAATCCTTTGTGGCATATGGGGTTCCTAAGGAGAAGAAGGTGGATTATGCCATATACTTGTTGAGAGGTACCACTTTAGAATGGCAATCTAGTATACTAAGGTTAACTATGGAACTTATTACTTAGGAGAGAATTAAACAATTGTTTTATGATAAATACTTCCCAAGTAGCATTCCAGATAAGATGTAGGTAGCCTACTACAGTTGCCACTAGGGGACCCAATTAGTTGCAGAGTATGAGGTAGAGTGATGGGAATCACATCATCTCAACCACAAATGCATCTATCATTGTTTCAAGACAACAAGTGATGATTCAAGCAAACATGGAACTTAAAGGCAAGCAACTTTCTTTTGAAGATATGACTATGCAAGGTGGAAGGCTGACCATACAAGGCCAGTGGTGTAAAACTTCAAGGTCAATAGCCTAGCCTTCCCCAACATTGGTAGCTTACACTTTAGGCCAGTTATGTTGTGTTGTTTCAAACCAATTTTCCTCGTAATGGAACTTTGCTTCCTTTATATAATCTTAGGAATAGAAAGAGGGATAGAATTTAGATATTTGAGAAAGACAAAAGTTTGAATTTTTCTACCATTCTTCTTGTACTCTTATCAATTATTGGATTGAAGCAAGTAACCATATCGAAATTGTTGTGTGACATATCAACAAGACCATATTAGGACTATTTTCTTGCTAGTGCATCATATCTAGTAAGTGTTTAGGGTTTTTATCTTGTTATTGTTATTTATTTGATTATCGGAATTGTTTGTTGCAAATCATTAGCTTAGTTTGCAATTGCTTGATTCTGAAATTGGAATTAGGCACATCATAATTTGCAACTTGGTTTGCGATTGCTAGATTCTGAAATTGGAATTAAGCACATCATAATTTAGTATCAGAGCATTGGTTGAGAGAAGGGATTGCAATGTGGAAGTGTTGATTTTGAATTGAGCAATTAGGGTTTATGTTGTGAACTTCATCATTGATGTGATTATGAATTGAATATAAGATTGTTGTATGATTTGTGTTGTGATTAATTGAATATTGTGAATTGAAATTAAGATTTATACCATAGTTTGTGTGATTGTGATTTAGGGATTGAGTGAAGGTTACGAGTTGGAGTTTGTGCTAAGATTTGTGTGATTATAATTTGGAGATTGAGAATTTTAGTTTATATTATGAATCGTGCTGTAGGTTGATTGAATTTGAATTGGAATTGAACAAGGATTGACATTAGGGTTGTGTTATGGTGTGTGTGTGTGTGATAGTGATTTGGGAATTCTTGTGTTCAAATTGTAATTTAGTGAACCATGTCGAATGGTAGTGTGAATGGAGGAATTGAGAATGAAGCTAGTAGTCAAGTTGGAGGAGGAGGTCAAGGACGTCGTGTTGTAGGTGGTAGGAGACATTTAGAAGAGCGGTTGCAAGACCTAACTACTATTGTTGCTAATCTAGAAACATGGGTCGATCAAATGACATTAACCTAACAGACAGTGGCAAATCCCTAAGCACTCCCACCTCATGTAGCCATTGATGATGTACGTAGGGAAGGAGGAATTGGAGAAAATAGAGGTAAGCGAGTTAGAGTAGATTATCATGCTTATCGAAAAGAAAGGGATGATAACTTTAAGGAGGAATTCTATCTTAACCGTAAGTTTAGGCCACCTAGGAGTTTGGAATATGTGAAATTACAAATGCCTTCATTTGCTAGAAGAGGATTTGTAGAGTATTATCTTGATTGGAAAGATAAGGTGGAAGGACTTTTTGAGTGTTATGAGACCAATGACAACACTCAAGTACATTTGGAAGCAATTCAGTTTACAAGGTATGCCACCTTATGGTGGAAGAACATTGTAGCTAGTAGGAGGAGAGATGGAGATGCTGAAATGCGTACTTGGTAGAAGATGAAATGGGTTATGAGGAAGAGGTTTATACTAGAGCATCATAGACAAGAGCTATTCATGTGCCTCTAAACATTGAGACGGGGAGGTAAAATCGTGGATGAGTATTCCAAGAGTTTAAGACACTTTTGATTTGATGTGGGGCCATTTAACCTCCTAAATAGATGATAGCACGATTTATGTTAGGCCTGAACCATGAGATTGCATGTATTGTGGAGTTGTAGCAATATGACATACTTGATGAGGTTATCTAGTTAACTTTGAAAGTTGAGAGACAGAGACATTCTAATCCTTATGAAATAACGAGTAATAAGTATAGATCCTTTACTAAACTATATGGGTTAAATAGTAAACATGTTGATAAGGGGGGATTTGAAAAGGATGAGGAAGAGAATGCAACAAGTACTAACGTTGGAGGGGAGAAAGAATTCTCTAGAAAAGGGAAAGCAGTTGTTAAGGTTGTCATTAAGCAGATAGTAGTTAGGTCATTGGGTGGAAAGACTCGTCAAATCCAATGCTTCAAATGTTTAGGATTTGGACATATGGCTACTCAATGTCCAAAAAAAAGGCTAATGATCACTGTGGAGGTGGAGAGTAAAGATGATGAAGAAGAGATGCATGAGCCAATGGATTTGTCAATAGTGCTCGATAAGTGTTATGGGGATGTAGATGTTAAGACACATGAAGATAAAGGTAATGATTAGTATTTTGCTATCAATGTTTTGTGTAAGGTGATGGCTACTTTTCCTACTAATGAGGAAGAATAGAGGGAGAACCTATTCCATATTTCCTGTAGGGTCTAAGGTAACCTTTGCGCTCTTATTATTGATGGTGGTAGTTGCACTAATGTAGTGGCTACTTCTCTAGTTAATAAATTCAAATTAGTCACTAACCTATACCCTAAGCCATATAAACTGCATTGGTTTAGTGACCAAGGCAATCTGCATGTGACATAAAGGGCTAAGGTTCTATTCAACATAGGAGAGAAGTACCATGATGAGATTGTGATATTCTTCCTATGTGCACATCACATATGCTACTTGGTAGACCATGGTTATTTGACAAAAGAGTATTGCATGATGGGTTAAGGAATACCTATGTGTTTTAGAAAGATGATGAGCAAATTATTTTTAATCTTATGTCACCGGTTGAGGTGCAAGAAGCCTAGAGACAAATCAATAAAACCACTAAAAAGAAGTCTTTATTTGTTGGGTGGAAGGAACTGGAAGAAAACTTGAGTAGAGTGGAATAGTCTTAAGAGATTTAGAAGCTTCATCAAAAGGCTTTTGAACATCTTAAGAAGATTCTAGAGTAGCCACGACTTTAGGGCAACAAACATAAGCGAACCAAGATTTTCAATTTAGGTGACTTGGTTTGGATTCATTACCGCAATGATTGGTTTCCTTACAAGAAATCATAGAAATTTTCACCTAAAATAGAAGAATCTTCAAATTTGAGGGAAAATCTTCCATAAGCCCAAGGAGATGATGGGAATCAAATCATCTCAACTATAGATGCATCTATCATTGTTTCAGGATAAGAAGTGTTGACTTAAGCAAGCATGGAACTTAAAGGTGGGCGACTTTCTTTTGAAGATATAACTATGCAAGGTGGAAGGCCAGCCATAAAAGCTGGTTGTGTAGAACTTCAAGGAAGGTGGTGCATAGAGCCGGCAGTGTAGAAATTCAAGGCTAGCAGCCTAGCCTTCCTTAATACTGACGACTTACACTTTAGGCCGGTTATGTTGTGTTGTTTTAAACCAATTTTCCTTGTAATAGAACCTTGCTTCCTTTATATACTTTTGGGAATAGAAAGAGGGATAGAATTTGGATATTTGAGAAATACAAAATTTTCAATTTGCTCTCATTCTTCTTATACTCTTATCAATTATTGGATTGTGGCGAGTGACGATATCGAAATTGTTGTGCGTCATATCAATAAGACCGTGCTAAGACTATTCTCTTACTAGTGTATCATATTTAGTAAATGTTTAAGGTTTTTATCTTGTTATTGTTATTTGTTTGATTATTGGAATTGTTTGTTTTGAATCATTAACTTGGTTTGTGATTGCTTGATTATGAAATTGGAATTAGGTACATCATAATTTACAACTTGGTTTGTGATTGCTTGATTCTGAAATTGGAATTAGCCACATCATAAAGTTAAACCACCTAATAAATTTCATGCTAGCAGCCTTTAGAGCAAACGAGAGATCCAAGTCTCATAAATTTGTGTTGGGTTTAAAGCCCACTCTATAGCATGAAGTGGGAACATTTTAGTTGAACACGTACTTTGATGTAGTTAACAAGGCCAAATTCCTAAAGTAAAGTCATAAGAGAGCCAATAAGATAGCAAATCAAGGGACACAAGTAATACTAAGTAAGAGGCCTGCTCAAGGCATTGGTATATAGGAGAAGGGTAAGAAGCTTTAGAATTTCTAGATTAGATCTATGGTCACAACAGCTCCCTCTTCTCAAAATAAAGCTCCCTTGATGGGATTTATTTGCATATGTACCTAGTATTTTAGGCAACATGAGCTAAGTAAGTGTAAGTAGCTAGAGGGTGCTTGCTTCTCATGTGAAAAGATAGGTCACAACAGCAAGATGTGTATAGAGAAATCAAATCCCCTCACTTTTTATTACTCCTGCATAAATAAGAAGACCTTAAGCTACAACTTATGTGGGTAGATCTCAAGTAGGATAATCAAGATAAAGAGCATCGACTTGTGTATTTACATTGTAACACCAAGATACACCACACATGGATACTTTAGTAGGTACATTACTTAAACACTCTATTAGTGTTGATGATCTATTTGATTTAGTACCATACATTTGTGTATGCCTAATGCATTTTTGCATGTTTGCAATGTTCATGCTAAGATGTTAAATGGTGCTTAGAGTTTAAGTACACCTATGGAAGTGGGTAGAGTCTTGAATCAAATATAGAGAAATGTTAGCATTAAAGTGGAGGGTAGAGTTTTGCTTGTACTTTTGGTTTTGAATGTGATAGATTTTGATGTGATTTTGGAAGTCAATTTGTTGTTTAAACACCATCAAACCATTGACTTTCATAGTATGGTAATCTATTTAAATCCACCAAGAGAAGAACCTTTTTGTTTCAAGTTAGAAGCAAAGAGACCTATAAGCTTGCCAATGTATAAATTGTAGGTCAAAGATATGATAGCCTTAGTGGCAGTTGAATTTGGTGACATAATGAAGATTGATCAAGTACTTCTAGTGAGAGGCTTTTTAGAAGCTTTCCCAAAGGATTTGCCAGGTTTACCTCCAACAAGGAAGACTAATAATCGCCATAAAACTCTAAATTCTAGGAAGATTTTGAGCTCTTTTAAGTTGATAATTAATAAAAAATCATTCGAAATTGATGCTTAATCAAGGAATATGTTGCTTTTAGGTGTAATGAAGATCATTGAAAGAAATTGAGAAGAAAACAATAAAGAGAAAGGAAGAAGAGCATCTCCCCTATTTGCCACGCCCTTATATCAGGGGCATATGAACAACAGACCACAACCACACCCCATATCAAGGGCGTATGGAAGAGAAATCAAGAAAAGAAGCTACCACACCCCTTGCCATGGGGGGTGGTAGGGAGCGTATGGGACCAGAAGTGAAAGACAAAGCTAACACGCCCCTGATATGGGGGCGTGCCAGCTTCAAAGGATGACCCAAGAGCACTACGCCCCTTGCCACGGGGCATGGGGAGGGGCGTATGGAGCCACGACTTACTTTCTCTGACTTTTTTTTCTCTCTCCTCCAACCCTAGCACCTATATATATACATGTATACATATGAGAAAGGGGGGAGCGGTAGAGCTAGGGTTTTATACTTCATTTTCATATTTTTTCATTAGTTTTCTACCCAACAATCTAAGGAGATTCAAGCAAGGCATTCAAGATTCACTCTATCCGGGTTGTAATCATGAACTCTAGTTTCTCTTCATGTATTTATTCTTTCATTTTTAGATTTATGGAAGAGTAAACTGTAGACCTAGATCTCATTAGAACTATTTTGTCATATGATGAAGATATGATTTAAATGAAGTTTTATTGATGTTCTTTTATTCCATTACATGTGCTTCATATTTATCTTAGATTCATATATCCGGAATATGAGTTTACGCTTAATATCATTTGAGTTGATTGAGAAATCGCTTTTATGATCAGATCTATGTTTTGGATGAGCTTTGCTCGTGTTTTTAGAGATAGAATATCGAAAATCTTCTGTTGAACATTCATTCAAATAGAGTTCATAGGCTTCATGCGGTTCTGGATTGCTATTGATTGAGGAGAGATCCTAATTGATAAATTTAGGATTAGATAAGTTAATATACTTGAGAAAGTAATTATCTTGCTTCTTGGAACTTAACAGTTTAAGAATTCAGAAACGTTAATCCTTAGCTTCTAATGATTTATGTGACAACATAGGTATATAATGAGATCTAGGTTGCTTTGTTATCGAATTAACCCTTGTGTTGTTAAAGTAGTTTTAGTTAAAATTTTATATTGTTAACTATTTTTAGTCTTTAAATACACTTCATCTCAATTTGACGGTTAGATAATAGGGAAAGAGCTAGTACTAGTAATTAGTAATCTTCTCTCTATGGAATGACCCTGCACTTAACACTATAATACGTCCACGGTAGGTACACTTGCCTATTGCAACATAGTTTGAATTAGGAATAGGTATTATAAATATTAAAACTACAGATGGCAACGATCAAAGACCGTTTGTATAGACTTGTTACTTAGTACGACTCCTATATCTAAAACCTCAAATCGTATGGAACCTACTGAGTTGGTGGTTAAAGATGTAGTTGCAAGAGTTATTGGACAAGAAATTCATTCGACATAGCATTTCTCCTTAAGGTGCACCGACGTTGCTTGTGAAAACAAAGGATGGCAGTATGAGGTCATGTATTAATTATAAGGAGTTGAATAGGATTACCATTAAGAATAATTACTCTCTTCTAAGGATAGATGATTTGTTTGATCATCTATAAGGGGCTTAAGTCTTCTCTAAAATTGACCTGAGACTTAGGTATTATCAATTGAGGATCAAGGAGGAAGATATTCAGAACACCACCTTTCAAACTAGGTATGGGCATTATGAGTTCTTAGTAATGCCCTTTGGACTCACTAGTGCATTAGCAACAATCATGGATCTAATGAACTGATATTAAAAAATTATCTAGATAGATTTATAGTTGTGTTTATTGATGAAATTTTGATATATTTTAGGAGTAAAAAAGAACATGAGCAACATTTGGGGATAGTGTTAAATAAAGTATCAATAGAAAAATTATATGCTAAATTAAAAAAGTTTGCATTCTTGCTTGACTAAGTGACCTTCTTGGGCCATGTAATTAATAGGGATGACATATCTATTGATCCTAATAAGGTAATTGATGGGTGTCGAATCCAACAAAAATAAAAACCTACTCCTAGATAATGATATGATTTGCATATAGTAGTGAGTAGGGTCGTATCCACAGGGATTTGTTAAATATATTTCTATTCAAAGTGAATAAAGAGGAAAAGAAAAATGGGGGTTTTGTTTGTGAATCAAAATAATATTGAAACAAGATATTAAAATCGAATATTGATAAAAGCCTAGCTAAAGGAATCAAGATAGTGTAATTCTAGGAATTGATCATTGATGCAAATGTTTTCTATTCTTATTTCTAGATAAACTGGTTATGGTTATTAACAAGCACTGATAACCTATCTCTCTGTACTTCTTCGATAACCAAAACAAGCTCTTTGATTACTTCTCTTATCGATTAGACAACCCTAAATAAGCTCTTAGGATTTAATCTATCAATAGCATTAAAAACAAGAGAGACTACCAATTCATGTCAGTAGATTATAAGATAACCTATTTAAACATGATCATACATCTCCATAACATGAATTCGATCATCTATTTTATAACCAAACATGTTATTGTGTCACTGAGACTAGAACTATCAAACAATTACGGATTTGATGTGCTAGTTGACAATATATTAACTTGCCAATTGAGTAGAAGAGCTCTAATTCATACCAATCAACAAAAATAATAATGACAAGACGTTCAGAAGATATATGAATATCCAAAAACAAAGAATAGATTAAATACAAATCAATTAGATCTCACAATTCGTGGAGAATCAAACTTCTATGACCCTTTGGCTAGAAAAACAACTTAGCTACACATGTTCATCGTAAAAACGAAAATTAAAAGTAAAAACATAACAAGCCTCAGCTCCTGGTCTTCTTGCTCTGCCTTCTTCCTTCCTTCTTGTCTCTAAGATGATTCAAGATTCCCTAACCCTCTAGGGTTAGTTCTATTTATATTGTTAAAGGAATGGCAGGTGATCTTTTGCTAGCAAGATACGAAAATATCTTTCCTTTTTCAAGTAAATCTCGAGAAGAAAATAATCGTCCACCTGGCACGCCCTACAACACGGCCGTGGGTCAAGCCGTGCCTTCCTTTGTGGGTAATCTACAAGTCTTCATCCGTGATCAGTGTGTACACGGCTTCAACCACGGCCAGATCTCAAGCCGTGCCATCTCTGGTTGATGTTCCACAATTTCTCATCCTTGGCGTCTTCCATTTCAACTTCCACCTACGGCTTCCACTACGGCCGTGTCACAAGCCGTGTCTCTCTCCTTCCCATGCAGTGTGTAGCACGGTTTCCTCCATGGCCATGTCTAAAACCGTGCCTCCTTCTAGACAGATATACGTTGTGTACTTCAACGTGTATTTTTCCCTGGATTCTTCAAGACAGATACACGGTCGTATACTTCACCGTGTAGTTTCCTGTGGCTTCAAAACTAAGTACACGGTCGTGTACTTCAACTACACACCCATGTACTTTCCTCCGGCGGTGTAAATCCTTGTCTTTGATCCAAGTTGTAGATGACTTCTCTAATTTACTTGAATTAGCACCCTTGACTCCATTTAACCTGATTTATCACCATAATAGAATTAAGTACCATTTCCTTATGATTTCTATAAAATCTATAATAAATTAACACACTTCATACTATAATGATTGAGTATAAAATGGCTCTATCAAATTCCCCCACACTTAAACTCTTGCTTGTCCTCAAGCAAATGAATCAAATCAATTGAGAAATCCATCATAGATTATACAAAAATTTCTTTTCATCATTCCAAGCATCTGTTCATTTGTAATTTTAATGTCTACTACTTCAACCAAAGTGGTTTCATGTGATCAAATTACCATGGACAAAATTTAATAGCTAATCTAAACAAAACAAACTTTATTCCTCATGTTTAGCAAAAGAAATTTTTATTCCAAAAGTAAATACTTAATCCACTAAGGAAAAACACCCAATTAAACTTCATTGGATATTATCAAGTATATAATCCTTGCAACATAAAGTAAAAGCATATAGTATCAACTCTTTCCATAGATTTTCTCCCTTTCTATTATAAGTCTTGTTTAATTCAATGAATGTTTCCATTCATTGTTCTTTTAATTTAATCAAGCATCTATTTTGATGGGTTTTTGCCCGCTTCTTTTCATGAACTTTTGCCTTTTTTGCCCTTATCGTTATAGTGAGTTCATTGAGTCGGCACATCCCGATCTCGTCACTCAAGTGACTGGGTTTGAGATACCCCTACGGACTCTTCCTCACTCTAACATTTAAGTTTGAATACTCTTAACTCAATTATTTGAATTATTGGAGTAATGGCTATGCTTGAATTTTTTTTTTTTTAGATTAACTTAAAAGAGTATACAGTTGCTAATATAACCTAGAAGTAAACTTGTTTATTTTTCACTTAGGGACTCGACTTACTCTTAGACTTCCAATTCTAAAGCTAAATACAAGGTAAATTTGTTTCTTAAAGATTTCACTACTTAATTTTAACCAAGTATTCTAATCACAACAGTAGGTGAGTAAAGCATTTGAACAAGTCAATTTCACATTTTGTAGATGCTTATTATAAAATTTAGTACAATCTCCAGATTTCATATAATTTTGAAAAAAATTGGCTTAAAATTGCTTAAGGACAAACATTCAGAGTATAAGTCAGTTCTCTATTCTTTATATTTTATTATCCTCTCCCCCACACTTAGCTTGAACAGTGTCCTCACTGTTCCTAATTCAACACAATTAAAGAGGAATTAACAACACAAGGAACATTAGAGAATAAGAGAAAGGAAATATTGTACTTCCTAGTATTTGGAGTTCTCCCCTTAAGCACTAGAGAGTGTCATCTGATGATATGTATCCTTGCTGCAGCTAATCCACAAGAAAGAATCAAAACAAAACTAAAATCAAAACAAAACTAAAACAAAACAAAACAAAATTAATTTTTTTTGACATGGGTTACCTCCACGAAGCGCCTTTCTTTAACGACTTTGGCTAGACGTTCCTGTAATTAATCGCAATACTCGGGGTGAGTTAAACTGGTTTCTTCAATATTACATACTTGAAATCCTTCATAAAAAAAGGGTTTTAAGCGATGACCATTGACTTTGAAGTTCTTACCGGTTTCAAGACTTGCGATCTCAACTGCACCATGGGAAAATATGTTAGTGATAACAAAAGGACCAATCCACCGTGATTGTAGTTTTCCAGAGAACACTTCAATCGAGAATGATAAAGTAGTACTTTTTGACCTACAGAAAAATTCTTTCGGGAAATCATTTGATCATGAAAATTCTTTGTTTTTTCCTTGTAGATTTTAGTACTCTCATATGCTTCTCTTCGAATTTCCTCAAGTTCTTATAATTGAAGTTTTTCTATGCTCACCCACCTCATCCATTCGCATGTTATATTGTTTTACAGCCCAGTACGCCCCATGTTCAGTCCACAAGGAGGGGACACGGTTTGCCAAATATCAAACGGTAAGGAGACATACTTATGGGTTTTGTAAGCTGTCCGGTAGGCCCATAGTGCATCTTCACGTCTTTTTGCTCCAATCCTTCCTGCTTGGGGTTGCGGTTTTTTTGAATAGACTTGATTTCTTGATTTGAAACTTCTGCCAATCCATTGGTTTGAGGGTGGTATGCAGTGGAAGTGCGATGAGTGACCCTGTATATTTTTAGTGAGTTTCCACTACTCTACTACAAAAGTTTTACCACGATCACGATAAAGCCTTGGTGTCCCGAAACCCAGCAAAAATATGAGTTAACAAATCCACAACAACTTTAGCACATTAGTTCGGGTTGCTTTGGTTCCACCCATTTTGAAACATAATCCACAGCAAGAAAGGGTGTAAACATTACCCAAAGAAGGGGAAAAGGACCCATAAAGTCAAACCCATATATCAAATATTTCACATGCAGAATAGGGGGAAGTTCATTTGGTCTCTACGTCCTAAGTTGCAATTTTTTTACATCGTCACAAGACTTACAAAAACATAAAAGAATGCGAAATAATGTAGGCCAAAACAAACGATCCTAATACCTTTTGAGCTGTCCTCTTAGGGCCAAAAAGTCCACCACATGCATATGAGTGACAAAATTCAAGACAGAAGGAATATCGTCTTGAGAAATATTTCCTTTAATTGATTTGATCAGCACAATGTTTCCACAAATATGGATCATCCCATACATGTACTTAGCATCACTTTTAATTTTATCTTTTTGAGCCTGGACAAATCATTGGTAGTGTCTTAGTAACCCCAAAAAGTTGACATTTTCGGCATAACCACAAAAATTGTCTTTTGGATAGAAAAGAGATACTATATGGGAAATCATTTGTATTGGTGTTGACCTTCACTGATAGGTTTTCACTGAGGTGGTCGACAACTAAGTTTTCAGGCCTTTCCTATCGCGTTTTCCATATCAAATCTTGTAATAAGAGCTCCATCGAATAAGTCTTGGTTTACCCCCTTTTTCTGGAGGTATTTTTAACTGCATGAAAGTAAAAATTTTTCCCTTTGACCCCAAATAAGTATATCTGAATTTTTTATCAAAAAAACGAAAGGGTTTTTTTCCCTTTTGGGGGGTTGTGAGATTATTATGTCCTGGAAGTGTAATAAAAGCTGAGAAGTTTTCCCAATTTTTGGCCAGGAACGATCCCAAGTAATTTTTCGATAAATAATTTAAAGGAAAAGGTTCCCGTGGTGGTTGGATGATTTGGCGGTCCACCCTCAAGGTAAACGTGTTTTAAAGGCCTCATAAAACCAAATTCACTTTTTTTAAATTGCATGGGGTTGGTAATTTTGGAAAAAAACCCTTTAGAAGTGCGAAGAACCGCACCCCAAGAAAAGGTGAATTTCCGTTTTTTAGGGGAAAGGAAAGTTTAAATTTATTTATTTTATCGACCAACCCTTAGGGGAATATAGAAAAATGAGATCTTTTAACTAAAGTGAATTTTTCAAAATTCAACCTGGGTTCTTACTTACATTTTAAGATTTTTGAAGGTTAGTAAAATAAAATCAAAAAATTACCAAGGGTGAATCCCCCTAAAAACCCTTTAAAATTTTTTCCCAAAATTTAAAAATTAAAAAACCCCTTTGGAATTGGGGGGGTTGGGCCCAAAAGGATCCTTGTCGAAAAGTAGAAGGACAATAAAAGTAGTTTTCTCTTGATTTCCGGTGCCCGGAATTTGTAAAAATTGAAAAACCATCAAGAAACATAGGGGAAAAGGCCCCCAAAGTTAAACAGTCAAGAAAAAAAAATTTTTTTTTAGTTGAGCATTTAATTTCTTAAAAAACACAAACCCTCCAACCTTTAACCCCGGTAGGTTAATAAAAATCGGTTTTATCACAGTAAGCCATTTTTTTGGAAACAATTGAATTGGATTCCCTTTGCTTCGAAAAATTGGTGATCATACGCATAAAAATTTTTAAAATCTTTTCTTAATACCCTTGGCGGGTTAAACGCGCAAAACTTCCCTTGGGGTTTTGCAAAACTTCCTTAAAACTGGAGCAGTGGGGGGTTTCCCTTTGATATTTCTATGGGCCCCAAGGTTTTTAACTTTTAAAACCCAAAAATTTTTTCTTTTCTAAATATTTTTTGTTAGAATATCCGAAAGTTCTTTTTTTCCAAGAAGATTACTTTTGTTGGGAAAAGGGTTTTTAATTTTCCAATTTGGTCCCAAATAGGGGAAAAAGTTTTGTGTTAAAGGGGGTAATTAAAAGTAGGCACATAATGGAGGTTTTAAGATTCCAACTCCCCAAAACTGTCTCACTAGGGATAAAAGTTCTTTAGGTTTTTAATGTATTAATAGTAAGATCCTTTTAATAAATTTAAAACCTCATGCCAAACAAAATAGCTGTGTTAAGGGAAAAAAATCCCCAAAAAAAAAGGGGATTATAGGTTTTCATGGGATCTAAATGTTAAATTTTCATTACCATCAAATTCCTTTGTGAGTTACCTTATTTCATCAATTTTGTTTTGGTGTCTTAAAAAATGGTTCCAAAAATCATTTTGGAATTTGAGAATCTATTTCCGTCGCCCTAAAAATTGAGGGAAAACCAACCCCCTTAACTTGTATAAAAAATCTTTGGACCCTTAGGATGACATTGGCCATGAAATTGAAAAAACATTGTTTCCTTAAAAGGCCCCCAAAAATTAAATTTGTAAAAGATAAAGGATTTAAATTTATTTAAGTCCAAAAAAATGCTTTAGCGTTCCCAAATTTCCATTTTGCAAGGAAAGTAAAAACCCGGATCCCCTTTAATTTGGGGGAAGCTTTTTGAAAATTTTTAAAAATTTCCCCCACACTAATTTTTCATTACCTTTCATTTCTTTTGTTGTGCACAAATTTTTTTGGAATTTAGTAACGGGGGATTGCTTAAGTCCAGCAAAGGAAATTTCCTAATTTCAAATTTTTAAAAAAAAACCCTTTTTTATTCATTTTGGTTTTTGCAACGGAGGGGAAAGGAGGTGTGTTGTCATGACTTTTTGGGGTTCAACAAAAAGGTTTTGTCTGGTTATTCGCTGACTTGGGGTTTTGGGGTTTTTTCTCGTCTCTTTTTAAGATTGGTTGGTGCCTTTTCATTTGATCCCCGCAATTTCATCCATTCCAAAGGGAAATTTCTTACGCTTTTTTTGGATTTTTAATTTTAGAAGGTAATTCCTTTGGTTTTTTAACCCCTTTCAGAGAAGTAAGTTGGGTTCCGATTTTCCCAAATTTTGGATTTCTGTTTGTCTATCGTGAAAAGTTTTTTTATTAACGGCAAATGATTTAACAAATTTTTTAAAGACATACCAAAAAGGGGAAAGGGGTTGTGGTATTTTTGATGGCTTGGTTGGAATTGTTGGGAAATTTTGTGGTTTTTTGCCTTTGAAGTTAGGATGACCCCCCTCCGGTTATAAGTATTCGATAGGGGGAATTTCCTTTTTTGGTTTCCTGGTCCCCTTGCTTTTGGGTGTTAGTTGATTTGCAATGTGGGAAGTCGGTAGGATGATTAGGAGCAGCACAAATTTCCCCAAGCCTTTACCCGCTGGGGATTTCCGAGCAGTGTGCACAAGGGGGTTGGTTGAAAATTTTTGTTTAAGGTTAACACCTTTCCCCTTTCCTTCCTTAAGATGTACATGCCTTCCCCAAAATTTTTGCAAATTGAACTAAATGGGATAATTGCTGTTGTTGGGGGCTTATTTATATGGTGCCCCCACTTGCAGCTCCCCTTCCCTTCCTTTGGAGCACCTTTATAGAAGTATTGGATGAAAGTTGTTCGATATCCCCCGTTGTGGCAGCTTGCACAAAGTTTTTTGAACCCTCCCAAATTTTGAAAAGGGTTTGGTGTCCCTGTTTGTACCAAAATTTTTTTTCTTATATAGTGGTTTGGGCGGGGAAAATTTTCCAAAAAAAGGGCCCACCCAAAATGTCCAAGTGGTTATAAAAGGAGGGGAAAAAAAAAAAACCAATTTTGCTTGTATTAAAAAAAATGGAAAAAACCGTAACTTTATTTGATCGTCGATTATTCCTTGCGGCCTCATACTAGAACACACTATATGAAACTCTTTCAAATGTTTATGAGGATCTTCATTCTCAAGACCATGAAAGGTGGGTAGCAGATGTATTAACCCAGATTTCAACTCGAATTCAATAGCTAGTTCGGGATAGTGAATACAAAGTGGTTGTTGATTCACATCCGGTGCAGCCAATTCTCGCAATGTTCTTTCAGGATTTGCCATATCGTCTTCTTTTTCAGAATCAATGGATGAATCAGGCAAATCCGATGCCAAGTTCAGTCCAGAGGATGATCTAGCTTCTCTTCGCAGCCTCTTAAGACTCTTCTCGATCTCTGGATTATAAGTGAGTTCACCTATCTGAGAAGAACGAGTCATACAAGAATAGAAATAAATTTGACACCAGTCCCCGGCAACGGCACCAAAAATTTGATGGGTGTCGAATCCAACAAAAATAAAAACCTACTCCTAGATAATGATATGATTTGCGTATAGTAGTGAGTAGGGTGTATCCACAGGGATTGGTTAAATATATTTCTATTCAAAGCGAATAAAGAGGAAAAGAAAAATGGGGGTTTTGTTTGTGAATCAAAATAATATTGAAACAAGATAATAAAATCGAATATTGATAAAAGCCTAACTAAAGGAATCAAGATAGTTTAATTCTAGGAATTGATCATCGATACAAATGTTTTCTATTCTTATTTCTAGATAAACTAGTTATGGTTATTAACAAGCTCTAATAACCTATCTCTCCGTACTTCTTCGATAACCAAAACAAGCTCTTTGATTACTTCTCTTATCGATTAGACAACCCTAAACAAGCTCTTAGGATTTAATTTATCAATAGCATTAAAAACAAGAGAGACTACCAATTCATGCCAATAGATTATAGGATAACCTATTTAAACATGATCATACATCTCCATAACATGAATTCGATCATCTATTTTATAACCAAACATGTTATTGTGTCACTGAGATTAGAACTATCAAACAATTACGGATTTGACGTGCTAGTTGACAATATATTAACTTGCTAATTGAGTAGAAGAGCTCTATTTCATACCAATCAACAAAAATAATAATGACAAGACGTTCAGAAGATATATGAATATCCCAAAACAAAGAATAGATTAAATACAAATCAATTAGATCTCACAATTCGTGGAGAATCAAACTTCTATGATCCTTTGGCTAGAAAAACTACTTAGCAACACATGTTCATCATAAAAATGAAAATTAAAAGTAAAAACATAACAAGCTTCAGCTCCCGGTCTTCTTGCTCTGCCTTCTTCCTTCCTTCTTGTCTCCAAGATGATTCAAGATTCTCCTAACCCTCTAGGGTTAGTTCTATTTATATTGTTAAAGGAATGGCAGGTGATCTTTTGCTAGCAAGATACGAAAATATCTTTCCTTTTTCAAGTAAATCTCGAGAAGAAAATAATCGTCCGCCTGGCACGCCCTACAACACGGCCGTGGGTCAAGCCGTGCCTTCCTCTGTGGGTAATCTACAAGTCTTCATCCATGATCAGTGTGTACCACGGCTTCAACCACGGCCAGATCTCAAGCCATGCCATCTTCTGGTTGATGTTCCACAATTTCTCATCCTTGGTACGTCTTCCATTTCAACTTCCACCACAGCTTCCACCAGGTCGTGTCACAAGCCGTGTCTCTCTCCTTCTCATGTAGTGTGTAGCACGGTTTCCTCCATGGCCGTGTCTAAAACCGTGCCTCCTTCTAGACAGATACACAGTCGTGTACTTCAACCGTGTATTTTCCCATGGATTCTTCAAGACAGATACACGGTCGTATACTTCAGCCGTGTAGTTTCCTGTGGCTTCAAAACTAAGTACACGGCCATGTACTTCAACTACACACCCATGTACTTTCCTCAGTGGTGTAAATCCTTGTCTTTGATCCAAGTTGTAGATGACTTCTCTAATTTACTTGAATTAGCACCCTTGACTCCATTTAACCTAATTTATCACCATAATAGAATTAAGTGCCATTTCCGTATTATTTCTATAAAATCTATAATAAATTAACACACTTCATACTATAAAGGTTGAGTATAAAATGGCTCTATCAGTAATGGTGGTGATTGACTAGCCTAGACTAAAAACAATAATAGAGATCAATGGCTTCATAGGTTAATAGGGTATTACTATAAACCTCGAAAAAATTTTAAGATCAAGAGCTAGATTTAGTGGGAGTATTCTGAAATATATCGGCAAAACAAACACAAAAGTGCGACTTTAAACTTAGGATTTGTTCTAAGATCATCGACACGACTAGTGTACCCAAAACCTAAAGGCTTGGAAACCCATTAAGGACCGCTAGCCACATCTTAAGGAAGAAGTGGAGACAACACACTTGATCTAAGGGTTTGTAATCCACCAAGTACTCTTAGGTGTGTTGGTTCATGACATAGATAAGACCTTAATTCTAATGGAAAAGACCACTACAAAAAATTTCAAGTGATTTAATCTAAAATATTCCATAACTAACTTGCAAGACCGTTAACTAACTTACTCTATTACCTAATGTGTCTAACCTTTCACTTAAGTAACCAAAACCAAATCATTTAGCTCCATCTACACATGAAACTTGGGCACTTTACTATATGAAATTTCTCGCTAGAAAAAATCCACAAAAAACTCTCTAAAAAGACTTCAATAAACCTTACCAAACCACCACTTCTAACCATCGTCATCCCCATCACTTCCAACAAAAGAACACTACACCACAACTAGTAGAATTCACCTAAACCTAACAACCTTCCATGCCACTTAGGAGGACATATAAGAAGCCTAAATACTAGAGGAAACCAAGTAATAGCATCAAGCTATAAGGGAGCAAGGAAGTTGAAGTTGGCATATACACAAGGAGACTGATAAGAGTAGGCAACAACTAGACCTTACTCCTTCTTTTTCTTATATTATAATAGTTAAGAAACTTTCTAATTTGTCACCTTAGCAATGTATTTTAGAAGTATTTCTCAAGAAGTTACAGGGATACGTTGTAAACTTTAACTAGAATAAGTGATAGTGTATTGTAACCTTCATGTAAGTAAGCTTATATGTGTAAATTGCAATGTAAATGGAAATAATTACATTTTGAGCTTATTACCCTATTTTGGTCATCACTATCAAGGAGTATAAGAGGTATTTATCTTTGATGTATTGAGAAAATCTCAACATTTAGGAGCTTCAGATGATGACTAACATATATTAGAGATGAATAAAGATGGAAAGATAGATGATTTAGCTCCCTCCAAGGAGATTAGCGCCAAGTAGGAATTCCACCCACATTTTTCAACATTTTTAGAATACAATTTTAGTATAATGTCATTAGGAAAAGTAGGAAAGTTAAATCTTATAATTTAGGATGACAAGCAACACATATGGATGAAGGATGAGTGAAACTAAAAACCTACTGATCACCACTGAACCATTGATCAAGAACCAAAGGTTTATAGCAACACATGTATCCTATACATGCCCCAAAAAAGGCCCAAATAGATATATAGATTAACTAGAGTTGATTTTTCCTTGAACCTTAGGCTTATTTTAGGAAAGGACCTCAAAATAAGCCCTAAACATGGCCATCCAAAACTAGTTAGAATGAAACCTAATTTTCTAAAATCTAAATGACCAAAATGACTTAAAAAATGGAAAGTACACACAAAACCTTTGAAATGACTATAGATACGTAAAAATGGACTTAAGAAAAAAAAGCTATGACTAAAATACTGAAACAACCTAAACCGATATGACCAACAAATTTGCTTTAACCAATTAGAATTGACATCCTACTTGAAATTATAGAATTGCTATTTTCTTTATTAGGTGACATTGATTTCGAGAGCTACCACTGGATTAGTATAGCTAGTAGTGACATGGCTGAGTGAATCCTAGAATGACTATTATGCTTGTTTTGTGTTTGTAATTTAGTGCATTGATATATATGTATATAATTGATGCTCATGATATTAGATATATGGCTGGGGATGATGGGAATCAAATCACAACTGTTACAACATTGTTCAAACGTGGGAATCAAGTCATAAAAGTCAGGGTGGACACCTATAGGCCGGCTTAAAAGGTCGACAACTTACCTCTTTAGATCGGCCTCAAGGCCAGCGGTGTAGGAGATATGCCGGCCATCTAGGCCAATAGTGTAGCCACTTAAGGTGGCCCTCAAGGCTAGTGACTTTTCTTCTTAAGTTATCCTTTAAGGCCAATAGCCTATCTACTTAAGCCGGTCACATAGGCCAGCGACCTAAATGCTAAAGCTGGCAGCGTACATGTTCTAAGCTAGTGGTGTATATTGTTAAAGTTAGCGGCTTTTCATTTTAAGGGCAACTGCTTTCGTGAGTCGGTTTGTTTCAACTTTTTCTTATATTTTATATTTGTTTTGGACACTCAAAATGACAAATGAGTGAACTTTGAAATACAACTCTTTGAGTTTTTCCTCTCAACTCTTATTAATCTTTGATTATGGCGAGTGATGGCATAAAATCATTGTGTGTTATATCAACCATTCCATGCTAGGGTTGATCCTTTGTTAGTGTGTAACATTTGGTATGGGCTTAGACACTATTTGTTCTTGTATTTAATTATAGGTTTGAATATTATGTTTGTTGAAATCAGGACTGCAATTATTGTATTCTAAATTGGGAAGTTAGCTCATCATCTTTTGGTATCAGAGCTTAAATTGAGATTAGGGAATTGTGTCAATTGGAATTCCTTTGAGAAATTAGGGTTTTGATATTGTGAAATCATGTTGCGGTTGGTTGTTATTGAATTGAGATTGTATGTGGACTATAAAATTAGATTGTGTTGTTACCGTACAATTCAATTTGGGTTTGTTTATGGAATCTATATCAATTGAAAATTAGGGTTTCTTCATTGCTGTTGTTGTAGGTTGCTTGACTATAAATTGAGATTGGGCAGAGATTGATTATAGAATCATGGTTATTATTGTTGTTGAGTATCCTTGTTGTATTATTATTGTGTTGGGTTTTGAAGTTAAGGATTAAACGAAGGTGGTAATTGGGATTATGTTGATTGGGGTTTGTGTACTGTGTAATTGTGATTTGGAATTCTAGTGTTGAAACTATAAGTCAATGAAGATGTCGAATGATAGTGTTAATGGGGAATTTGGGAATGCAGTTAACAGCTAGGTAGGAGGAGGAGTACAGGGTCATCGTGCTGTAGGTGGAAGAAGAATAGTAGAAGAGCAGTTGTAGGACCTAACTACCATTGTTGCTAATCTAGTAACACGGGTCAATTAGATGACCTTACCCTAATAGCTTATGGCAAATCCATAGGCACCCTTTAGGATAGCCCTTAATGCTATGGGTAAAGAAGGAGCGGTAGGAGGAAACAGGGGTAGATAGGTTAGAAGATAGTATCATGCTTACAAAGAGGAAAGGGATGACAACTTTGGGGATGAACTTTATCTTAACCATGAGTTCAAACCGCCTAAGGGTCAAGAGTATGTAAAATTGTAGATGCCTTCATTTGCTAGAAAGGGGCCTGTAGAGGATTACCTTGATTGAGAGGATAAAGTAGAAGGACTCTTCGAGTGCTATGAGATTAATGATCATACGCAAGTTCATCTAGTAGTGGTTGAATTTACAAGTTATGTTACCTTATGGTAGAAGAACCTTGTGGCTAAAAGGAGGAGAGATGGTGATGCTGAGATTCATACTTAGTGGGAAATGAAAAGGGTACTGAGAAAAAGGTTTATATTAGAATATTGCAAGTAGGAGTTATTCATACATCTCCAGACATTGAGATAGGGAAGTAAAACTGACAATGAGTATCTTCAAAAGTTTGAGACACTAAAGATCCGATATAGGGCAGTGGAACCTCCTAAACAGACCATGGCGCGATTTGTGTCTGGGTTGAAATATGAGATTACATGTACTATCAAGTTGCAGAGGTATGACACTCTTGATGAGGCCATCTAGTTAGCTTTGAAAATTGAGAGACAGAGACGCTCCAATCTATACAGAGCATCAAGTAACAGATATAGATCCACTACTCAGTTATATGGATTAGATAATTAGCTGGTTATAAAGGGAGAAATTGATAGAGCTATGGAATCAAATGCAACTGTTACCGATAGGGAGAGGGATAGTTCTTTAAAAGGCAAAGCGGTTGCTGGGGTTAATATCAGACAAATAGTGCAGGGGTCATTAGGTGGAAAGATTCGTCAAACCCAATGCTTCAAATTTATGGGCTTTAGACACATGGCTGCTTAGTGTCCCAACAAATGGGTGATGACTGCTATGGATGGGGAAAATTAGGATGGCAAGAAAGATGTACTTAAGCTTACAAATTTATCAACAGTGCTAAAGGAATATTGTGAGGATCCAGATGCTAAGGTACACGAGGATAAGGGCAATGATCAATATCTAGCTATTAATGTACGACATAGGGTAATGACTACAACTCCAAATGTTAAGGACGTATAGAGGGAAAACCTATTCCATATTCCTTGCAAGGTCCAAGGTAATCTCTATGTCACCAATGTTATAGCTGCTGCATTAGTAAATAGATTGTAACTAGTCACTACACCTCACCCTAAGCCCTATAAATTACACTGGTTGAGTAAGCAAGACAATCTTCATGTCACTTAAAGGGCTAAGCTTCCAATCAACATAGGGAAAAGGTACTAGGATGTAGTTGATTGCAATGTTCTCCGTATGTGTGCATCACATATATTACTAGGTAGACCTTGGTTATTTGACAGGACAGTGTCACATGATGGGTTTATAAACACCTATGTATTTCAAAAGGATGGTAAATGGGTTATTTTAAATCCTATGTCACCAATTGAGGTGCATGAAGCCCAAGAGCAGATCAACAAAACCACCAACAAGAAGTCTTTGATAGTAAAGAAGAAGGGGCTAGGAGATGACCTGAATAGAGTGAATTAGATACAAGTAATTCAAAAACCTTTAGGGCAACCATGACTTTAGGACAACAGACAATTACAAATTAAAATTTTCAGTTCAGGGGATTATTAGAAATGCGCAATAAAAAAAGAGGAACCATCAGCTTCGAGGACAAATCTTCCATAGGTCTAAGGACATGATGGGAATCAAATCACGGCTCTTACAACATTGTTCAAACGTGGGAATCAAGTCATAAAAGCTGGAGTGAACATAGGCTAGCTACTTACCTCTTTAGACCAACCTCAAGGCCGATGGTATGGGAGATAAGTCGGCTATCTAAGCTAATGGCATAGCTACTTAAGTTAGCCTTTAACGTAGGCAATGTTTCTTCTTAAGTAGGCCTTCAAGGCTAGCGGCCTATCTACTTAAGCTCGCCACATAGGTTTGCAGCCTAAATGCCAAAGCCAATGGTGTACATGTTCTAAGTCGACAGTATATATTGTTAAAGCCGACGACTTTTCATTTTAAGGCTGATCGCTTTCTTGAGTCAATTTGTTTCGAATTTTCCTTATATTTTATATTTGTTTTGGACACTTGAAAGGATAGATGATTAAACTTTGAAATATAACTCTTCTCAATCTTTGATTGTAGCTAGTGATGGCGTCGGAATCGTTGTGTGTTGTATTAAACATTCCATGTTAGGGATGATCCTTTGCTAGTGCGTAACATCTAGTAAGGGCTTAGACACTATTTGTTCTTGTATTTGATTATAGGTTTAAATATTGTGTTTGTTGAAATCGGGATTGCGATCATTGTATTCTAAATTAGGAAGTTGGTACATCAAGGGATTAAGAAATCTACTTTTGTATAATTGATATGATTATTGTTGCTAATTTACCTTAAGTCATATTTGCCTAATTGATATTTGGTTTCCCTTGCATTTAGATTGAGAATAGTAAGAGTGTTTACGATAATTTAGTTGGTTGCCTAATACATGAATCTAACAATATTCAACTTTAATAAAATGGATCGTGTATTACATGATGCATTGTATATTCCTGTATGTAAGAAGGTCATTGACATCATGCGGTGATATAGAGAGGTTGCATGAAGGTGTACTTCATGCGCAACCTCAACTCAACCTTTGAAAAACTACATGAAACTAAGAATTGTCACCCTTTAATTTAGACTGAATCCATAGATTCATTGCTTAAGGGTAGATGAGCTTGCAAGCCACTTATGACCACACCTCACATAGGTATATATGTATATATATATTTAAGTTGATTTTAATATAGCATAAATATATAGACTTTTGTGACTATCTCAAAAGAGAAAGCTCGAGGCATTGGAACCTAAAGTCGATGTATGGTTCGTGATTTCCTAACTTAGGTAATGGAGAGTGACAAATCCAAGTTATATGTGATTTCCAGATAATTGTGTATACTATTGCACTCATATGCATGATCATGCATTTGTATGTTCATTTAAATAACTTGTGTGTAATTGCTTGTTAGTGTAGCCTGAGGGTTTTGTCACTAAGGTATCACAGCTTACACTCTCATAGTGTTTCGTTGTTGTAGGTGCCTATCTGGCTTGAGCCTTGTAGTTGCATTCCAAAGGTCATTATAGGACATAATGGGAGGTGTGAAGTATGAGGAATGAGCAAAGTGATTACCATTAGATATATATATATAGACTTGAATTTATGTCTTAGTTGAACTTATGTTATAGTGAAGACTTAAAATACTTCAATAGTTATTATCTATTGAATGGTAGTAGTACCTCATGGATATTCGATGGAACCTTGGTTTCTTAATGCTGTGATGCTCACCATGCTATATTTAATTATTTTGTCTCTATATTACTTAGAAATGCTAAATCTTGTTTAGGTTATTAGATGTGAGTACACCATGTATATGGTAAGGAAAATGCCTAAATAACAGAGAGGTTATTCTCAAGTTTTCATATAGTATATTGTGGAATGTTACATCTAAGTTACCCCTTGGGTTGTGATAATTACAGGAGTTTTGTGGAAGGGTTTTCCAAGTTAGCAACTCCTCTAACTTAATTGACTCAAAAGGGAGCGAAATTTGAATAGAATAATAAATGTGAAAGAAGCTTCTTGACATTGAAGGAGAGGTTTGTATCAAAACTTAGTTTAGCAATATCTTTTAGTAGTGAGGAGTTTTTTATTTCTAGTTGTGCTTCTATACAAGGGTTAGGATGTGTACTAATGCAAAATGTGAGGGTTATAGCATATACCTCCTATTAGTTAAAGCCTTATGAAAGGAATTATGCTATACATGACCTGGAGTTAGTAGCTATGGGGCTTACATTTAAATTATGGAGATATTATTTGTATGGAGAAAAGTGCAAGATATTTACTTATCACAAAAGTGTCAAATATATTTTTATGTAAGGGGAATTAAATTTGAGACAGAGATAGTGGTTAGAACTAATAGAGCACTATGTAGTTGTTAATGAACTTAGTAAAAGAGATAAGATAATTTAGCAATGTTAATTACTTCTCAACTGTATCTATTAGAAGACACACATAGGTTAAATTTGGAAATTATGGCTCAAGAGGTTAAAGCGAGATTAGCCGCTTTACGTATCTTACCTACTCTAATAGATATGATAAAAGTTGCATAAGTTAATAATGCTAAAATTCAAGAAATTAAGAAATGGATTGAAGAGGACAAAACAATGGAATTTAGTGTAGATGTAGAAGGAGTATTAAGCTTTGGTCATAGATTGCATGTTCTAGGTAAATTTAGTGTAAAGAATGAACTTCTAAAAGAGGCACATTATTCTAGATACTCCATCTATCTTAGAAGCACTAAATTGTATGAAAATATGATATGCCACTATTAGTGAAAGAATATGAAACAATAGATTGTGATGTGTCCAAATGTTTAATTTGTCAACAAATTAAAATCGAGCACAAAAGACCTACTGGTGCGTTATAGCCCTTACCAATATTAGAGTGGAAGTGGGAGCATGTATCTATGGACTTTGTGATAGGGTTACCCAAAGTTGTGACTAAGTTAGACATAATATAGGTAATTGTGGATAGGCTTACTAAATTTGCTCATTTTATACCTATAAATATAGGGTATAAACTTGGAAATTGGCTCAATTGTATATCAAAGAAATTATAAGGTTACATCAAGTTCTAGTACCTATAATTTTTAATGGGGACATAAGGTTTGTTAGGATGTTTTGGAAACACATACACAAGGTGCTAGGAACTAAGTTACAATTTAGTGCAACTTTCCTCCATAGATAGATAGTTATTTAGATTGAATTATCCAAATAATGGAAAATATGTTGAGAGCTTATGCATTAGATTTTGGTAGAAATTAGGATGAGCACCTACCTTTAGTAAAGTTTGCCTACAGTTTCAAATGGCACCTAATGGAGCATCATATGGAAGATAGTGTCGATTGCTACTACATAGGGATCAAGTAGGTGAGGGATAAGTATTGAGGCCCAATTTGATACAAGATATAGTGGATAAGGTCAAATTAATCAAGTAGAGGATGTAGCTGGCTCAAAGCCATCAAAAGTCTTATATAGACAAAAGACGATGGCCTTTAGAGTTTAAGATGAGAGATCATGTTTTGCTAAGGATATTACTTACTAAAGGAGTGGTAAGATTCGAGTTAAGAGGCCTAGGTATGTAAGGCCATTTAAAATCTTAGAAAAGATTAGAGTTGCAGCATACAAGTTGGAGCTACTACCAAATCTAGCTAGTGTGCGTGATGTATTTCATGTTTCCATGTTAAGGAAATTTATACCAATTCCAGATCAAGTAACTACCTTAGAAACTTTAGAGGTGTGACTAAACCTCGCTGCAATAAAGAGGCTACTAAGATTGTGGACACTAAGGAACAAATCTTGAGCAGATGAATAATCAAGTATATTAAACTTTAGTGGAGTGATTAATCTAAAAGAGAAGTAATGTGGGAGTTGGAAGACGAAATGAAAAGGAGATAACGAGAACTTTTCCATAGTCTCAGTAACTTTTGAGGATGAAAGTTCTTTTAAGGGAAGGAAGATGTAATAGTCAAGAAAAATGAAATAAAATTAGATAAATAAATAAATTTAAAGTACAACGACATAATTGTCTTTTTCATCTCCTAGTCACTAACTGATGTATCATTAAAAGATATGTTTATTCCTCCCTTCTATTTCCTTTCCATTTCCTTACATTCTAATCATCCCTCTCCAAAAACAGTTTGCCATCATAAATTAACATAAGAAGAAGTGGGAGTTGAGGAGATAGGAGCTTCTTAAAATTTAGAATGCGCATATTGTTGGATATTCGATTAAAGAAAGCCAATTTGGTTAGAGTTAGGAGTTACAAGGTTTTACGAATTTGATAATAGAAGTTTTTATGTTGGATAATGGTTTTGAATGTTGGTATAACGTCATTGCTATTGGATCTTGGAAATTTTCAAGAATTTCAAGAAAAAAATGGGAGTTGATTTTGTAGGTGAGTCACTCAATATTTTCTTTAGGTGATAACTTGAAGTTTAACCGAATGAGATGAGGAAATTGATTGAAATTGTAGTATACATGAGGAATTCTTTAATCAAAGTGATATGAGATTATGGTTACGATGAGAATTGCAAATTTAGATTAAAAGGGAGAAGTTTCTACAAACGTTTTATAGAGTTCTAGTATTTCATAGGCCCAACATGGTTGTGTTATGCCTATGTTCTTCATGCTCAAGGTTGATAAGGGATAGTATACACTCGTGTTTAATAAAAAATGAATATCGAAAAGGTTTATAGAGAGGTTCACAAGCATGAAACTTACCTTTATTAGAACTATGTTTTTTTAAAGTTGTGTTTTTTAACAAATTTGGATCCCTAACCTTTTCTAATCCATTTAAAAACCTAAAAATGTATTAGTTTAGTTGATATATAACCCTTAAGCATATGTGTTCATGACTTTAGATAGGTTTGGAGTTTATGAGATAAGGAGATTGTGAAGGAATCACTTCTTCAGGTATGCATATACTATGTTTGTTGAATGTGTGTGTCAAGCTAGGACTAAAAATGAGGTTAAAGTATACTTAGAAAACAGATGTTTGATGCTTGTATATAGCTGGGCCCAAGGGACCAAGAGAACCGGTGGTCTCAAAGTAGCACCTCAATAATCAACATGTGACATTGTCCTAAATGGAGTTGTACATTGAAATTGATGGGAATCAACCTTGTAGTTCTAGCTATGGGAAAACTAAATTGGATGCATAAGCCCAGAAATCCACATATGGCCACATTTTATCTAATATTGTTTAATTTTGCACTTTAGCAAGTACATTTATCGGTTTTTACAGGATAGCTAAATAACATGCACTAAGGATCAACTTATGGGACATTTTTGGAATCACATCCAACAGTCCACAATTTGTTCAATTGAAGTGATGAACGGGCCACTTGAAGACCATTTGTATTTGTAATTTATTGCTTTTGGGAACTAGCCACTTTATTATATATTTGTGTTTGTTGATTTTAGAACCGGCTACTTAAGTAGCATCTTTGTAAATTTTGTGTTATTTTTACCCTAATAGGAGCAAATATAAATACTTACTAATTAGGTTTTTGAGGGAACTTTTGACATTTTTGAAATATACACATTCTTTGCCATGAGGTTTTGTCCTTACATGCAAAAGATCTCTTGTCAATTTCCAAGTGAAATTGTAGTGAGACCAACTTGAGTAGATTGTGAGTAATATCAACCTTCCTCTTGTTGTTTTTCAAATTGTGTTTAGTGAGTAATATCTAAGTGCAATTTGTTGGTAACTTGCCCTTATTCATGTGAATTAGGGTTCTTCATTTCCATATTTGAATCATTTCAAATTGAGTGCAATTCTAGTTCATTTCCATTGTTTTCCATTGATATTTATACAATTGCTTGTTTTTTACATCAATTTAGTATTAATCTTGTGAATTTAGGGATCATTTGTGAAGTTAGTGATAACGCCATTTGTTGTTGGATTTTTTTGTTCACGCCACTTGTTGATGTGTTAGCTATCTAATTAGTAAGGCACACAATAATTTTTGGTATTAGGGCAAAGGTTGTAGAGTAAGGTTTGTGTGAACTCCAATTTAAAATTAAGGTTCTTGAATTTTAATTCTTGATCCGAATTGTGAAGTGGAATTGAAGTAGTTAATTGTGAATTTTGTTGTGTTATATTATTTGTTGTTGAAGTGGAAGTGGAGACCTTGTAGTAATCCTTGTGATCTTGATCTTGCCATGAGAAAAAGGGGAAATAGGAAGTGTATTTCCTTGTGTGTGTTTCGGAATTGGAGATACATTATTTGTGGCAAAAGAGAAGTGAATTTCTTAAATGTTGTTTCGGAATTAAAGGAGTGTGAATTACATTTCCAGATTTGCTTTTGCATGAAGGGTAGGAAACTATTTGAATTAAAAAACATTCATTAAGTTTGAAGAGTTACTATGTAGTATTGATTGACTACAATTTGAATATTTTTGAATTGTTTGTTACGATTTGTGGAGAAGCTTCATTAAGAGTTGCACTTTTGTTGTCGTGCTATGATTGGAAGAGGGGTAAATGTGCTATACTATGAGTGAGTGTGTGTATGGTGTAGTGAGTTTGTGTGGTGAAGGGTACAACGTGGTGCATTTGTTTATGTTGTGATGAAAGGTTGCTGCACTGTGGATTATAAATGGTGTATGTGCCGTGAGTGAAGGTTGTTGTAGTGGTTAAATTTGAATTTCAAAAGCAAGCATTAAAGTGTGGAAGTTATTATGTATTGATGCTTGAACACTTTGCTTAGTTGGAATCATTAACTTACTATTGGAGAAGTGTTTATTATTGCTTCTACTTGTTGTTACCGTAATTGAAGTGTGGAAGTGTATGTGAAGCCTAAGTGGAGTTTTTTGTTTTTCTTTTGTAGTGATTGTTATGTAGCATTGAAGTGTGGTTATAGTGAAGGGGTGTACTACATTGCTTTGAATTATCTTTGTAATTCGACAAATCAATTCCATAATTATGTCGAATGATAGTGTGAATGGGGGAATTGGCAATGAGGCCAATAGCCAAGTTGGTGGCAGATAGGGTCATTGAATTGCAAGTGGAAGAACTTTGGAGGAACAACTTTAGGACCTTACCATCATTGTTGCTACATTAGCAATAAGGATAGATGGGATGACGATGCCATAACCACCAGTGGCAAATCCTTAAGCACCACCACCTAGAGTAGCTCATAAAAATGTTCAAAGGGAGGGAATAGTTGGAGGAAATATGGGAAAAAGAGTGGAAGGAGATTATCACGCTCTTAGGGAGGAAAGTTGAGGATTAAAGCATGTGAAACTACAAATGCGTTCATTTGATGGCAGGGGCTCAATAGATGATTACCTAGATTAGGAAGACAAAGTTGAGGGACTTTTTGAGTGTTATGAAATTGATGATAACACCAGGGTTCATCTTGCAATTATGGAGTTCATAGGTTATGCCACCTTGTGGTGGAAGAATCTAGTGATCAGCTGGCGAAGGGGATAGAGAGGCTGAAATACATACTTAGAGGGACATGAAACGGGTTCTAAGGAAAAGGTTCACTCTTGAGCATTATAGGCAGGAACTGTTTATGTATCTCCAAACACTGAGTCGTGGAGGCAAAATAGTGGATGACTACGTACAAGAGTTTGAGATGCTAATGATCAGATGTGGATTAGTCGAGCCTCCTGAGCAAACCCTAACATGCTTTGTGTCTGGGTTGAAATACGAGATTACTTGTGTTGTTGAGCTACAAAGGTATAGTACACTTGATGAGGCTATATAGTTAGCCTTGAAAGTGGAAAGGCAGAGGTGATCCAATCCATTTCGGGCCACTAGTAACAGGTATAGTACTACTACTAAACTTATGGGGACCAAAGGGAGTAGGTGAACGTGCTAAGGCTATAGACAGAGTTATCCTTAGGACTGAAAAAGAGAAAAATGTTTCTAGGAAAGGCAAAGAGGTAGTTTGACCTAATTTTAGGCAGACAGTACCGGGGTCAACTAGTGGAAAGATGCGCCAGATTAAATGTTTCAAATGCATGGGATTTGGACATATGGCTGCATAGTGTCCTAATAAAAGGGTGATGACTGTTATGGATGGCAAAGAAGAAGATGATGAGGAAGAAACTATTGTACCTACAAATTTATCTATGGCCTTGTAGGGGTATTATGATGATCAGAATGCTAAGACACATGAGGACAAAAAGGGTGAAAATTACTTACCTATTAATGTGTTACGCAAGCTTATGACCTTATCTCCAAATGCTAGGGACATACAAAGGGAGAACTTGTTCCACACACCTTATCGGATTCAAGGTAACCTATGTGTGCTTTTCATTGATGGTGGTAGTTGCACTAATGTCATATCTGCTGCATCAGTAGACGATAGAGCCATTTTATACTCAATCTTTATAGTATAAATTGTGTTAAATTATTATTGATTTTATAGAAATCATAAAGAAATGGTACTTAATTCTATTATGGATGTAAATCAGGTTAAATGGAGTCAAGGATGCTAAATTCAAGTATATTAGAAAAGTCATCTACAACTTGGATCAAGACAAGGAATTACACCATCGGAGGAAAGCACATGAGCATGTATCTGTCTAAAAGGAGGTACGGTTTGAGATCTGGCCATGTTGTAAACCGTGCTACATACTGCAGGAGAAAGAGAGACACGGCTTAGGGCACGGCCGTGGTGGCAGCCGTGGGAGCAACCGTGCTTGGAGCCGTGGTGGAAGCTAGACGTGCTAAGGAGAAGAAATTGTGGAACTTTGATAGAGGAAGGCACGGCCTAGGATCTAGCCGTGGTGTAGACCGTGGTACACACTGGACAAGGATGAAGACTTGTTGATTATGCACAGAGGAAGGCACGGTTGGAAATCTAGTCATAGGTGGAGCCGTGGTACACACTGGACACGGAAGATGATACATGAAATATGCACAGAGGATGGCACGGCTTGACCCACGACTGTGTGTTAGGGTGTGCCAGGCGGATGAATATTCACTTCTCGAAATCTACTTGGAAAAGGAAAGATATTTTCGTATCTTGCTAGCAAAAGATCACATGCCATCCCTCTAACAATATAAATAGAACCAACCCTAGAGGGTTAGGGCAACTTTTAATCTTGAATCTTTGGATCTTGAAGAACCTTGGATCATCTTGGAGGCAGAGCAGGCAACCGGGTTTATCATGTTTCTACTTTTTATTTTCGTTTTGTTGATGAACATGAGTAGATAAGCTACTTTTTCTAGCTAAAGGGTCATAGATATTTAATTCTCCACGAATTGTGAGGTCTAATTGAATTGTATTTATTCTTTTCTTTGTTTTTGGATATTCATATATCTTCTGATCGTCTTGTCATTATTATCTTTGTTGATTGGTATGAATTAGAGCTCTTCTACTCAATTAGCAAGTTAATATATTGTCAACTAGTTCGTCAAATCCGTAATTGTTTGATTGTTCTAGTCTTAGTGACACAATAACATGTTTGGTTATAAAAGAGATGATCGAATTCATGTTATGGAGGTGTGTGATCATGTTTAAATAGGTTATCTTATAATCTACTGCATGAATTGGTGGTCTCTCTAGTTTCTAATGCGATTGGTAGATTAAATCGTAAGTGCTTGTCTAGGGTTGTCTAATCGATAAGAGAAATAATCAAAGAGCTTCTCTTGGTTATCGAGGAAGTACGGAGAGATAGGTTGTTAGAGCTTGTTAATAACCATAACCAGTTTATCTTGAAATAAGAATAGAAAACATTTGCATCGATGATCAATTCCTAGAATTAAACTATCTTGATTCCTTTGGCTAGGCTTTTTATCAATATACGATTTTATTATCTTGTTTCAACTTTATTTCGATTCACAAACAAACCCCCCCCCCCAGTTTTCTTTTCCTCTTTATTCTCTTTGAATAGAAATATATTTAACCAATCCCTATGGATTCGACCCTACTCACCACTATATGCAAATCATATAATTGTCTAGGAGTAGGTTTTATTTTTGTTGGATTCGACACCTATCAAATTTTGGCGTCGTTGCTGGGGATTGGTGTCAAATTTATTTCTATTCCTGTATGACTCGTTCTTCTCAAACAGGTGAACTAACTTATAATCCGGGGATTGAGAAGACTCTAAAGAGGTTGCGACAAGAAGCTAGATCATCCCCTAGAGTGAACTTAGTGTCGGATTTGTCTGATTTACCCCTTGATTCTGAAAAAGAAGACGATATGGCAAATCCCGAGAGAACATTAAGGGAGTTGGCTGCACTGGATGTGAATCAACAACCACTTTGTATTCACTATCCCGAACTAGCTGTGGAATTCGAATTGAAATTTGGGTTGATACATCTACTACCCATGTTTCATGGTCTAGAGAATGAAGATCCTCACAAGCATTTGAAAGAGTTTCATATAGTGTGTTCTAGTATGAGGCCGCAAGGAATAACCGACGATCAAATCAAGCTACGTACTTTTCCATTTTCTTTAAGTATTAAAGCTAAAGATTGGTTGTTTTATTTGCCTCCAGGTTCTATCACCACTTGGACAGATATGGTGAGACTCTTCTTGGACAAATTCTTCCCCGCATCCAGAGCCGCTGGTATAAGAAGAGAAATTTGTGGTATAAAATAGAGGGACACCGAGACTCTTCATGAGTATTGGGAGAGGTTCAAGCAACTTTGTGCAAGCTACCCACAACATGGTATATCTGAACAACTTCTCATCCAATACTTCTACGAAGGCCTGCTTCCGATGGAAAGAAAGATGATGGATGCTGCAAGTGGAGGCGCCATAGTAAACAAAACCCCTGGTCAAGCTAGGGAATTGATCTCCATTATGGCTGCTAATTCGCAACAATTTGGGTATAGGCATGATACGTCTTCAAGGAAGGTAAATGAGGTAAGTGTGTCTAACCTTGAACATCAAATTTCTAACCTAACCTCCCTTGTGCAGCAGCTAGCTCTTGGAAACACCCAGCAGGTGAAGGCGTGTGGAATTTGTGCTGCTCCTAATCACTCGACCGACATGTGGCCCACATTGCAAGATGACAACCATGAACACGCCAATGCTATAGGCGGATTCCCAGGACAGCCACAAAGGAAATATGATCCCTACTCGAACACGTACAATCCTGGATGGAGGGATCATCCTAACTTCAGATATGGCAATAAACCACAAAACTTCCAACAATTCCATCCTAAGCCATCAAACCAAGTATCACAGGCTCCTTCCACTTCAGGTATGTCTCTTGAGGAAATTGTTAAATCACTTGCTGTTAATACCAAACAATTTCAGGATGAGACAAAGCAGAACATCCACAACTTGGAAAGTCAGGTAAGCCAACTTGCTTCTTCTATAAACAGGTTGGAAACTCAAGGTAAGTTACCTACTCAAACCATCACAAATCCAAAGCAAAGTGCTAATGCAATTACTTTGAGAAGTGGAACGAAATTGCAAGGATCAAATGAGAAGGGACACCGAACTAATCCTAAGGAAGAGACTGAGAAAGAAACCGCAACTTCAAGCCAGCAGAACAATCAGATCAAAGGACCCCTCATTGAACCACCAAAGGTCATGACAACAGCACCTCCTTTCCCTTCCAGATTAGCAAAATCCAAGAATGAAGCTGAAGAAAAAGAGATTCTTGATACCTTTCGCAAAGTTGAGGTAAACATTCCTTTGTTGGATGCAATTAAGCAAGTACCTCGTTATGCTAAATTTCTCAAAGAATTGTGCACTAACAAAAGAAAGCTGAAAGGTAATGAAAAGATTAGTGTAGGTGAGAATGTTTCAGCTATTCTTCAGAAGAAGCTTCCTCCTAAATGTAAGGAACCAGGTATGTTTACTATTCCTTGCAAAATAGGTAATCTTGGAATCACTAAAGCCATGTGTGATTTAGGAGCTTCAATCAATGTTATGCCTTTGTCTGTTTATCAATGCTTAAATGTTGGTCCCTTGAAGGAAACGAGTGTTATTGTTCAACTTGCTGATAGGTCCAATGTTTATCTTGAGGGAGTTCTAGAAGATGTTTTAGTATAAGTTAATGGTTTGGTTTTCCCAGTAGATTTTTACGTGCTTGACATGGAGAATGATGATTCTCATAATTCATCAATGATATTATTAGGGAGACCATTTCTTAAGACATCCAGAACAAAAATTGATGTACATGATGGTAACCTCACTATGGAATTTGATGGTGAAGTGATTAAATTTAACATTTACGATGCCATGAAATACCCTAGTGATATCTCTCCCGTTTTTGTTGTTAATGTGATTGACCCATTAACACAGGCTACATTTGATTTGATAGACGATGATGAGTTGAAAGTTGTACTTAATAAGAGTCTTACGATTCATGCATTGAAAACTCTTAAGGAGAAGTTTGTAATATCCTCTGATTTGCAAGACAAGATTTGGGAGTTGGAATCATTAAAACCCGTCAGGTATGATGTGTCCTACATTAATTTACCCCCTTCTAACACAAGACTTCTTCCTTCTATTGTGCAGGCACCAAAGCTAGAATTAAAACCCCTACCCGAACATCTAAAGTATATTTTCTTAGGAGAAAAGGAGACTCTTGCTGTGATAGTCTCCAACAAGCTAAGTACTTTAGAAGAAGAAAAGTGGATTTGGGTGTTGAGAGAGTACAAAGAAGCCATTGGATGGTCCATAACTGATATCAAAGGACTAAGCCCTTCCACCTCCATGCATAAGATTTTGATGGAAGATAATTGTAAACCTTCAAGGGAAGTTCAGCGTCGTTTGAATCCACCTATGATGGAAGTAGTTAAGAAAGAGATCTTGAAACTTCTTGATGTAGGTATGATCTATCCAATTTCCGACAGCAAGTGGGTAAGTCCAATCCAAGTTGTTCCAAAGAAAACGGGCTTAATTGTGATTGAAAACTCTGATGGTGAGTTAATTCCTACTCGGGTTCAGAATGGATGGAGGGTTTGTGTTGATTACAGGAAGTTAAATGCGTCAACTCGGAAGGACCACTTCCCTCTTCCTTTTCTTGATCAGATGCTTGAACGTTTGGTTGGCCATTCTCACTATTGTTGTCTTGATGGTTATTCAGGTTTTTATCAAATTCTAGTGGCACCGGAAGATCAAGAGAAGACCACTTTCACTTGTCTATTCGGTACTTTTGCGTATCAAAGGATGCCTTTTGGGCTCTGCAATGCCCCAGCCACATTCCAAAGATGTATGGTTAGTATATTTTCAGATTATGTGGAGAATATTATAGAAGTTTTCATGGATGACTTTACCGTCTAGGTAATTCTTTTGATTCATGTTTGACTAACCTTACAAAAGTGCTTCAAAGATGTATAGATAAGAATCTAGTGTTGAATTATGAAAAATGTCACTTCATGGTTGAACAGAGTCTCATTTTAGGCCATATTGTATCTTGTAAGGGGCTTGAAGTCGATAAAGCTAAGGTAGAATTGATTAAATCTTTACCTTACCCTGTAAGTGTACGGGAAATTCGGTCTTTTCTTGGGAGTGCAGGATTCTATCGACGCTTCATCAAGGATTTCTCCAAGATTACTCAACCCCTATGTCGATTGCTACAAAAAGAAGTGACATTTGAGTTCGATGAGGCCTGCAAGAACGCTTTTGACACATTGAGGGATAAGTTAACTTCTGCTCCAATCATCCAACTACCCGACTGGACCCTCCCCTTTGAAATCATGTGTGATGCAAGCAATTATGCAGTTGGAGCAGTACTTGGCCAAAGAGTTGGGACAGCTTCTCATGTCATTTATTATGCTTCCAGAACTTTGGATAATGTTCAATGCAACTATTCCACGACGGAAAAAGAACTCTTGGCTGTTGTTTTTGCATTAGAAAAATTCATATCATACTTACTTGGTACTAAAGTAATTGTTTACTCTGATCATGCAGCTCTTAAATACCTGCTCGCGAAGAAGGAGGCGAAACCAAGACTTATTCGATGGATACTCCTATTACAAGAGTTTGATCTGGAGATACGTGATAGGAAAGGATCGGAAAACTTAGTTGCCGATCACCTCAGTCGAATTCCTAGCAGTGAAGGGTCCACACAAATACAAGATGATTTTCTAGATGAGTATCTCTTTTCTATTCAAAAGACAATTCCATGGTATGCTGATATTGTCAATTATTTGGTTACTAAGACACTACCAAGTGATTTGTCTAAGGCTCAAAAAGATAAAATTAAAAGTGATGCTAAGTATTATGTATGGGATGATCCATATTTGTGGAAACATTGTGCTGATCAAATCATTAGAAGGTGTATTTCTCAAGACGATATTCCTTCTGTCTTGCAATTTTGTCACTCATATGCATGTGGTGGACATTTTGGCCCTAAGAGGACAACTCAAAAGGTATTAGGGTGTGGTTTGTTTTGGCCTACATTTTTTCGTGACTCTTTTATGTTTTGTAAGTCTTGTGAACGATGTCAAAAGATTGGAAACTTAGGACGTAGAGATCAAATGCCACTTACCCCTATTCTTGCTTGTGAAATATTTAATATATGGGGTATTGACTTTATGGGTCCTTTTCCTCCTTCTTTCGGTAATGTTTACATCCTTCTTGCTGTGGATTATGTTTCAAAATGGGTGGAAGCCAAAGTGACTCGAACTAATGATGCTAAAGTTGTTGTGGATTTTGTTAAATCTCATATTTTTGCTAGGTTCGGGACACCAAAGGCTCTTATCAGTGATCGTGGCACACAATTTTGTAATAGGGTAGTGGAAACTCTACTAAAAAAATACAGGGTCACTCATCGCACTTCCACCGCATACCACCCTCAAACCAATGGATTGGTAGAAGTCTCAAATCGAGAAATCAAGTCTATTTTGGAAAAAACCGTCAATCCAAGCAGGAAGGACTGGAGCACAAGACTTGAAGATGCATTATGGGCCTACCGGACAGCCTACAAGACCCCTACAGGTATGTCTCCTTACCGTTTGATATTTGGTAAACCGTGTCATCTCCCTATGGAGCTGGAACATAGGGCTACTGGGCTGTAAAACAATGTAACATGCGAATGGATGAGGTTGGTGAGCACAGAAAACTTCAATTACAAGAACTCGAGGAGATTCGAAGAGAAGCTTATGAGAGTACTAAAATCTACAAGGAAAATACAAAGGATTTTCATGATCAAATGATTTCCCGAAAAAAAATTTCTGTAGGTCAAAAAGTATTACTTTACCATTCTCGATTGAAGTTGTTTCCTGGCAAACTAAAATCACGGTGGATTGGTCCTTTTGTTATCATTAACATATTTTCACATGGTGCAGTTGAGATCGCAAGCCTTGAAACTGGTAAGACCTTCAAAGTCAATGGTCATCGCTTGAAACCTTTTTATGAAGGATTTCAAGTATGTAATATTGAAGAAACCAGTTTAACTCACCCCGAGTATTGTGATTGATTACAGGAACGTCTAGCCAAAGACGTTAAAGAAAGGCGCTTCATGGGAGGCAACCCATATCACTTTATTTTGTTTTGTTTTAACTTTAGTTTTATTTTGATTTTAGTGTAGTTTTGAACTCTTTGGATCAGCTGCAGCTATGATACACATAATCAGATGACACTTTCCAGAGCTTAAGGGGAGAACTCCAATACCTAGGAAGTACCAATATTTCCTTTCTCTTATTCTCTAATGTTCCTTGAGTTGTTAATTCCTCTTCAATTGTGCTGAATTAGAAACAGTGAGGACACTGTTCAAGCTAAGTATGGGGGAGAGGATAATAAAATATAGAGAATAGAGAATTGATCCATACTTTGAATGTTTGTCCTTAAGCAATTTTAAGCCAAATTGTTTTTCAAAATTATCATGAAATCTAGAGATTGTACTAAATGTTGTAATAAGCATCTACAAAATGTGAAATTGACTTGTTCAAATGCTTTACTCACCCACTGCTGTGATTAGAATACTTGGTTAAAATTAAGTAGTGAAATCTTTAAGAAACAAATTTACCTTGTATTTAGCTTTAGAATTTGAATTCTAAGAGTAAGTCGAGTCCTTAAGTGAAAAATAAACAAGTTTATTTCTAGGTTATATTAGTTACTATATACTCTTTGAAGTTGTTTGTAAAGCAATCATAACACTTAAAAAAAAAAAAAATCAAGCATAGCCATTACTCCAATGACTCAACTAATTGAGTTAAGAGTATTCAAACTTGAATGTTAGAGTGAGGAAGAGTCCGTAGGGGTATCTCAAAACCCGGTCACTTGAGTGACGAGCTCGGATGTGCCGACTCAATGAACTCACTATAACGATAAGGGAGAGAAGGCGAAAGTTCATGAAAAGAAGCGGGCAAAAACCCGTCAAAATAGATGCTTGAATAAATCAAAAGAACATGAATGTAAACATTCATTGAATGAAACAAGACTTATAATAGAAAAGGGAGAAAATCGATGGAAAGAGTTGATACTATATGCTTTTACTTTATGTTGCAAGGATTATATGTTTGCTAATGTCCAATGAAGTTTAATTGGGTGTTTTTCCTTAGTGGATTAAGTATTTACTTTTGGAATAAAAATTCTTTTGCTAAACATGAGGATTAAAGTTTGTTTTGTTTAAATTAGCTATTGAATTTTGTCCATAATAATTTGATCACAGGAAACCAGTTTGGGTTGAAGTAGTAGACGTTAAAATTACAAGTCATGAATTACAAATGAATAGATGCTTAGAATGATGAAAAGAAAGTTTGTATAATCTATGACAGATTTCTCAATTGATTTGATGCAATTGCTTGAGGACAAGCAAGAGTTTAAGTGTGGGGGAATTTGAAAGAGCCATTTTATACTCAATCTTTATAGAATAAATTGTGTTAAATTATTATTGATTTTATAGAAATCATAAAGAAATGGTACTTAATTCTATTATGGATGTAAATCAGGTTAAATGGAGTAAAGGATGCTAAATTCAAGTATATTAGAGAAGTCATCTACAACTTGGATCAAGACAAGGAATTACACCACCGGAGGAAAGCACATGAGCATGTATCTGTCTAAAAGGAGGCACGGTTTGAGATCTGGCCATGTTGTAAACCGTGCTACATACTACAGGAGAAAGAGAGACACGGCTTAGGGCATGGCCGTGGTGGCAGCCGTGGGAGCAACCGTGCTTGGAGCCGTGGTGGAAGCTAGACGTGCCAAGGAGAAGAAATTGTGGAACTTTGATAGAGGAAGGCACGGCCTAGGATCTAGCCGTAGTGTAGACCGTGGTATACACTGGACAAGGATGAAGACTTGTTGATTATGCACAAAGGAAGGCACGGTTGGAAATCTAGCCGTAGGTGGAGCCGTGGTACACACTGGACATGGAAGATGATACATGAAATATGCACAGAAGATGGCACGGCTTGACCCACGGCCGTGTGTTAGGGCGTGCCAGGCGGACGAATATTCACTTCTCGAAATCTACTTGGAAAAGGAAAGATATTTTCGTATCTTGCTAGCAAAAGATCACATGCCATCCCTCTAACAATATAAATAGAACCAACCCTAGAGGGTTAGGGCAACTTTTAATCTTTAATCTTGAATCTTTGGATCTTGAAGAACCTTGGATCATCTTGGAGGTAGAGCAGGCAACCGGGTTTATCATGTTTTTACTTTTTATTTTCGTTTTGTTGATAAACATGAGTAGCTAAGCTACTTTTTCTAGCTAAAGGGTCATAGATATTTAATTCTCTACGAATTGTGAGGTCTAATTGAATTGTATTTATTCTTTTCTTTGTTTTTAGATATTCATATATCTTTTGATCGTCTTGTCATTATTATCTTTGTTGATTGGTATGAATTAGAGCTCTTCTACTCAATTAGCAAGTTAATATATTGTCAACTAGTTCGTCAAATCCATGATTGTTTGATTGTTCTAGTCTTAGTGACACAATAACATGTTTGGTTATAAAAGAGATGATCGAATTCATGTTATGGAGGTGTGTGATCATGTTTAAATAGGTTATCTTATAATCTACTGGCATGAATTGGTGGTCTCTCTAGTTTCTAATGCTATTGGTAGATTAAATCCTAAGCGCTTGTCTAGGGTTGTCTAATCGATAAGAGAAATAATCAAAGAGCTTCTCTTGGTTATCGAGGAAGTACAGAGATATAGGTTGTTAGAGCTTGTTAATAACCATAACCAGTTTATCTTGAAATAAGAATAGAAAACATTTGCATCGATGATCAATTCCTAGAATTAAACTATCTTGATACGATTCTATCGATATACGATTCTATTATCTTGTTTCAACTTTATTTCGATTCACAAACAAATCCCCCCCCAGTTTTCTTTTCCTCTTTATTCTCTTTGAATAGAAATATATTTAACCAATCCCTGTGGATTCGACCCTACTCACCACTATATGCAAATCATATAATTGTCTAGGAGTAGGTTTTATTTTTGTTGGATTCGATACCCATAAGTAGATAACTTACAACTAGCCACTAGCTCACATCCTAACCCTTATAAATTGCATTGGTTGTATGACTAAGATAGTTTACATGTTACACAGAGGGTAAAGATGCCAATCAGTATAAGAGATAAATATAGTGATGAGATTATCTATGATGTGCTTCCTATGTGCGCTTTCCATATATTTTTGGGTATGGCATGGTTATTTGATAGAAAGGTGTTACATGATGGGTTCAGAAACACTTACATGTTTTAAAAAGATGGTACATGGATTGTCTTGACTTCTATGTCTCCTTCTATGGTTCGCTCATTCCAGGAATAGATTAGAAACACCTCTGGTTCTTCCAGACTTCCAGCTAACAAGTAAACACAAACACTGGGTTTTAGTTCAAGAGAAGACCCCTTAGATTTGAGGGCAAATCTTTCAGAGGCCTAAGAAGATGATGGGAATCAACCTTGTGGTTCCAGCTATAGGAAAACTAAATTGGATCCATGAGCCCAGAAATCCACATATCACCACATTTAATCTAATAATGTTTTATTTTGCACTTTAGCAAGTACATTTATTGGTTTTTACAAGATGGCTAAATAACAAGCACTAAGGATCAACGTGCGGGACATTTTTGGAATTACATCCAACGGTCCACAATTTGTTTAATTGAAGTGAAGAATTGGCCACTTGAAGACCATTTGTATTTGTACTTTATTGCTTTTGGGAACTGGCCACTTTATTTTATATTTGTGTTTGTTGATTTTGGAACTGGCCACTTAAGTGGCATCTTAGTAATTTTGTGTTATTTTTACCCTAATAGGAGCAAGCATAAATACTTGCTAACTAAGGTTTTAGAGAGCTTTTGACATTTTTGAAATATATACATTCTTTGCCATTAGGGTTTGTCCATGCATGCAAAAGATCTCTTATCAATTTCCAAGTGAAATTATGACGAGACCAACTTAAGTGGATTGTGAGTAATATCAATCTTCCTCTTATTGTTTTTCAAATTGTGTTTAGTGAGTAATATCTAAGTGCAATTTGTTGGTAACTTGTCCCTTATCCACGTGAATTAGGGTTCTTCATTTTCAAATTTGAATCATTTCAAATTAAGTGGAATTCTAGTTCATTTCCATGTTTTCCATTGATATTTGTACAATTGCTTATTCCTTACATCAATTTAGTATTAATCCCATGAATTTAAGGATCATTTGTGAAGTTAGTGATCACACCATTTGTTGTTGGAATTTGTTATTTACACCACTTGTTGATGTGTTTGCTATCCAATTAGTAAGGCACATCAGAAATGATCTAGATAGTTTTGGGACTCTTAGACTCTTGGACTCATGCGCTCATGGATATTAGGGAGTACCTAATATCGTATATGTATATTATATAAATCTATATGTTAATGGAGTCTTGTGCTACCTTAAATCATGCTATTTGATTCACCTAAATGAAAGACAATAAACTAGTGTTTTGATGTTCCTATTGCATTTTAGTTGGGAATATATATTTGCATGCCATGCACATGTGTTTGCTAGTATATACAATATTAGGCTTTAGCTTACCCCTTATGGGAAATCTTTTCCAACTGTTAGTCCATTTAGTGAGATACTAGTATAGAATGGGACATGTGTAGATGTATACCAGGATATGAGAGAAGACACAGATTAAGCATATTATTATGACTAATTGGAGAATTAAAAGAGGAATAGTTAATGTGTTATTATATTTAGTTGTGTTAGAGATGAGACTCTAGTTTATGTCTATGTTGTAGTATGTTATTGTTTAATTATGGAAGCTATACTCTATTTTATTAGTATAATCTTACACACGTGTATAGTTATAGAGTGAGACTCTTAGGAGCCACTTATTATTGTCATGTGGAGAATGTCTATATTATGTAATTAGAGTATTATAAATTGTGGAGTTTTTAGTTTTTTGGAGCCTCTATGTGTCGTCAAATCACGAGAAAATGTGGTAGGTTGTATTCATTTTAGGTTTTAGGGCATTATATAGCCATTTTACCCTTCACCTCAATTCTATTGAAATTATTTTCGAAATAACTCATGATCTTAAATGAATTTCTAAGACCCTAATTAGGTAATTTAAATCCTTTAGGGATTATTTGGAGCCAATTAGAAATGATAAAATAAAGTTTGGAGATCAATTTTGCAAAATGAACATTTTGCTGTTAGACTTAATTTGACCTTAAGTTGATGCCCAAAATCATTAGGAAACTTAATTAAGAGTTTTTGGAGTTATTTTTAATTCAATAGGATTGATCTTTTTAAATTTAGAGATAATTAGCCAAAAATGACTTTTTTGTCCTTAATGACGTTTTTGTCGAAGTTAGACCAAATTAGCTTAAAGATGCTAAATTTAGCTCTAAGACCTTAATTAGGTAAACGAAATTATTTCCAAGTCATTTGGAGACATTTGAAAAAGGCAAATTTCAATTTGGAGTTCCATTGGACAAAATGACCAAAATGCCCCTATGTTCAGTCTTACTAAAAGATGGCTAAATTTTTTGATATTAATGGGCTAAATTATAAACTAAGGATGAATTATTTTCATCCAACAAAAAGGGAGAAATAAAATGGAAGAAATGTGACATATGTACAAAATTAAGTGAAACTTTGCTATTGAAGATGAGCCCTTATGTTCCCCTCTATATATGCCTTAAGCCCTATGATTTTGGCACCAAATATTGACCCCATTTTCACATGAAACCTAGTAGTCCTTGCCCTATTTTTTCCAAAAATTTCATTTAGGTAAGGTCCTAAAAATCTAGTAAAACTTACCCCTATTCATTGGTACTAATGACCCCTCATTAACTTTCACTAATCTAGCTTATTTCTTCAAAGTCTTAGGTGCTAATTCAAGTGAAGCATCTTTAGCAGGGCTCTCAATACCAAGATTAAGAAGGTTCATTAAGGTAAGTGGAGATTAAGTTATTTTAAGAAAGTTTAAGCTCATTAATCTCAAATATTAGTATTAATTAGTAGGTTTCTTGCTAAAAGTATCATTGGGAAGTTGCAAGTAGGCTTGTTTTTTGTCTTAAAAGGGGCAGCAACTTTAAGAGGAGAGAACTCAAGTGACATCTTGATGTGCCTAATTCTACTTCCAAGCACAATCAAATGACTCAAATAAAACAAGTCTCAATTCAATCACAAATCGGTCCACTAATGAGACAATCCACGTGAACACCTTGTAGATTTTGATGGAAAATGTTGATCAAATGATGTAATTATAATCTCTATTTGTAGCATTCACCAAGTAACCACAATAAGGATTGAAAATCACGTGGAAATCAAATCAAAGAAAGCAATAAAACCATGAAATCCACTTCCCCCTTTCAATCACAAATTCTCGCCACAAGCTAAAATGATATATATATTTCAAGTGCTCAATGAAGAATCAATCTTAAAAGATGATTATTCATAAAACAAAAACACAAATATATCCAAGAAAGATCTAAATCTACCCTAGACATGACTCACTAGAGAAGAAATGAACATACAACAAAGATGGAATCGATATGACTCACAATTCCCCTTTGTCGCACTCGCCACAATTCCAATTCTTAAGTTGAAATTGATAAGAGTTTGGAACTAAGGAAAGCACCCTAATTCACACGTGAAATGTGTCTCTCAAATCTGTAAAAATTAGCCTCCTCGAACCCTCTCTTAAGTAAGTATTTATACTTGCTACTCGTAGGGTTAGAAAGTGGTCAAAGTTACAAGTTTGCCACTTTTAAGGTAGCTAGTCCTAAATGAAAATTACAAGAGAATGAAAGTGTCCCAAAATGATTACAACATAAATAGTCCATGCAAATGAAAAATATATAAAAAAAATTGGTCTTCAAGATGCTGGTCTTCTATTGGATTCATCGACCCAACTCATCGCCAGTTTAGGTTGGTCCATAGATAACCCACAAGCTGAGTTTGAGGGAGTTTGTCCATTGCCCTATAAAATATGATAAATGTGCCTGTTGGAAAACACAATACAAGAATAATAGAAAAGAGGTTAATATATAAATAATTTCGGGGCCGATTCGCTCAAAATGGGCCCTCATCGCCAAGATTTGAAATCCTTTAGTTCTTGCCCTAATGATAGGTCTTGTCGGATTTTTATTCCTATCATCTCCTCAGGCCTCAAAAAGATTTGTCCTCAAATATAGTAGATCAAATGCAATGGAGACTTTGTTTTCTCCTAGCAATCCATCTGAAGAAGTATCTCTATAGAATCCTAATATCTGAAATACTATAGGTGGTGATTGTTTTCGCTCCTCCATTTCCAGGATGTATCTCTTCTACAACACAAATAATGACCCATTATCCACTAAGGTGTCCCCTAACTCAACCCATTTCACTGATATTGTATCCTCCTTTTCTAACTCATTTGTATGTCGCTGATCGTCATGGTCTTCTAGTGGTTGGCCCAAGTGCTCATTGCCCTCTGAGACCTCTGAAGGTGAACACAACTGTCTCTGAACATTCTGGCCCTCTAATGATAGACTCATCTGACTTTGATCCTCAGAATATTCGAATGGTTTACTCTACTGCTCGTGAACCTCTAGTATCTCTGAAGGAGGACATAACTGACCCTAAACAGTTTGGTTCCCTGGTAGTCTACTCTTAGTAACCTAGAATGAATAGGATTGCCTCTATCTTTCCACTTTCAAGGCTAATTGTATAGCCTCATTAAGTATACTATATCTCTGAAGCTCAACTATACAAGCTATCTCATACTTCAACCCAGAACAAAACGTGCTAGCGTTTGTTCAGGAGGTTCAACTGATCCACATCTGATCACTAGTGTCTCAAACTCTTGTACATAGTCTTCCACTGTTTTACCCCCTATCTCAGTGTCTGGAGATGCATAAATAACTCATGCCTGTAGTGTTCCGGTATAAACCTATTCCTTAAAACTCGTTTTATGTCTCTCCAAGTGTGTATTTCGGTCTCTCCATCCCTTCGCCTGTTGATCACCATATTTTTCCACCACAAAGCAGCATACCCTGTGAACTCTACAACTGTAAGACGTACCCTAGAGTCATCATCAATCTCATAACACTCGAAAAGACCCTCAACTTGGTCTTCCTAGTCTAAGTAATCATTGGCGGAACCCCTACCATCAAATGAAGGCATCTGTAGCTTCACATACTTTAGTCCTCGAGGTGGTCTAAATTCCCTGCCTGGGTATGGATTAACCTTAAAATTATCATCTCTATCTACCCTAAGAGCATGATAATCTCTGTTAACTCTTCTCCTCAAATTTCCTCTAACTGCCCCTTCTCTCTGGACATTCTAAGGAGCTACTCTAGGTGATGCCTGAATGTTTACCACAGGTGGTGGTGGCAATGTCATCCTATCAATCCTTGTTGCTAATGTAGCAACAATTGTGGTAAGGTCCCGAAATTGTTCATCTAGAGTTCTTCCATTTGTATTTCGACGACCTGGTCTGCTACCCACTTAGCTATTAGCCTCATTGCCAATGCCTCCATTCACATTATCATTTGACATGTTTGTGGATGTGATTTATTTGAAGTACAAATGTAATCTCAAATAATTGTAGTACACTCCCTTCACTTCACCATGTCACAATAACAAGTTTGGATAACAACATACACACTTATACACCCACGATGCAACAAGTCACCAATGCAACAAATACTTCTTATCACTTTAAGTATAGTAGAATAAGTGAAGCATAAATAAATACTTCCAAGTAGTTAAGATATTGAATTCAACTAAGCAAGTGTTTTAAGTAACAATACTCAATAACTTTCACACTTAAATGCCTATATTTGAATTTCAAACTTCACTACTTAACTTCTTTAATTAGCCATGGTTCACACTCACACTTTATCTTAATGTGCAACACCTTACTCCACACAACTCCAAAAATTTACACCACCACACACACCTCAATCACGGTGCACTCACTTCACCAATAACTCCCATGGAAACAACAACAAATTGCACTCCACTTCTACGGTAATGATATCAAACGGCTACAACAACAATTACACTCCACTTCCATGGCAATAATAACAAAATATACTTCACTTTCCACAAGTTCTAACCGCAACTCACAACAAAATAGGCAGCAACTCAAATTTGAATTTCAATCTCTTCACTAATTGTAAGCCTTCCTCAATTGGTAAGAAATGAATTTCAAATTCAAATAACACTCATTAACTCCCACAACTTAATGGAATGTGTTTGAATTCAAATAGATTCCTTAATACTCAACTTAATGCAAATCTATAAAATACACTTCCCTAATTCGGAATTTGCAAGATGGAATTACAACAACAAGCTTCACAACCTCCCTCACGCCACAAGCTAGTCACGGCAAGAATAAGGTAATTTTTTCAAGTTCACAAAATTGTTGAATTAACAACACTTCTATTCTTCCTTCCTTCCACGAAAATAATTAATCACAAGATGATACAACAATCTTCCTAATCCAACTCCAACAAAAAGCAAATTAAAATTCCAATCAAGGTAATTTCGCAACTCACAAACTACACAACAACATAATTTACAGTTCAAATGGAATACCCTAATTGAAGATGAATATCACGAAATCAAACAACAATCAATCCCTTCTCTCAACATGTGCTCTAATACCAAAACGATGATGTGCCTAATTCCACTTCCAAGCACAATCAAATGACTCAAATAAAACAAGTCTCAATTCAATCACAAACTGGTCCACTAATAAGACAATCCATGTGAACACCTTATAAATTTTGATGGAAAATGTTGATCAAATGATGTAATTATAATCTCTATTTATAACATTCACCAAGTAACCACAATAAGGATTGAAAATCATGTGGAAATCAGATCAAAGAAAGCAATAAAACCATGAAATCCACTTCCCACTTTCGATCACAAATTCTCGCCACAAGCTAAAATGATATATATATTTCAAGTGCTCCATGAACAATCAATCTTAAAAGATGATTATTCATGAAAAAAAAACACAAATATATCCAAGAAAGATCCAAATCTACCCTAGATATGACTTATTAGAGAAGAAATGAACATACAACAAAGATGGAATCAATATGACTCACAATTCCCCTTCGTCGCACTCGCTACAATTCCAATTCTTGGGTTGAAATTGATAAGAGTTTGGAACTAAGGAAAGAACCCTAATTCACACATGAAATGTGTCTCTCAAATCTGTAAAAATTAGCCTCCTCAAACCCTCTCTTAAGCAAGTATTTATAACTACTCCTAAGGTTAGAAAGTGGTCAAAATTACAAGTTTGCCACTTTTAAGGTGGCTAGTCCTAAATGAAAATTACAAGGGAATGAAAGTGTCCCAAAATGTTTACAACATAAATAGTCCATGAAAATGAAAAATATATAAAATAAATTTGTCTTCAAGATGCCAGTCTTCTATTGGATTCATCGGCCCAGCTCATCGCCGGTTCAGTTCGGTCCATGGATAGCCCACAAGCTGAGTCTGAGGGAGTTTGTCCATTGCCCTATAAAATATGATAAGTGTGCCTGTTGGAAAACACAATACAAGAATAATAGAAAAGAGTTTAATATATAAATAATTTCGGGGTCGATCTGCTCAAAATGGGCCCTCATCGCCAAGATTTGAAATCCTTTAGTTCTTGCCCTAATGATAGGTCTTGTCAGATTTTTATTCCTATCACATCTCAAGATAAGATTATTATCCTTGCCTATGTATATGTGATTTGAAGAATTAGAAAGGGATTAAGATATGGTTGATAACACTTGATGAAGTCTTGAATGATTATGAGATACCTACCACCATGTTGCCATAAATAGGGCTTCATTTAAATGATTTTGTAAATTTCAAATGATGAATGACCATTTAATATGATAAGTGTGATGTAGATGCAAATTTAGGTGATGAAAAATGGAAATTGATACATGAAGTTGCATGGTGTGATTGTGTATTTGATTTTTACCACTTACATGTTGCTATTGGGAATTGTTTTCATGAAACTAAATCTAGTTTAAATGATAAAATTAAACGGTGACTTAGGAAGTGATTTTAGGGATTGATGATGATTTCAAGGTTGAAGGATTCATGTATAATAAAAATGTGATATCAGAACATTAAAGATGATCAATAGAATTTCTAGCATGATATAAGAATATTAGAAGTAGAACATTGGTTGAATTTAAAGTTGTAAGATGTAGATATAAGTTTTAACTTGATAAATGTGATGTTGGGTGTAGGATTTGAGGATAGAAATCAAGTTTGATTGATGATGATTAAAGATATGTAAATGGGTATTCTTGACTAGCACTCTGTTGAGGAAATGAGGATTTGATTTTCATAAGACATCTAATTTTAGTATTTAAAGATGATGAATTGATGATTAAAGTATGAGTATGTATATTTTAGAATGACTTAGGTGATTAATTTGATGAATATGATATGATAGAGGTTAGAATTGATGTTTTGAATAAGCTAATGTATGAAGAAGATGATTTGATTGCTAAATTATGATTTTCCAACAATTTAACATGTTTTTAAAGTGATAAATTTGATGGAAATTGAAGTTACTTGATGGATATTGAGTTTGGCAAAGTTTAGGGATGATTTATATTCAATTGGTGAAATGGTTAATCTTGAAAGATTGATTTGCTAGCATGATTTGATTATATGTTTAATTATAGAAAAAAATCGATATATTATGTTTATTTCAAGTCAATTGGTGGAATTATGGTCAACCAATGAATAGGAGTTGGATTGGATGTAAAATAAGGCCCTAAAGTGAAAATATGTTGAAGTTAGACCTATAGGATTACAAAAAAATGTTTAGGGCATGCTTTGCTTTTAGTGCTCTATTTTTTAGGTGTTTTAGACTTAAAAATAAAAAGTAAATTATTTTTTACACTAGATTGGAGTAGGAACAAGTCAGTTTTGGTTTAGAGTAATTTCAACCTAAATTAGATAAAATATAAGCTTACAGTAAGTTCTCTTAAATAAGTTTTGACAAAAACAAAAAGGTCATAAGATATCTAATGAACTTGTTTTAAGTGTGTAGAACAAAAGCATCCATTCTCACAAACACTTGAGCGACAGTGATTTACAGACTCTTTATCTAATAGTTAACAAGAAAATCTATTAGATGTTTCAGTAGATATTTAAATAGATAATCTGATATTTTTGTTCGCAAAATGTATGCTCATAAAATTCTTATCTATCTTCAATACAAGTTAGATTTATTTGAAGCCTTAACTCCACTAATTAAGTGTATTTGGGTAATGTACTTAATTTATTCTACACAAGGAAGATTAATAATCTATGAAGATTTTCTTTGAAGTTTATTTCACAAGCTTTCAAGGATTTTTTAATAGTTGCAGCAAAGTTCTCTTTTAAACAATTAAAAAAATTGTTTTATTAAAATGTTGGAAAGTTGTTAGATCAAGATATTTAAAGATTTATTTTATCTTGACATAAATATCAACCAATGAAGAATAAGATAAGGATAAGTATAAAAAAATATGGTTTATTAGTTAAATTTTATCCGTATTAAGAAGGATCTTTGATTTTCAAATTGAAGTTTATCTATACAAGGTTGTTAAAGATTTAAATGAAGGTAAATATCAATAAAATCTAAAGACCATAAGCTAAACTATTTATATGATCAAGGAGTTTGAAATTTGAATTTTTAGATAAGATTTTCAAATCCAAAAAAGAAATAGGGATATTATTCTTATCTGTGTAATAAAGAAGTCATTAGAAGATTTTATGTATGTTTTGAAGTTTTTTTATCAAGAAGAATAGTATAAGAAGAAGATATATAAACTCCAAATTTCTAGATCAAAAGCTTTCTTTCTTACTTGCAAAAGATTACTAAGCAATCTTACAAACATTGCTAGTTACTTTTACAATTTTGTTTTGGCTTAAACTAGAGGATTAGCTAAGAAAGTGAGGTTATAAAAGTCTTATAAACTGTGTTTAGCTAAGTAGTAGGCTAGAAAGACAGAGCAAGAGTTATTGCTATTGGTAACTTTTCTTTGCTGATGGATTAGTGGAATGACTAATGTGGAAGATCAAGACTCTAATAGTGGAGCTAGAAGAGAGGATTGACTCACAAAGAGGAACCTCCATATATCCTCATCTTCTTTATTTTATTACACATTAATTTCTATTATTTTCTTTTTCCAAGAGAATTCCAATCAATAATACACAAATTCCAACTATGATCCTCCTCACAACAAAGAAGTTCCATGCCACAAGTATAATGACAAATTGATGGTATTAACAAGTGCTAAAAACCAATCAATTATGCAATGATAGTTTGATTACAAATGCAATGAAAATCTGACCAAGAATACTTCAATCCAATCCTAGATATGACTCACTAGAGATGAAAAGAAACACAACAATAAGAAATTGATATGACTCATAATTTTCCCTTGTTGCACTCACCACAATTCCATTCTTGGGATTGAAATTGATAAAAGAAATTGAACTAGGAAGAAACTTAATTCCCTCACGTAAAGTGTATGTTCAAATCTGAAAAATGGCCTCCTTAAACCCTAGTTTAAGCAAGTATTTATACTTGCTCCCTTTAGGGTTAGAAAATACACAAAATTACAACTATGCCAGTTTTAGGGTAGCCGATCCTAAATGGAAATTACAATCAAAATGAAAGTGTTTCAAAAGAAAATACAACATAAAATAGTGCACGCAAATGACAAATATATAAAAGAAATTGGTCTTTAAGTTGCCAGTCTTCAGGGTACTTTCGAATTGAGCCTTGATGAGAATCCCGACTCACTCAAGAGTATAAGTGATTTGTCACCCTGTAGGACTGATAAGTGAGCCCACTAGAATGCACTACAATTATAATGTAGGACTGAAGAAAATAAATTAACTTCCTCAAGATTAGGTTTCTCATGTAAGATTCTCAAAACTAAGTTATGTAGACCCTAAGCTTGGGCCCTAGTGATAGGTCTTGTAGGAGTCTAATTCCTATCAACCTCTTAACACGGTTCTGTTTAGACCGTGTTGAGTGTGAAAGTTGCATCAAGAGATATACGGCCTCTTAACATAGTCATGCTTTGACTGTATTGAGTCAAAGGTAACACAACCTCCTAACACGGTTATATTTGGATCTTATTGAAACCCAAATTTACACTAAAAGATACATAACCCTGAACACGGTCGTGCTCCCACCGTGTTAAGCAATATGGTCCCTAACAAGGCTAGGTTGAATAAAGTATAATGTAATTACATATTTATTTAACTTCAAATTAAACTAATTTTTACGCAACCTAGATAGCTAGTAAGGCTTTCGAGAAATTTAATAAATATGATTAAAAGGAGTAAAAGAATGACATTGATCTTAAATTGAATACTAAGAAGAGCTTGTTGACGTATATAGATTTCCAGTTAGATTAAGTCCAAGACTAGGAAGTGCTTAAGGTTAGGATTCAAGGTATGTGTAACTTATGTGCTGTTCTGTGTTTACTTAAGTTAAAATATGTGTTGAAATGAATTAAGTTGAATGATTTGGCTTTAGTGTTGAAGTTGTATGTTGTATGTGCTTGGCTCGGCCTAGGGGCCTGTAGTGGTTGATCCTTAAGAAGAACCCCAATGATGTTTGTGTAATGTTGTCCCTAGTGGAGTCGTCCTTGGAAATGGTTTGGGTTGAATGTTGATTAAGTAGTTAAGTGTAGATGGGTATAGGGCCTATAGTAGCAGTTCCCATCTCCAAGTTTAAGGTTTAAGTAGACATGAGTGTAGAGCCCATAGTGGCAATTCCTATCACGAAGTTTAAGGTTTAAGTGTACATGGGTGTAGGGCCTATAGTGGTAGTTCCATCGCTAAGTTTAAAGATTAAGGGATCGTGGTTGTGGGGCTCGTAATGGTAATTCCCATCACTAAGTCATGCTGTAATGTGTGTGTTTAGGGGGTCATAAGTACCCTATTGTTTTCTTGTGGACATAAATTGTATTAAGAAATGGTTATCTATGTTTAAGTTCTATAGGATATGTGTGATACTTGTTTATGTTTGTTCATACATGTATACTTGTGTTAAATGTACTAGGCATTAGCTCACATTTTAGAGAATCATTTTTAGACAAAGATGTTAAGTGAGATGAGAACCTAGAAGATAACCTGGATTAGGTGAACCACAGAAAGAGGAAGATGAAGATTACCATTACTATTATGGTGCTTAGGTTTTGGGAGAATTATGTTAGTAGAATGTGATAGACATTATCTTTTGAAAATGTTATTTTAGTGTTTAAAGACTTTCACTTCATTAGATGTTTGATATGGTTTAAGTAATTACTTGAATTTTCGGAGATATATGAAATGTTTTTATATAGGAGTTACATGATAGAATGTATCAAGTTGTTTCAAAGCCTTAATGTGTTCTTGTGAGATAAAGACACATGGTGGGCAGTAGCGTGGCCGAAGGTTTTGGGGTATTACAACATAGGTGATATAAGAGCTATAGGTTTTATGATCTTTAGAGACTTAAGTTTGAATCTATAAAGAATAGGTTCATGATCATTATAAATTAAGTTTTGATCTATAGAGCATAGGTTATTAATCCTGGAGAGCTTAGGTAATGATCCTTAGCACTAAGCGATGGTCAATAGACATAAGTTTTAAATAATAGAGTCTAAGAGATGATATTTAGAAGGATTAAGCATTGGATCTGTAAGATTGTAAGACATGAAGAGAGTGGGTAAAATATAGGGTGTTTACTTAATTATGTAATTATTTTCTTATATTATTACTTTACCTATATTCTTCTAAGTGCTAAGCTTTATGTTTGAATAGACTCATGTGTAGTGGTATATGTGTATATACTTACACACTATGAAACTGACCATGACTAATACTAACATAAGTAGATCTAGTCGCCTCTTCTTAAATAGAATGCCTCCAAGAAGAATTACTTGATCATGAATTAGAAGGGGTGCTAAGCGTGATAACCCCAATGAGGAAACTCAAAACCTACAACCATAAGGGGAAAGAGGTCAGATGTCTAGAGAGATAGTGTAGTTACTGCATACTATAAACCACCTGGTAGGACTATTGGCACAACAACACCAAGTCCCTAATGTCACACAACGCAGGAATGCTAATGAACCCGTTAAATTTAATAGGTTTATAAAGTGGCTAAGGAATTTAACCCTAGAGTGGATGACCCAATTGAGGCTGAGGATTAGGTATAGGAAATTGAGAAGACCTTTGCCACCTTCTAGATACCGAAGGTAGGAAGGAGAATTATGTTGCATTCATGTTGAAGGGAATTGTAGCAAAATTGTAGGCTTCGATCTCTAGACTTGCAAGGGAATGCATGAACTAAGTGGTATTTAAGGAGTAGTTTTATCAAAGATGTTTCCCTAGTAGTTTTAAGGAAAAAATAGAGAATGATTACTACAACTATGAACAAGGGAACCGAACAATTAAAGAGTATTGGACTGAGTTGAATCACCTCATTCAGTTCCTTCCCGAAAATGTACTCAATGATGATAGGTCTTAAGCCAGAAGGTTCTTAAGAGGATTGGAATTGGACCTACGACTTGCAGTAGAGGCCTTATAGCTAAATACATATGTTGAAATGGTAGACACCAAAGGGGACATAAGGCAGTCAAATGTCCTCAAGGATAAATCAGAAACCAAGTAAGGCCAATTCAATAGGCAGTTAGACCTCTAGTGAGAAGATAAGGAGGTAGACTACCAAAAGGAGGCCCTAAACAAAGAGTTCCTACCAGGGTGTTTGCCATTCATCAACAGTAGCACCAGGATATCCTAGATGTAGATAACATTACAGGTATGCTTCCAGTACACTCTTGCAATGCATATGTGTTATTCGATACCGATGCGACTGTGTCCTGTATGTTTGAGAATTTTGTCTATGCTTACGCTTTGGATGTTGAAAATATGAATGACTGCTTGGCTATTAGTACTCCTTTGGGAGTAAGAGGAAGAATAAGTAGGATATGCAGGGAAGTGAGAATAGAAATACACGGTAGGATGATGCCAACAGACCTCCTAGTATTAGAGATGATAGAGTTTGACATTATTTTGGGTGTTAACTAATTATCAAAATATCATGCCACCATTGATTGTCATAACATGGTGATACAATTTAATATACTCGAAGATGGATATTTTGAATACATGCTAGAAGTACATAGACCCATTAGATTGCCTACCTATGAGATGTGGGGAAAAAGTGTATTAGCAACCATTTCCATTGAAGCTAGTGAAAAAGTTAAGATGGATGAAGTATCGATAGTGAGGAAATTTCTTGATGTGTTTCTAGAAGATCTTCCTAGTTTACCCTCAGCTAGGGAAATAGAATTCAACATTGACTTGGTACAGGGTATAGTACCCATATTAAAAGCAGTATATAAGTTGGCACCAATGGAGTTGGAAGAAATAAGGAAACAATTACAAAAGCTACAAGATAACGGTTTTATAAGACCCAGTGTCTCTCTTTGTAGTGCACTAATCTTGTTTGTGAAGAAGAAAGATGGAAGCATGAAGCTCTGTATAGATTACAAGGAGTTAAACAAGGTCACAATAAAGAACAAGTATCATATTCCCATGATAGATGACTTATTTGACTAGTTGCTGGGAACTTAAGTGTTCTCCAAAGTAAACTTGAGATTAGGTTACCATCAATTAAGAATCAAAGAAGAGGACATCTAGAAAACAACATTCAGGACTAGATATGGGCACTACGAGTTTCTAGTGATGCCCTTTGGAATAACGAATGCACTATCTGCATTCATGGATTTAATGAACAAAGTATTTAGGGATGTTTTGGATAAGTTTGTAATTGTCTTTATAGATGACATCCTGATATACTCTAAAAGTATTGAGGAGCATGAAGAACACTTGAGACTGGTATTGGGTAAGCTACAAGATGAGAAGTTGTATGCCAAATTCAGTAAATGGAAATTCTGGCTAGAACAAGTAGTCTTCTTATGTCATGTGGTTAATAGAGATACGATATATGTGGATCCAAAAATGGTGAGAGTGATAGTAGACCGGCATAGATTGAAAATAGTTATAGAACTATGAAACTTCCTAGGTCTCATAGGTTACTATAGGAGATTTGTAGAAGGGTTTTCCGAAATTGCAACTCCTCTCACTAGATTGACAAAGAAGAATGTGAAATTCTAATGGGATAAAGATGTGAAGTCAGTTTTCAGATGCTCAAATTGAAATTGGTGTTGATGCTAGTTTTGACTTTACCCAATAGTGGAGAAGAGTTTGTAGTTTATAATGATATCTTAGTTCCAAGGTTAGGGTGTGTATTGATGCAAGGTGGTCAACTAATTATGTATCTTGACAATTGAAGTTGTATGAAAAGAACTACCTAACTCATGACTTGGAATTGGCAGCTATAGTGCTAGCTTTGAAACTATGGGGACATTACTTATATGGAGAAAGGTGCAAAATCTTCACTGACCATAGAAGCCTGAAGTACATATTTACGTAGAAAGAGTTAAACATGAGATAGGAGAGATAGTTGGAGTTAATCAAAGATTATGATATGAAAATACAATACTATCCAAGAAAAGCCAATGTGGTGGCAGATGCCTTTAGCAGAAAGAAATAGGAAAATGTAGCCACTCTCATCACTTCACAGAAAGAGTTGTTAGAAGACATGTGCAAATTGGAGTTAGAAGTTTTAACACAAGAAGTGAGAGCAAGAATGGCTACTTTAAAGATTCAGCCAACCATAATGGATAGGATTAAAACTGGTCAACTGGGAGATAAGGACATTTAAGAGGTCAAGAATAGAATGGAACAAGGTAAGGCATGAGAATTCAACTTAGATGTAGAAGGAATCTTAAGGTATAAAATGAGACTATGTACACCAAATGATGTAGAATTGAAGAGAGAGATAATGAAAGAGGCACATCACTCCACCTACACAATACATCTTGGAAGTACCAAAATGTATAAGGACATGAAGAGCTATTATTGGTGGAGAAACATGAAGAGAGAAATAGCAGAATATGTAGTTAGATGCCTCATATGCCAGTACATTAGAATAGAATATCAAAGATTAATTGGCGAATTACAACCTCTTTTAAAAATGGAGTGGAAATTGAAGCATGTGATAATGGACTTTGTTATAGCCCTCCTAAACACCAGGGAGAAGCAGGATGCAGTTTGGGTTATAGTAGAAAAATTGATCAACTTAGCCCATTTTATATCTATTAAAGTAAGCTATAAATTTGAGAAACTAACTTAGATATACATACAAGAGATAGTCAAACTGCATAGAATGTTAGTGACAATCACTTCTAATAGGGACACAAGATTTGTGAGTAGATTGTAGAACAATTTACATAAAGCATTAGGCACAAAACTACAATTCAGTATGGCATTCCACCTACAAACAGATGGTTAGTTTGAAAGGACTATACAAATACTAGAAGATTTGCTCAAGGCATGTGCACTAGACTTTGGAGGCTACTAGAATGAGCATATACCTCTGGTGAAGTTTGCCGATAATAACAATGATGGGAATTTTTCCAGCACTTTAGATGTTCTCAAAACTCGATTTGGATGACGATCCAAATCACTCATATTTCACTTTATTTCTTTTATCTAATAAAAGTTTGAGGTGATAATCTTATAGGTACAATAATATTTCTCCATGAGATGCCAAAAGACTTACATTAGTTGATCGCCACGGGACATCATCAAATGGCCTGCTGAGATTGACAACGCTTCGACGCATTGTGATGTTCTTAAAACCAAGATTAAGCACATGCAAAACTAATTTGAAAGACAATTAGACAATGTCAATCAAACTAGTTCAACAATTGCACAATTCCTCAATATTTATGAACCAATTCCCATAACAAAGACGTGACCAAGAATGAATCCAAGTATGATGATGCTCTGATACCAAATTATGATGTGCCTAAAACCAAGGTCTAAGCACATCCAAATGAACCAAAGGAATAACTTCAATTCTCAAGATCAAACCGGTTCAAAAGGGGACAAAAATTGCGTGAACCTTGAGGAATGATGAATCAAATGATAAAATCAAGGAGATGAAATCCACAAAGATAATAATCCTCAATTGAATAAATTAACCAACTTAAATTCCAAGAGAATCCCAACCAACAATACACAAATTCAAACCGTGATCCTCCTTACAACAAAGAAGTTCCACGCTACAAGTATAATTATAAATTAATGGAATTAACAAGTACTAAAAACCAATCAATTATGCAATGATAGTTTGATTACAAATGCAATCAAAATCTGACCAAGAAGACTTCAATCCAACCCTAGATATGACTTACTAAAGATGAAAAGAAACACAACATTAAGAAATTGATGTGACTCACAATTTCCACTTGTTGCACTCGCCACAATTCTAATTCTTGGGATTGAAATTGAACTAGGAAGATCCTTAATTCCCTCACATAAAGTGTATGTTCAAATATGAAAAAATGGCCTCCTCAAACCCTACTTTAAGCAAGTATTTATACTTGCTCCCTTTAGGGTTAGAAAATGCATAAAATTACAACTATGCCATTTTTAGGGTAGCCGGTCCTAAATGAAAATTACAATCAAAATGAAAGTGTCCTAAAAGAAAATACAACATAAAATAGTCCAAAGAAATAATTATAAATAAAAATAGTCTTCATCATGCTAGCTCTTCCATAGGATTCGTCGGCTCAGCTCGTCGTCGGTTTAGGTTGGTCCATGGATAACCCACAAGCTGAGTCTGAGTGAGTTTGTGCATCGCCTTATAGAGCATGATAAGTATTCTTGTTGGAATATACAATACATGAATAAGAGAAAAGAGGTTAGTAAACAAATAATTCCAAGTTCGATTTGCTTAAAATGGGCCCTCATCGCCAATATTCGAAATACTTTAGTTCTTGCCCTAATGATAGGTTTTATCGGATTTTGATTCCTATCATCTCCTCGGGCCTCAAAAAGATTTGTCCTCAAATCTGTCAGTAGAGACTCTGTTTTCTCATAGCAATCCATCTGAAGAAGTATCTTTGCAAAATCTCAATTTCTGAAATACTATAGAGGGTGATTGTTTTCTCTCCTCCATTTCCAAAATGTATCTCATCTACAATACAAATAATGACCCATTATCCACTGAGGTATCCCCTATCTCAACCCATTCCATTGATATTGTTTCCTCCTTTTCTAACTCATCTATATGGTGTTGATCTTCATGGCCCTCTAATGGTTGGCCCAACTACTCACTGCCCTCTAAAACCTCTGAAGGTGAACACAACTATCTCTGAACAATCTGGTTCTTTGATGATAGGCTCATCTAACTCTGACCCTTAGAATCCTCTAATGGTTTACTCAACTGCTCATGAGCCTCTAGTACCTCTAAAGGTAAACACAATTGTCCCTAAACAGTTTGGTTCATTAGTAGTCTACTCATCTGACTATGATCATCAGGATCCTCTAAAGGTTGGCACATCTATGTTTGACAAATTTTATGCTCTAAGGGTTGGCTTAACTGCTCATGGCCTATTGATGGTCTACTGATTTGTTGCTGAACCCTTTGAACCTCTGAAGGTGACATCAAATTCAGAATAATTCATTTTCCCTCCTTTTGGAATAAATAAATATTCCTGAAGCCATCATATAAGACCCTCCTGTCATATAACCAAAGCCTGCCAAGCAATATATGGGATGTACACATAGGTAAAATATCACACTCGATTTCATCACAGTATTTATCCCCTATACTGAAATGTACCCTAGCTCTTTGGGCTACATGCAAACTCCCCTGTTCACTAAGCTAATGCAATTTATACGGTTCAGGATGTGGAGTAGTAGCAAGTTTTAGTTTTGATACTAACAATGCTGCTACCACATTGGTACAACTACCACCATCGACTATAAGGACACATAAATTTCCTTATACCTTACAAGAGGTATGAAACAAGTTTTCCATTTGTTCTTCATCCTTAGTAGCAAATGTAGTCAATGTTTAGTGCAATACATTAGTATAATAAAACATCTCACTTGACATGATTATGTTCAAACCCAACAACACAATAATTATCCTCACACTTCCATGTCCAAGTACATAACCAAGCTACAAGTAAAGTACACTTAACTACTTTCAAGTAGATAAAATTAAATTCAACTACAAGTATTTAAGTAACTAGTTCAATTACTTTCACACTTTAATGACTTGTTTGAATTTTAAATTCTACTACTAAAAACCTTCCTTTCTTATTAAGGTTTCACACTATAATAAATCAGAAATTGCAGCACCTTAGCACAAGCACAATTGCACAATTCCATTGTCAAAAAATTCCCTTGCACATGGTTCCACCACCAATCACACCACTAGCAACAATTCTCCAATCAACACACACAAAACCACGCCAAAAATACACACACACCCTTCACTAACTTTACAAAAATATAACACCACACATACACTCCTCTTTAAGCCACGGTGCACTTTCCCCACTTCCACACAAATATCAAACCGTAACTCCAACAACAAAGGCAACTCAAATTTCAAATTCAAAATGAGTTCAATAATTGCAATATTCTACAAATGGTAAGAGGTTTTTTCAAATTCAAAAGATACACAATTAACTATGACTTAATGTGTATTTGAGATTTTAAATTGACCTCTTAATGTACACTTTCAATTCTGATTTCAAATATGAAAATAATAATTGTGACTCCTCCAATTTCTGGAAATGCACACACTACACAATTGAAACACCACTCCTCCTTTTTACAGTTTGTTATCCATGCACTACACTCTCACGCTTTAGCCTCAACATGCAGCACCTAACTCCACACAATGTCCAAAAATTCACAAATGGCATTTCCCTCACTCAACACACAAACACAACGCCAACAATTCAATACTCCTTTTTACACTACAATTCATACACATACAACCACGGTGCAACAACCTCCACATTTTTTTTTTGTAAGCACAACTCTACACACAATACTTCAAAGTATACACTTCCTTGCCACTATGAAACACCAAAGCAAACCGCAACTTATACAAGGTAGTAACAATTCAAATTTGAAAATCAAACTACTTCACTAATTACAACCCTTCCACAATTGGTAAGAAGTAATTTTCAAATTTAAACAACCACACATTAACTTTTTCAACTTAATGTTTATTTTGAAAATCAAATAATTTCTAAATCTTCCACACAACTCAAATTTGGAAATTTCTCAATTGCACCCACCATTTCCAAAAGAACAAACAAGTAAAGTTCACACTTCTTTCCACATAATTAGAGATATTTCACACTTCTGAATTTACATTAAAAAATGCACTATCTTTCCTCTTCCTTCAAGGTGAAGTCCACAACAAAGAAGCTCCAACAAGTACTAAAAAATCACTCCAAAAAGCAACAAGTTTAACTTCCTAAGCAAGACAATCATGCCACTTCAAGTAATCACAATAACAATTTAATTCTACTATCAATTTCGGAATGAAGATGTAAGAACATGAACCCTAAATTTCCGAAATTCAAATTGCAAATCCCTCATCTTAAACCTCAAGCTCTGATACCAAAAGATGACATGCCTAAAACCAAGATTAAGCACATGCAAAACTAATTTGAAAAAAATTAGAAAATGTTAATCAAACTAGTTCAACAATTGCATAATTCCTCAATATTTATGAACCAATTCCCAAAACAAGGATATGACCAAGAATGAATCCAAGTATGATGATACTTTGATACTAAATTATGATGTGCCTAAAACCAAGGTCTAAGCACATCCAAATGAACTAAAGGAACAATTTCAATTCACAAGACCAAACCGGTTCAAAAGGGGACAAAAATTGCGTGAGCCCTAATTGAGGAATGATGAATCAGCTGATAAAATCATGGAGATGAAATCCACAAAGATAATAATCCTCAATTAAATCAATTAACAAACTTAAATTCCAAGAGAATCCCAATCAACAATACACAATTCAAACCGTGATCCTCCTTACAACAAAGAAGTTCCATGCCATAAGTATAATTATAAATTGATGGAATTAACAAGTGCTAAAAACCAATCAATTATGCAATAATAGTTTGATTACAAATGCAATCAAAATCTGACCAAGAAGACTTCAATCTAACCTTAGATATGACTCACTAGAGATGAAAAGAAACACAACATTAAGAAATTGATGTGACTCACAATTTCCCCTTGTTGCACTCGCTACAATTCCAATTCTTGGGATTGAAATTGATAAGAGAAATTGAACTAGGAAGAACCCTAATTCCCTCACGTAAAGTGTGTGTTTAAATATGAAAAAATGGCCTCCTCAAACCCTACTTTAAGCAAGTATTTATACTTGCTCCCTTTAGGGTTAGAAAATGCACAAAATTACAACTATGCCACTTTAAGGGTAACCAGTCCTAAATGAAAATTACAATCAAAATGAAAGTGTCCTAAAAGAAAATACAAAATAAAATAGTCCAAAAAAATAATTATAAATAAAAATATTCTTCATCATGCTATCTCTTCCATAGGATTCATCGGCTCAGCTCATCGCCGGTTTAGGTTGGTCTATGGATAACCCACAAGCTGAGTCTAAGTGAGTTTGTCCATCGCCTTATAAAGCATGATAAGTATTCCTATTGGAATTTGCAATACATGAATAAGAGAAAAGAGGTTAGTAAACAAATAATTCCAAGGTTGATTTGCTCAAAATGGGCCCTCATCGCCAATATTCGAAATCTTTTAGTTCTTGCCCTAATGATAGGTCTTGTCGAATTTTGATTCCTATCACATTTGCTCTTTAAGGATTGATATTATTTTTGTATTTTTAATTGTTCTTTAGACTATTTAAGTTGTAATTTTCTTTTGGGACACTTTTATTTACTTATAATTATCTTTACGGTCGGCCATCTTAAAAGTGGCATAGTTATAATTTTGTGAACTTTTTAACCCTAAAGGGAGTAAGTATAAATACTTGCTTAAGTAAGGTTTTGGGGGGAGAATTTTCATAATATACACTTGATATTTTCATGAGAGAATTAGTGTTCATCCTTAGTTCAATCCCTCTTATCAATTTCAATCCTAAGAATTGGAATTGTGGCAAATGCAACAAGGAGAAATTGTGAGTTATGTCAATTTCTATTTGTTGTGTTTCTTTTCTTCTCTAATGAGTCATATCTAGGGTTGGATTGAAGTTTTCTTAGTCAGATTTGATTCCTTTATATTCGAATTATTAGTGCTTAATTGAGTGGCCCTTAGACTTGATTTCTATTCTTCCATTTTGAACATTTTCGAACCGTTAAATCAAGTATTGTGGAAGGTAGATCACAGTCATTGTTTTTATTGATTTTATGTGTTATTTCACGTGGTTTTCAAAAATATTAGTGATCTTCATTGAGGAATACAACATTTTGTAATTCATTTCATGAAATATAGCATTTAGATTATCTATTGCAATTAAGGTTTATGCAACATTTTGCTCTAAGTTGAACCGATTTGATCTTGTCCTTTAGGGATTGTTAATTGGTTCATTTGTATGTGCTTAAACTCCCTTTTAGGCAGATGATAATTTGGTATTAGAGCTTGTGGTTGTGAGAAGGGGTTATTTGATTTTGAATTTCGAAAATCTAGGGTTCTTGATCTTATAACTTCATTCCAAAATTGAAAGTAAAAATTGAATTGTTGGAGTTGTTACTTGAAGTGGCGTGATTATCTTACTAAGGGAGTTAAACTTGCTGCTTTTTAGAGTGAGTTTTGAGTACTTATTGAAGCTTCTATGTTGTTGATTTCACCGTGAAGGGAAGAGGAGAGTTAGTCCATTTTTTAACCTAAATTCAAAAGTGTAAAGTATCTTCAATTGTGTAGAATGAAGAAGTGTGAAATTTGCTTGTTTGTTTTTGGAAATAGAGGGTGTAGTTGAGCATTTCCAGATTTGAGTTGCATAGAAGATTTGGAAATTATTTTACTTTAAAAAGAAAACATTAATTTGAAGAAGTTAATGTATGGTTATTTGAATTTGAAAATTACTTCTTGCCAATTGTGGAAGGGTTTCAATTATTGAAATGGTTTGATTATTTAAATTGTTGCTGTTTTATGTATGAGTTACAGTTTGTTTTGGTGTTTTGTAGTGGCGAAAGATTATATATTTGGAAGTGTGAACTGTAGGGTGAGTGTGTAGTGCATGAATAGAAAACCGTGAAAAGGAAGAGTGGTGTTTCAATTGTGAAGTGGAATTGTGTAGTGTGTGTTTTTCCGAAAAGGTGAAGGAATCACAATTGTCATTTTCAGATTTGAAATCATAATTGAAAGTGTACATTAAGAGGTCAATTTGAAACTTCAAACACACATTAATTCATAATTAATTGTGTATCATTTGAATTTGAAAAAGCCTCATACCATTTGTGGAATTGTGCACTTATTGAACTTTTTTTGAATTTGAAAGTGGGTTGCCTTATCTTACTTGGAAGTTGCTGTTTTGGTTATAATTGTAGAAGTGAAATTATACTGTGGCTTGAGAAGTGAATTTTGGAGTTATTCTTGTTAATTAGTACAAGCTGTGTACATTTGATGTTGGTTATTATATGTGTTGCCAAAGATATTGCTAATTGTGGTGTGAAGCATCTTAGCACCATGAGCAAAGAGGGGTAGTGTGGCGATGGGTTTATGTATTTTTGTATTTGTTGAGGTGCTGTAAATTGTAGGACTACTTCAAATTCACATCATGTCCAACAAAAGTGTGAATGGAGCAATTGGCAATGAGGCTAATAGCCAGGTCGATGGAGGTCAGGGTCATAATACTATAGGTAAGAGGACTTTCGAAGAATAGCTTTAGGATCTTACTAACATAGTTGCTACTTTGGCAACTAGGATTGATATGATGACATTACCACAACCACCAGTGGTGAACCTTCAGGCACCACCTCGAGTAGCTCCATAGAACCTTCAAAGAGAAAGGGTAGTGGGAGAAGGAAACCTAGGTAGGAGGTTGGAGGGAGATCATCACCCTTACAGGGAAGAAAGGGACGACAACTTTGCGGCTAATCCTTACCCGAATAGGGATTTTAGGCCACCTCGAGGACTGAAATATGTGAAGCTATAGATGCCTTCTTATGGTGGTAAGGGATCAACTGATGTTTATCTTGACTGGGAGGATAAGGTTGGGGGTCTCTTTGAATGCTATGAGATTGATGATAACACCCGAGTCCGATTAGCTGCTATTGGGTTTACAAGCTATGCTACCTTATGGTGGAAGAACTTAATTATTAGCAAGCATAGTGATGGGGAGGCTGATATTCAAACATGGAAGGATATGAGAAAAGGGTGTTAAGAAAGAGTTTTATTCTTGAGCACTATAAACAAGAACTATTCATGCGACTGTAGACATTAAGGCAGAGAGGCAAGATAGTTTATGATTATGTGTAGGAATTTGAAACCCTCATGATTAGATGTGGGTCAATCGAACCTCTAGAACAAACCCTAGCACGCTTCGTCTTAGGGCTAAAATATGAGATAACGTGTGTCATTGAGCTGCAGTGATATAGTACACTTGATGAGGCTATTCAGTTAGCCTTGAAAGTGAAAAGGCAAAGGAGGTCTAACTTGTTTAAGGTTCCGAGCAGTAGGCTCAGTACTACTACTAGACCCATGGCAGCTGACGGTCGATCAGGAGGGATAAAGGTGATAGGTGAGACAGTAAGAGTAGTGGACAAAACTACCCCTAGCACTACTAGAGAAAATATACCGTTTGGGAAGGGTAAAGAGGTAATAGCACTAGATATGAGGTAGATTGTTCCTGGATCTACTAGTGGAAAGGTATGCCAAATCAAATGCTTTAAGTGCATGGGATTTGGGCATATGATAACACAATGTCCAAATAACAGGGTGATGATTGCTATGGAGGGCACTAGAGAAGATGTTGAGGTTGAGGAGGAACAGGCTGAGCCTATAGATTTATCTGTAGTATTGTAGGAGTACTATGATGATGGGAAAATTTCCAGCACCATTTATGCTTTCAAAACTAAATTTGGATGATGATCCAAATCACTCATATTTTACTTCATTGCTTTTATCTAAGTATTTGAGAAATAATCTTATAGGTATAATAATAATTCTCCATGAGATGCTAACATGTCCTACACTAGTTGATGGTTACGAAACATCATTAGATTTGCAATCAAAGATTTGCTGCAATTGTTTCCATTTCAAAGCATTGGGTCATAAAGATTTATGATATTTTGTACTTTGTAATTGTTCTATGGACTATTTTATGTTGTATTTACTTTTGAAACACTTTCATTTTGATTGTAATTTTCATTTAGGACTGGCCACTCTAAAAGTGGCATAGTTGTAATTTTGTGCATTTTCTAACCCTAAAGGGAGCAAGTATAAATACTTGCATAAAGTAGGGTTTGGGGGGACCATTTTTCAGATTTGACATACACATTTTCGTGAGGATTAGGGTTCTCCAAATTATCATTAGACTCTTATCAATTTCAATCCCAAGAGTTGAAATTGTGGGGAGTGCAACACTTGAAATTGTGAGTAATATCAATCTATTGTTGTTTTGTTTCATTTCATCTCTAGTGAGTCATATCTAGGGTTGGATTGAAAGCTTCATGGTATCAGAGCTATTCACACTTTTGGATTTAAGATTGAACACATCCTAATTGAAGAATTGGTTACATTCATTAGAAATTGACGCCATTGTTCATGTGATTGAGACTAGTTTGATTAACATTGCTTGTTTGTCTTTCAAATTGGTTTTGTATGTGCTTAATCTTGGTTTTTAGGCACATCATCTTTTGGTATCAAAGCATCATCATATTTGGATTCATTCTTGGTCATATCTTTGTTGTGGGAATTGGTTCATAAATATTGAGGAATTGTGCAATTGTTGAACTAGTTTGATTGACATTGTCTAATTGTCTTTCAAATTAGTTTTGCATATCTTAATCTTGGTTTTAGGCACATCATATGATGTTCAGACTATAGAAAACATGAGGAGTGTATGGGTGAACGGTATCTACCCATTAATGTGTTATGCAGGACTCTAACCTTATCTCCTAATGCTAGAGACATACAAAGGAAGAACATATTCCACACCTCTTGTAGGATCAGAGGTAACCTTTGTGTACTCATCATTAATAGTGGTAGTTGCATGAATGTTATATCTGTTGCACTAGTAGACAAATTACAATTATCTACTAGTCCACATCCTAGCCCTTATAACTTACATTGGTTGGACAATCGGGGTAGTATGCATGTTACGTTAAGGGCAAAGGTACTTGTGAGTGTTGGGCAAAAGTATTGCAATGAGGTCCTATGTGACGTGATCCCTCTGTGTGCATTCCATTTGCTATTGGGTAGGCCCTAGATGTTTGATCGAAAGGTGCTACATGATGGTTTCAGAAATGCCGATATGTTTAGTATGAGAGCATTTCGTATTGTACTATCACCTATGACTCCATCTGAGGACACCAGTTTCAGGAGCAGATCATAACTACCACTACATCTGGTCACCAAGAGAACAGGCCAATAGAGATGTCTGGGTTCAATTCTAGAAATAGCCCTCTAGATTTGAGGGAAAAACTTTTAAAAGCCCGAGGAGATGATGGGAATTTTTCTAGCACTCTAGATGTTCTCAGAATTCGATTTAGATGATGATCTAAATCACTCATATTTCACTTTATTTCTTTTATCTAATAAAATTTTGAGTAATAATCTTATAGGTACAATAATATTTCTCCATGGGATGCTAAATGACTTACATTAGTTGATTGCCATGGGACGTCATCGGATTATCATCTAATGGCCCACTGAGATTGACATCGCTTTGATGTATTGGCTCTTTGAGGATTTATATTATTTTTGTATCTGTAATTGTTCTTTAGACTATTTATGTTGTAATTTTCTTTTGGGACACTTTCATTTACTTATAATTGTCTTTAGGGCCGACTACCCTAAAAGTGGCATAGTTGTAATTTTGTGAACTTTTTAACCCTAAAGAGAGCAAGTATAAATACTTGCTTAAGTAGGGTCTTGGGGAGAGAATTTTCAGAATATATACTTGATATTTTCATGAGAGAATTAGGGTTCATCCTTAGTTCAATCCCTCTTATCAATTTCAATCCCAAGAATTGGAATTGTAGCGAGTGCAATAAGGAGAAATTGTGAGTTATATCAATTTCTATTTGTTATGTTTCTTTTCTTCTCTAGTGAGTCATATCTAGGATTAGATTGAAGTTTTCTTAGTCAAATTTGATTCCTTTATATTCAAATTATTAGTGCTTAATTGAGTGGCCCTTAGACTTGATTTCTATTCTTCCATTTTGAACATTTTTGAATCGTGAAATCAAGTATTATGGAAGGTGGATCATGGTCATTTTTCTTATTGATTTTGTGTGTTATTTCACATGGTTTTCAACAATATTAGTGATCTTCATTGGTGAATACAACATTGTATAATTCATTTCATAAAATATAGCATTCGAATCATCTATTGCAATTAGGGTTCATGCAACATTTTTCTCTAAATTGAACCAATTTGATCTTGTCCTTTAGGGATTGTTAATTGTTTCATTTGTATGTGCTTAAACTCCCTTTTAGGCACATCAAACAGTTACCTAACAATCATCTAAATGGCACCATATGAAGCTCTTTATGGGAGAAGGTATAGATCCCCACTACATTGGGATGAAGTGGGAGAAAAACAAATGATGGGGTCGGAATTAGTGCAAGAAGTAGTAGACAAAGTGAAACTCATAAGATAGAGAATATAGATGGTCTAATCACGAAAAAAGAGCTATGTAGATAAGAGAAGATGCCTTTTGGAATTTCAAGTGGTAGATAAGGTATTATTGAGGATTTCTCCTAAAAAGGGAGTCATCAAATTTAGGTTAAGGGGAAAGCTAAACCCAAAGTACATAAGCCCGTTTGAGATCTTGGAAAGAATAGGCATTGTAGATTATAGGTTAGCTCTTCCACCAAATTTGGCCAGAGTATATGATGTATTCCATGTATCTGTGCTAAGAAAGTATATACCCTACTTGGATCAGATAATGGCTTTGGAATCACTAAATATACAGCCAAATCTGACATCTTTGGATAGGCTAACTAGATTTCTAAACACTAATGAATGGGTGCTAAGACGGAAAACAATCCCTTACATTAAAGAATAATGGACAAACTAAACGGAAAGGGAAGCAATGTAGGAACTAGAAGAGGAAATGAGAAAGCAGTATCCAAAACTCTTCCAGAATTAGATACTTTCAAAGATGAAAGTTTTTATAAGGGTGGGAGAATGTAATACCTGAAAAAAATTATTTATTCATTTATTTAATATATATATTATCACAAAGAGGTAAGGACGAGGATGGAATTTTAGAGAATTAGAAGTGCAATTTAAACATTTCACAATGAGGAGTATTTAACCTAGATAACCTAACGTTACCTCCTTTACAGTTAACTAGCAGATAGCCTTCTATAGGAACCCTAAGACAAAAGGAATAAGTGATGTGCTTAAAACCAAAGTCTAAGCACACACAAACCAAGTTTGAAAGACAATTAGACAATGTCAACCAACTAGTTAATCAAATGGCATACATTCTCAATACTTGTAACCAATTCTTCTAATGTTGACATGATTAACGATGAATATCCAATTGTGATTAGCTCTAATACCAAAAGATGATATGCTTAAAAGGGACTCTAAGCATATGCAAATAATCCAGTTAAACAACTCCTAAATGACAAGCTCACAACCGGTTTAAATTGGATCAAAATTGCATGAACCCTAAATTTCCAAGGTGATAAGATTAATAAGAACAATGAGGATTAAAAACAACAAGGATGATAATGATCAAATGAATCATGAATTCAACTCAATTTCCAATAAAATCCTAATCAAAACACGAACATATAAACCATGAACTTCTCCTCAAATCAATGGAATTCCTTGTAAACAATAAAAGGGAAAATTGAAGGCAATATCAAGAGACAAAACCAATTAATCAGATCACATTACATGAAAGGATTTTAGATCACAAGTGATGCCAAAATCAGATAAAAAAGAACCAACCTAATCAACCTAGATATTACACACTAGTGATGAAAAGGAAAAAACAACTTAAGGAATTGATATAACTCACAATTCTCTATGTTGCAACTTGCCACAATTCCAATTTAGATTGAAATTGATAAGACTCCTATGAAATATTAGGAAACCCTAATCTCTCACACGAAAATATGTGTTGCAAATTTTAAAGTTTAATCTCCTTAAAACCCTAATTAAGCAAGTATTTATACTTGCTCCCTTTAGGGTTAAAATGTCCACAAAATTACAACTATGCCACTTTAGGGTAGCCGGTCCTAACAGCACTAATTACAACTAAATAAAAGTGTCTAAAAAAAAATGACAACATAAATGGTTCCAAGAAAATATCAAATAAATAAAATTGGTCTTTAACATGTTAGGTCTTTAAGGACACTAGATATGAGTCCTGATGAGGTTCCTAACTCACTAAAAAGTGTCGGTAATTCAACACTTTGTAGGACTGATAAATGCACTGATGGGTGTCGAATCCAACAAAAATAAAACCTACTCCTAGACAATTATATGATTTGCATATAGTGGTGAGTAGGGTCGAATCCACAGGGATTGGTAAAGATATTTCTATTCAAAGAGAACAATAAGAAAAAGGAAAATGGGGGGTTTTGTTTGTGAATCAAATAAAGTAAAACAAGGTAAGAAAATCAGATATTGGTAAAAGCCTAGCCAAAGGAATCAAGATGGTTTAATTCTAGGAATTGATCATCGATGCAAATGTTCTCTATTCTTGTTCTAGATAAATTGGTTATGGTTATTAACAAGCTCTAACAACCTATCTCTCCTTACTTCCTCGATAACCTCGGACAAGCTCTTTGAATTATTTCTCTTATTGATTAAACAACCCTTAGACAAGCGCTTAGGATTTAATCTATCAATAGCATTAAGATCTAGAGAGACTACCAATTCATGCCAGTAGATTATAAGATAACCTATTTAAACATGATCACACACCTCCATAACATGAATTCGATCATCTCTTTTATAACCAAACATGTTATTGTGTCACTAAGACTAGAACAATCAAACAATTACGGGTTTGACGTGCTAGTTGAAATATATTAACTTGCTAATTGAGTAGAAGAGCTCTATTCATACCAATCAACAAAGATAATAATGACAAAATGATCAGAAGATATATGAATACCCGAAAGCAAAGAATAGAATAAATACAAGTCAATTAGACCTCACAATTCGTGGAGAATTAAACATCTATGACCCTTTGGCTAGAAAAGTAGCTTAGCTACTCATGTTCATCAATAAAACGAAAATAAAAGATAGAAACATAATGAACCCGGTTGCTTGCTCTGCCTCCACGTTTCCTTCTTCAAGATCCAAGATTCCGAGATCAAAAGTTTTTCTAACCCTCTAGGGTTGGCTCTATTTATACTATTAGATGGATAGCATGTGATCTTTTGCTAGCAAGATACGAAAATATCTTTCCTTTTTCAAGTAGATTTCGAGAAGTGAAGAAACGTCTACCTGGCACGCCCCACCACACGGCCGTGGGTTAAGCCGTGCCATCCTCTGTGCATATTCTTCAAGTCTTCAACCGCGCCTAGTGTGAACCACGGTTACAAACACGGCCAGATTTCAAGCCGTGCCTTTGTCTGTGCATAATCTTCAAGTCTTCATCCGTGTCCAGTGTGTAGCACGGTTACAACCACGGCTAGATTTCAAGTCGTGCCTTCATCTGGTTGATGTTCCACACTTTCTTCTCCTTGGTCTTGGCTTCCACCACGGCTTCAAGCACGGTTTATCCCACGGGTTCCACCACGGCCGTGCCTTAAGCCGTGTCTCTCTCTGTTCAAAGACCTCATTTTCGCCTTCTTGTCCAGTGTGTAACACGGTTTGAACCTTGGCCGTGCCTCAAACCGTGCTTCCTCCGGTGGTGTAATTTCTTGTCTTGATCCAAGTTGTAGATGACTTCTCTAAAATACTTGAATTAGCATCCTTGACTCCATTTAACCTGATTTATCACGATGATAGAATTAAAGTACCATTTCCTTATGATTTCTATAAAATCAATAATAATTTAACACAATTTATACTATAAAGATTGAGTATAAAATGGCTCTATCAAATTCCCCCACACTTAAACTCTTGCTTGTCCTCAAGCAATTGCATCAAATCAATTGAGAAATCTATCATAGATTATACAAACTTTCTTTTCATCATTCCAAGTATCTATTCATTTGTAATTCATGACTTGTAGTTTAATGTCTACTACTTCAACCCAATTGGTTTCCTGTGATCAAATTACTATGGACAAAATTCAATAGCTAATCTAAACAAAACAAACTTTAATCCTCATGTTTAGCAAAAGAATTTTTATTCCAAAAGTAAATACTGAATCCACTAAGGAAAAACACCCAATTAAACTTCATTGGATATTAGCAAACATATAATCCTTGCAGTATAAAGTAAAAGCATATAGTATAAGCTCTTTGCTAGATATTCTCCCTTTTATACATCTTTGTTTTATTCAATGAATGTTCACATTCATGTTCTTTTGATTTATTCAAGCATCTATTTTGACGGGTTTTTGCCCGCTTCTTTTCATGAACTTTTGCCTTTTTCGCCCTTATCGTTATAGTGAGTTCATTGAGTCGGCAACATCCCGAGCTCATCACTCAAGTGACCGGGTTTTGAGATAGCCCTACGGACTCTTCCTCACTCTAACATTCAAGTTTGAATACTCTTAACTCAATTAGTTGAATCATTGGAGTAATGGCTATGCTTGATTTTTTTTTTTTAAGTGTTATAATTGCTTTACAAACAACTTCAAAGAGTATATAGTAGCTAATATAACCTAGAAGTAAACTTGTTTATTTTTCACTTAGGGACTCGACTTACTCTTAGACTTCCAATTCTAAAGCTAAATACAAGGTAAATTTGTTTCTTAAAGATTTCACTACTTAATTTTAACCATGTATTCTAATCACAGCAGTGGGTAAGTAAAGCATTTGAACAAGTCAATTTCACATTTTGTAGATGCTTATTACAACATTTAGTACAATCTCTAGATTTCATGATAATTTTGAAAAAATTTGGCTTAAAATTGCTTAAGGACAAACATTCAAAGTATAAGTTAATTCTCTATTCTTTATATTTTATTATCCTCTCCCCCACACTTAGCTTGAACAGTGTCCTCACTGTTCCAAATTTAGCACAATTGAAAAGGAATTAACAACTCAAGGAGCATTAGAGAATAAGAGAAAGGAAATTTTGGTACTTCCCTGGTATTGGAGCGCTCCCTTTTAGCTCTGGAAAGTGTCATCTAATGATATGTATCCTTGCTGCAGCCGATCCAAAGAGTTCAAGACTACACTAAAATCAAAACAAACTAAACTAAAACAAAACAAAACTAAAACAAACCAAAACTAATGCAAAACAAACTTTTTTTTTTTTACATGGGTTGCCTCCCATGAAGCGCCTTTCTTTAATGTCTTTGGCTAGACGTTCCTGGCTAAATATTCGGATAAGGATTTTGCTTCCAGCCTTGGTGCCTGTGGTGATGGGTTAATAACATCCGCAACAAAAACAGGAGATGGGTTAATAGCATCCGTAACAAAAACAGGAGAGATATCGTTAAGATGTTTCATGGCATCATAAATGTTAAATTTAATCACTTCACCATCAAATTCCATAGTGAGGGTGCCATCATTTACATCGATTTTTGCTTTAGAAGTCTTAAGGAATGGTCGCCCTAATAATATCAGTGATGAAGTATGAGAATCACTATCGTCCATGTCAAGCACATAAAAATCAGCAGGAAAAACCAACCCATTGACTTCAACTAAAACATCCTCTAGAACTCCCTCAGGATAAACATTGGACCTATCAGCAAGTTGAACAATAATACCCGTTTCCTTTAAAGGACCAACATTTAAACGTTGATAAACAGACAAAGGCATGACATTGATAGAAGCTCCTAGATCACATATGGCTTTAGCGATTCCAAGACTACCTATTTTGCAAGGAATGGCGAACATACCTGGGTCCTTACATTTAGGAGGAAGCTTCTTCTGAATAATAGCTGAAACATTTTCACTCACACTAATCTTTTCATTGCCTTTCAGCTTCCTTTTGTTAGTGCACAAGTCCTTGAGGAATCTAGCATAGCGCGGTATTTGCTTAATTGCATCAAGTAAAGGAATATTTACCTTGACTTTACGAAACGTTTCCAGAATCTCTTTTTCTTCCGCTTCCTTCTTGGATTTCGCTAATCTGGAGGGGAAAGGAGGTGGTATCAATGTGACCTTCGATGGCTCATCTAGAGACTCGCTAATCTGGTCGCCCTGCTGGCTCGGAGTCGAAGTCTCTTTCTTGGTCTCTTCCTCAAGATTAGACGGATTTCCTTTCTTATTTGATCCCTGCAATTCTGTCCCACTTCTCAAGGTAATTGCATTAACGCTTTGCTTCGGGTTTGTAATAGTTTGAGAAGGTAACTTACCTTGAGTTTCTAACCTGTTTACGACTGAAGCAAGTTGGCTTACCTGATTCTCCAAGTTTTGAATGCTTTGCTTTGTTTCCTCCTGAAATTGTTTGGTATTCACAGCTAGAGACTTAACAATATCCTCAAGAGGCATACCTGAAGTGGAAGGAGCTTGGGGTACGTGGTGTGATGGCTTTGGCTGGAATTGTTGGACATGTTGAGGGTTATTGCCATATCGGAAGTTAGGATGATCCTTCCATTCGGGATTGTAAGTGTTTGAATAGGGATCATATTTCCTTTGTGGCTGTCCTGGGAATCCGCCTACAGCATTGGCGTGTTCATGGTTGTCATCTTGCAATGTGGGACACATGTCAGTCGGATGACTAGGAGCAGCACAAATTCCACAAGCTTTCGCCTGTTGGGTATTTCCAAGAGCTAGCTACTGCACAAGGGAGGTAAGATTAGAAATTTGATGTTCAAGGTTAGACACATTTACCTCATTTACCTTCCTTGAAGACGTATCGTGCCTATACCCAAATTGTTGTGAATTAGCAGCCATAATGGAGATCAATTCCCTAGCTTGACCAGGGGTTTTGTTTACTATGGCGCCTCCACTTGCAGCATCCATCATCTTTCTTTCCATCGGAAGTAGGCCTTCGTAGAGATATTGGATGAGGAGTTGTTCGGATATCCCATGTTGTGGGCAGCTTGCACACAGTTGCTTGAACCTTTCCCAATACTCATGAAGAGTCTTGGTGTCCCTTTGTTTTATACCACAAATTTCTCTTCTTATACCAGCGGCTCTGGATGCGGGGAAGAATTTGTCCAAGAAGAGCCTTACCATATCTGTCCAAGTGGTGATAGAACCTGGAGGCAAATAAAACAACCAATCTTTAGCTTTAATACTTAAAGAAAATGGAAAAGCACGTAGCTTGATTTGATCGTCAGTTATTCCTTGCGGCCTCATACTAGAACACACTATATGGAACTCTTTCAAATGCTTATGAGGATCTTCATTCTCAAGACCATGAAATTAGGTAGCAGATGTACCAACCCAGATTTCAATTCGAATTCCACGGCTAGTTCGGGGTAGTGAATACAAAGTGGTTGTTGATTCACATCCGGTGCAGCCAACTCCCTTAAGGTTCTCTCGAGATTTGCCATGTCGTCTTCTTTTTCAAAATCAAGGGATGAATCAGACAAGTCCGATACTAAGTTCGGTCCGGGGGATGATCTAGCTTCTTATCGCAGCCTCTTTAGAGTCTTCTCAATCTCCGGATTATAAGTTAGTTCACCTATCTGAGAAGAACGAGTCATACAAGAATAGAAATAAATTTGACACCAATCCCCGGCAACGGCGCCAAAATTTGATGGGTGTCGAATCCAACAAAAATAAAACCTACTCCTAGACAATTATATGATTTGCATATAGTGGTGAGTAGGGTCGAATCCACAGGGATTGGTAAAGATATTTCTATTCAAAGAGAACAATAAGAAAAAGGAAAATGGGGGGGTTTTGTTTGTGAATCAAATAAAGTAAAACAAGGTAAGAAAATCAGATATTGGTAAAAGCCTAGCCAAAGGAATCAAGATGGTTTAATTCTAGGAATTGATCATCGATGCAAATGTTCTCTATTCTTGTTCTAGATAAATTGGTTATGGTTATTAACAAGCTCTAACAACCTATCTCTCCTTACTTCCTCGATAACCTTGGACAAGCTCTTTGAATTATTTCTCTTATTGATTAAACAACCCTTAGACAAGCGCTTAGGATTTAATCTATCAATAGCATTAAGATTTAGAGAGACTACCAATTCATGCCAGTAGATTATAAGATAACCTATTTAAACATGATCACACACCTCCAAAACATGAATTCGATCATCTCTTTTATAACCAAACATGTTATTGCATCACTAAGACTAGAACAATCAAACAATTACGGATTTGACGTGCTAGTTGACAATATATTAACTTGCTAATTGAGTAGAAGAGCTCTATTCATACCAATCAACATAGATAATAATGACAAAACGATCAGAAGATATATGAATACCCGAAAGCAAAGAATAGAATAAATACAAGTCAATTAGACCTCACAATTCGTGGAGAATTAAACATCTATGACCCTTTGGCTAGAAAAGTAGCTTAGCTACTCATGTTCATCAATAAAACGAAAATAAAAGATAGAAACATAATGAACCCGGTTGCTTGCTCTGCCTCCACGTTTCCTTCTTCAAGATCTAACATTCCGAGATCAAAAGTTTTTCTAACCCTCTAGGGTTGGCTCTATTTATACTATTAGATGGATAGCATGTGATCTTTTGCTAGCAAGATACGAAAATATCTTTCCTTTTTCAAGTAGATTTCGAGAAGTGAAGATACGTCTGCCTGGCACGCCCTACCACACGGCCGTGGGTTAAGCCGTGCCATCCTCTGTGCATATTCTTCAAGTCTTCAACCGCGCCCAGTGTGAACCACGGTTACAAACACGGCCAGATTTCAAGCCGTGCCTTCGTCTGTGCATAATCTTCAAGTCTTCATCCGTGTCCAGTGTGTAGCACGGTTACAACCACGGCTAGATTTCAAGCTGTGCCTTCATCTGGTTGATGTTCCACACTTTCTTCTCCTTGGTCCTGGCTTCCACCACGGCTTCAAGCACGGTTTATCCCACAGGTTCCACCACGGCCGTGCCTTAAGCCGTGTCTCTCTCTGTTCAAAGACCTCATTTGCGCCTTCTTGTCCAGTGTGTAACACGGTTTGAACCTTGGCCGTACCTCAAACCGTGCTTCCTCCGGTGGTGTAATTTCTTGTCTTGATCCAAGTTGTAGATGACTTCTCTAAAATACTTGAATTAGCATCCTTGACTCCATTTAACCTGATTTATCACGATGATAGAATTAAAGTACCATTTCCTTATGATTTCTATAAAATCAATAATAATTTAACACAATTTATACTATAAAGATTGAGTATAAAATGGCTCTATCATGCACCTATCGGAATGCACAACTATTATATGATGAAATTGAAGAAATTATGTTAACATCCTCAGGATTAGGTTGCTCAAGAAGGATTCTCAAAACTAAGTTTTGTAAGCCCTTAGCTCGGGCCCTAGTGATAGGTCCTATGGAAATCTGATTCCTGTCATCTCCTCAAGCTTCAGAAGATTTGCCCTCAAATCTGATAGGTCTTCATGCATGTCGTCTGCAAAATATGGTGACAAATCTGCAACATTAAAGGTTGCTAATACACCATACTCTCTTGGTAACTTTATCTGGTAAGCATTATTGTTGTTGCATTTTATAACTCTAAACAGTCCGTCTGATTTAGAGGACAGTTTCTATGACTTTTTATGTGGAAACCTAATCTTGCTAAGTTTAATCCAGACTAAGTCACCTAGATTATAAATGTGGTTTTTCCTTTGTTTATTTCCCTGAATTTTCTATTGTTGTTGAGTCTTCTAAAGGCGTTCAGCTGTTTTGTCATGAATTTGCTGGATTTGCCTGGCTTGTTCCACTCTACTAAGACTTTCTTCCGTTGTTGCTAGTCCTATTATAAAATCTAATGGAACAAAAGGATTATAGCCATACATAACTTCAAAGGGAGACTTATTGGTTGAACTATGAGTGGACCTATTTTTAAGCGAACTTAACAATAGGAAGATACAAGTCCCAATTAGTAAGATTCTTGCCATCCGTTGCTCTGAGTAAGTTACCAAGCATATGGTTGACAACCTTTGTCTGCCCATCAATCTGTGGATAGTAGGAGGTACTATACATAAGCTTAGTACCGAGTCTTTTCCACAGCATCTTCCAAAAGAAACTAAGAAACTTAGTGTCTCTATCTAACACTATTCTATGTGGAACTCCATGCAATTTGACAATTTCTTGCACAAAGATGTTAGCAATAAAAAGGGCATCATCTGTTTAGTGATAGGGCACAAAATGAGACATTTCGCTAAATCTATCAACAACCACCATGATAGAATCCTTTCCTCTTTGCATCCTAGGTAAACCTAACACAAAATCCACACTGATATTAGTCTAGGGTTTGGTAGGTATAGGTAATGGCATATATTCACCCTGTATGCCTTTCTTTCCTTTAGCCCTCTTGTAAACGCCACATCTTCTTAACACCCTACGGACATCCTTTATCATATCCTTCCAATAGAAATTCTCTCTCAATATAGCTAGGGTTCTCTTTTCACCAAAGTTCCTAGAAAATTCGCCTACATGTGCTTCCCTCACAAATAGTTCCCTCACAGATCCAGAAGGTATACATAACTTCCCGGATTTATATAAAAACCCCTCAATCATGCAATATCCCTCATATATCTTGCTTCCAGAACATTTTTCTATAACGGCTCTAAACTCATCATCATGCATATATTCTTCCTTTAATAATTCAAAACTCAGTAGTTTTTACTGAAGAGAAGTGACAAGTACATACCTACGTGACAAAGCGTTAGCAACAATATTCTGATTACCCTTCTTGTACTTTATCACATATGCAAAATCTTTCACAAACTCCACCCACTTGGCTTGTCACTTAAACAGATTCTGCTGACCCCTAAAACGCTTCAGTGACTCATGATCTGTATAGATAATAAATTCTCTAAGGAGAAGATAATGCTACCACGTCATTAGAGCCCTCACTAATGAATAAAATTCCTTATCATAAATAGAATAGTTCAAAGTTGTACCACTCAACGTTTCACTAAAATATGCTATGGGTCTCTTTTCCTACATTAATACAGCACTAATCGCTATTCCGAAAACATCACATTCTAGCTCAAAAACTTTGTTAAAGTCAGGTAAAGCCAATAATGGAGCACAAGTGAGTTTTTCTTTTACCTCTTCAAAACTCTTCTAGGCCCTTTCACTCCAAATGAAAGGAACATTTTTCTTAGTCAGTTCTGTGAGAGGACTAACAATGCTACTAAAATTATGGACAAAGGACCTATAAATGGGTGCTAGTCTATGGAAACTCCTTACCTTAGTAACTGAGGTGGGTGTTGGCCATTCTCTGATTGCCTTCAGCTTCTCCTCATCCACCCTAACACTTGAGCCAGATACAATAAAACCTATAAATGTTACCTCAATTTGGTAAAAGGAACACTTATGGAGATTTGCAAATAGTTGTTGTGCCCTCAACATTGAAAATACTGCCTGAAGATGCTCCACATGATGTTCTAGGTTTTTCTTGCATATTAGAATATTATCAAAATAAACAACAACAAATTTAACTAGACACTCCTTCATTACATGATTCATCAATCTCATAAATGTACTGGGAGCATTACTCAAGCCAAATGGCATAACCATCCACTCATATAAACCATGGCGTATTCTAAAAGTGGTTTTCCATTCGTATCCTCTCTCATCTGAATTTGGTGATACCTACTTTTAAGATCCACCTTGGAGAAAACTTGTGAACCATGCAACTCATCCAACATATCATTAAGTCTAGGAATGAGATACCTGTATTTAATGGTAATTTTGTTAATGGCCCTACTATCAATACACATTCTCCAAGTATCATCCTTCTTAGGAACAAGAAGGGTTAGAACATCATAAGGATTGAGACTCTCCCTGACAAATGCTTGCTCAACCAACTCGTCCACCTAACGTTTCAATTCTCTAACCTCCTCGAGTCGATTTGGTAATACTGACCCTAGCACAAGGTCGATAGCATGCTCTATTCCTCTCAAGGGTGGTAAACCTGCTGGCAAATCATCAGTAAAAATGTCATTGTACTCATTTAATACCTAAGATACTGTAGAGGGTAAAGAGTGATGTTCTTGCACCACTAGGGCATATCTCAACTATAGCAAGTATATTGGAGTCCCTTCTATCATAACTCTCTCCAACTCACCCTGTCCCATTAACAATACCTTCTTTTCCCTAGAATTATTAATTTACACTAAAACCCTTTTTACCTCGGATGGTGTATTGATCTGTTACTGAACCCTTTAAACCTCTAAAGGCGACATCGGATTCAGAATAATGCGTTTTCCTTCCTTCTAGAATACATGAGTATTCCTGGAGCCATCATATAAGACCCTCTATCATATAACCAAGGCCTGCCAAGCAATATATGGGATGCACACATAGGTAGAATATCACACTCAATTTCATCATAGTATTTATCTTCTACACTAAAAGATACCCTAGCTCTTTGGGTCACAAGCAAACTCCCTTGATCACTTAGCTAATGCAATTTATAAGGTTTAGGATGTGGAGTGGTGGCAAGTTTTAGTTTTGATACTAACGATGTTGTTACCACATTGGTACAACTACCACCATTAACTATAAGGACACATAGATTTCCTTGTACCCTACAAGAAGTATGGAACAAATTTTCACTTTGTTGATCATCCTTAGTAGTAAAAGTAGTCAATGTCCGGTACAATAAATTAGTATAAAGAAACATTTCATTAGACATGATTGTGTTTAAATCCAATAACACAAGAATATCCATACACTTCCACAGTTCAAGTACTCAACCAAGTCACAAATGAAGTACACAATTACTTCTAAGTGATTAAGAATTAAATTCAACCACAAGTGTTTAAGTAATGGGTTTAATTACTTTTACACTTTAATTACTTGTTCGAATTCAAATTCTACTACTCAACTTTCCTTTTCTTGCTTTAGTGATGGGTGTCGAATCCAACAAAATTAAAACCTACTCCTAAACAATTATATAATTTGTATACAGTAGTGAGTAGGGTCGTATCCAACGGGGATTGGTTAAATATATTTCTATTAAAAGAGAATAGAGAGAAAAAGAAGAATGGGGGTTTTGTTTGTAAATTGAAATAATACTGAAATCAGATAATAAAATTGAATAATGATGAAAGCCTAACCAAAGGAATCACTATAGTTTAATTATAGAACTGATCATTGATGCAAATATTTTCTATTCTTTATCTAAGATAAACTAGTTATGGTTATTAACAAGATCTAATAACCTATCTCTCCTTACTTTCTTGATAATAAAAAAAAGCTCTTTAATTACTTCTCTTATTGATTAAACAACCCTAAACAAGCTCTTAGGATTTAATCTATCAATAGCATTAAAAACAAGAGAGACTACTAATCCATGCCAGTACATTATAAGATAACCTATTTAAACAAGATTATATATCTCCATAACATGAATTTGACTATCTATTCTATAATCAAACATGTTATTATGTCACAGAAACTAGAACTATCAAACAATTACGGACTTGACGTACTAGTTAACAATATATTAACTTGCTAATTGAATAGAAGAGCTCTAATTCATACCAATCAAACAAGATAATAATAACAAAACATTCAGAAGATATATAAATACCTAAAAACAAAGAATAGAATAAAAACAAATCAATTAGATCTCACAATTCTTGAAGAATTAAACTTTTGATGATCCTTTGGCTAGAAAATCTGTTTAGCCACACATGTTCATCCCAACGAAATCAAAGAGTGAAAAAGATATGAAAAGTCTTTGTTTCAGGTGTCTTTTGCTTTTCCTATTCGGTTTCTTCACTCCTCAACTCTCTCCTTTTGGAAAACGAAGAGATATATATAAGAAAACTAAAAGATCTCCTGAAACGACCAAACTTATCCATATACGCGGTCTCAACTCATTGTTATACACGGCCGTGTACTTTAACCATGTAAGCTTCTGTTGGTTCTTCAAGCCAGATACACGGCCGTGTACTTTAACAGTGTAAGCTTATGTTGGTTCTTCAAGCCAGATACACGTCCATGTACTTTAACCATGTAAGCTTCTGTTGGTTCTTCAAGCTAGATACACGACTGTGTTCTGGAAATACATGCCCGTGTACTTCCCTTGTATGCCGGCGGTGTAAATCCTTGACTTTGATCCAAATTGTAGATGACTTCTCTAAATCACTTGAATTAGCACTCTTGACTCCATTAAACTTGATTTATCACCATAATAAAATTAAGTACCATTTCCTTATGATTTCTATAAAATCAATAATAAATTAACACAATTCATACTATAAAGATTGAGTATAAAATGACTCTATCACTTAGTTTCACACTACGTGAATTCAAAAAAATGTAGCACTTCAACACATACAAAATACACAACTTCACCGCCACACAACTCCCCTTTGCTCACGATTCCACAACAGTCATACCACTAACAACAATTCTCTATACAACACACACAATAACCAACACCAAATACATATACCCTTCACTAAATTTACAAAAAACACAACACCACACACTTACACCTTCAAGTCATGGTGCACTTCTCCACTTCCACACAAGTATTAAACCACAACTACAAACAACAAAGGCAGCTCAAATTTCAAATTCAAAATGAGTTCAATAATTGCAAGATTCCACAAATGGTAAGGAGCTATTTCAAATTCAAATGAACACATAATTACTCAATCACTTAATGTATGTTTTGAAATTCAAATTGCTTCCTTAACTCACACTTCAATTCTAAAAATATAAATCTGAAAATCACAAATGTTACTCCTCAATTTCGAAAATACAACAAGATAATTCACACTTCTCCAATTGATCACAAAGGATTAACACTCATTACTTCTCACAGTCCACTTCAAGATTCACACTTACGACCAATTCTCAGGGAAGCCAAGAATGTTACAAGTCTCTAAGTATACAACAACTAAATAACAATTATAGCACTTCAACAATAAAAGGAAATAACTCAATATTCACTTCAACAATTCGGATCAACATGCTACTCAATAATCCCTAATTTCCGAATTCGAAAATCAATCAACCCCTTCTCATAACCTCAAGCTTTAATACCAAAAGATGATGTTCTTAAATCCAAAGTCTAAGCACATACAAACCAAGTTTGAAAGACAATTAGATAATGCCAATCAACTAGTTAATCAAATGGCGTAAATTCTCAATGCTTGTAACCAATTCTTCAAATGTTGACATGATCAATGATGAATATCCAATTGTGATTAGCTTTGATACCAAAAAATGATATGCTTAAAAGGGACTCTAAGCATATGCAAATAATCCAATTAAACCACTTCTAAATGACAAGATCACAACTGGTTCAAATTGGATCAAAATTGCATGAACCCTAAATTTCCATGGTGATCTGATTAATAAGAACAATGAGGATTAAAAACCACAAGGATGATATTAATCAAATGAATCATGAATTCAACTCAATTTCCAATAAAACCCCAATCAAAACACCAACATATAAACCATGAATTTCTCCTCAAATCAATGAAATTCCACGCAAACAATAAAAGGGAAAATTGAAGGCAATATTAAGAGATAAAACCAATGAATTAGATCACATTACATGAAAGGATTTTAGATCACAAGTGATGCTAAAATCAAATAAAAAAGAACCAACCTAATCAACCCTAGATATTACAAACTAGTGATGAAAAGGAAAAAACAACTTAAGGAATTGATATAACTCACAATTCTATATGTTGCAACTCGCCAAAATTCCAATTTGGATTGAAATTGGTAAGAGTCCTATGAAATATGAGGAAACCTTGATCTCTCACACAAAAATATGTTCTACAAATTTCAAAGTCTAATCTCCTCAAAACCCTACTTAAGCAAGTGTTTATACTTGCTCCCTTTAAGGTTAAAATGTCTACAAAATTACAACTATGCCACTTTAGGGTGGCCGGTCCTAAAAGCACCAATTATAATCAAATAAAAGTGTCTAAAAAAAAATTACAACATAAATGGTTGCAAGAAAATATCAAACAAATAAAAATGGTCTTCAACATATTGGCTCTTCAAGGTCACTAGAAATGAGTCTTGATGAGCTTCCTGACTCACTCAAAAGTGTAGGTAATTTAGCACTCTGTAGGTTTTATAAATGTACTTGTCGGAATGTACAACAATTATATAATGAAAATTAAGAAATTAAGTTAGCACCCTCAAGATTAGGTTGCTCATGAAAGATTCTTAAAACTAAGTTTTGTAAGCCCTTACCTCGGGCCCTAGTGATAGGTCCTGTGGGAATTTGATTCCTATAAATAGAAGAGGTCTAATTCTAAAGAAAAAAGATAAGAGATTCTACATGAACTTTAAATTAAGTTATTGGATTTGAAACTCACTAGTATCATGTGCGCATCAAGATTCAAAGATTGGGAAAGGTGTAATGAAGAAGAAACTCAAAGGGTTTAAGGATTCAACTCGTAGGGAATTTGATGTAAGTATGAAAGTTTGTGTAATTTATTTATAATTATGTATTTTAGAGATATAATTGAGCTTAAGAATAGAGAGGTTTGGATTTAGGAGAATTTAAAGTAAAGGAATTAGGGTTCGTGGAAATTATCGAGGGTAACATAGCTTACCAACATGGTCATGTTTTGACTATATTGAATTTGAAAGTTTCATTAAGAGATACATAGCCTCCTAACTGATACGAACCACGCCAACCCGTGACGAAACCCAATACCAATACGTTCGGAAATTCGTTGCCTAAGATGCCCAAACACCTAAAGTGGAAACCGCGACCCATTGTCTATAAGCGAGACAAGAACCTTGGTATAAAAATGAAGACGCCACAATTGGGATGAAAGACCGATTGATAAGTCGGGATGAACGCCACGGAAATTAATCCAATAAGTTCGATTTAGTTCTTGAAGAACCAAGAGAGGTGCCTCTCAAAAGTGTTTAATGTTCAAAGATGTAAATTCTTAGTTGTTCTAAACCCTAGGAGCTTTTATACTAGGGTTACAATTCATGAAAAACAAGTCCAAAACGATGTAGCTTAGATAAGTTGTGTAAAAACATGAAAACAGAACAAGCTGGCCGGCAGGGGATACACGGCCGTGTACACGACCGTGTACTTTGGCCATGTACTTTTCTGTGCACATTCCGGTCACATACACGACCGTGTACTTCTGGTTGTGTATCTTTTTGTGGATTTGCTTGTCTCCATACACGGCCGTGCCTTTTAGCCGTGTATCTAGCCGTGTATGATTTTGTGTAATCTTGGAATTCCTACACGGTCGTGCCTTGAACATACACGCCTTCTTCAACCCATGTCCGGTGTAACTTATATAAAAGCAAGGGTCTTCCCATGGTTGTTCCAATCCATTCCAACTTCATGATTACTCCAATCCTTCCGGCTTCATGGACAACCTTTATCAACCTGTTAAGTGCTTCCTTGAATCGTTTCGCTTGATTTCTTGTGATCAGTCCAAGCGGCACTTCAAGAGGATCCACATTTCTTCTTCCGGCTTAGCTCTCATCATTCCCCTCCTCTTGAAAAGGATTTGTCCTCAAATCATTGCCTGCATCAAATGGACTCAGATCAGTAACATAAAATGTGACGCTTACTGGATACTCATCTGGTAAATTTTTCTTGTAGGCATTATCATTGATTTTCTCAAGCATCGGAAATGGACCGTCTCCCCTAGGGTTCAACTTGGATCTCCTCTGCAATGGAAAACTCTCCTTGCGAAAATGCACCCAAACCCAATCTCCAGGCTGAAAAATCTTGGGTCTCCTGTCCTTGTTCACCCTTGAAGCAACCCTGGCATTTTGTTTTACAATCCTAATCTTTACCTGTGCATGTAGCTTTCTCACGAAATCTGCCTTAGAATCAGCATCAAAACTCACAGACTTGTTAAGTGGCAATGGCAATAAATAAACAGGAACCAATGGGTTAAAACCATACACAATCTCAAATGGTGAACAATGAGTAGTGCTATATAAAGCCCTGTTATATGCAAACTCCACAAATGGTAGACAATCCTTCCAAGTCCTAATGTTCTTCTCTATGATTGCCCCTAACAATGGAATTAAAGTCCTGTTAACCACATCAATTTGCCTATCAATTTGTGGGTGACAAATAGTCGAAAACAATAACTTAGTTCCTAATTTTTCCCACAATACTCTCAAAAATGACTCGAAATTTTTACATCCCGATCACTAACAATGCTCCTAGGTATACCATGCGGACGCACTACCTCTCTAAAGAACAAATCAACAATGTGTATAGCATCATCAGTTTTATGACAAGGAACGAAATGAACCATTTTAGGAATTCTATCCACAACTACGAAAATAGAATCTCGACCATGCCTAGACCTTGGTAATCCTAACACAAAATCTATGGAAATGTCTATCTAAGGCTCATGAGGAATGACACTAGACTCATGTAACTCGTCTAACATATCATCTAAGTGAAGAATGGGGTGATGATACTTTACCATGATGTTGTTGATGGCGCAGCAGTCAACACACATTCTCCATGTCCCATCCTTCTTAGGCACCAAAATCACAAGCACTGCACATGGACTCATGCTTTCTCTCACGTTCCCCTTCTCCATTAATTCATCGACCTGCCTTTGAAGTTCCTTAGTCTCCTCTGGATTGCTCCTATAAGTTGGCTTGTTTGGAATCGAGGCTCCGGGTACAAGGTCAATCTGGTGCTCAATACCACGAATAGGTGGTAATCCCTCTGGAATCTCCCCAGGAAAGACATCTTCAAAGTCTTGCACAAGAGATACAACCACACTAGGCAAAGAGTTAGATAGTTCGTTAGTAGTCAAACATGTTTCTTTAAAAACCAACAACAACATAGGTTGCCTCATCACTAACGTTCTCCTTACTACACTCGCTCTTGCCACACAACTCTCCTTTTGCAAGGCTGCCCTCTCCTTTTCACTCACCACCAAAGTTGATCCCCCTTCAACTTGGCCTCGCACACACTTTCCAGCCTTCCTCTCTTTTTCCTTCCGATCTTAACTTTTATATTCCTTTTCTTTCTCATTGTCTTTTGCTCTCTCACTCTCACTCTGCTTTTCACTCACCTTATGTTTTGCAAAAGACTGTTGTAGCTGCAACTGGTCCTCGTACACTTGTTTGGGTGTTAAAGGTTTAAGATTAAAGCTTTTCCCCTAGTGAACAAGCTTATACTTGTTAGAAAAGCCATCATGAACAACCTTCCTATCAAATTGCCATGGCCTCCCCAACAACATATGACATGCTTACATTGACACTACATCACATAACACCTCATCCTCATACCTACCAATGCGGAAACCAATCAATGCTTGCTTACTCACCTTAGTCTCTCCACTATCATTCAACCACTGCAATTTATATGGACTAGGGTGTCTAATAGTTTTGAGCCCCAGCCTCTCAACAATATAGTTACTCACTACATTGGTGCAACTCCCTCCATCAATGATCAAACTACAAATGTGATCTCCTAGATAACATCTAGTACGAAATATATTCTCTCTTTGCACCTCTTCTTCTTCCTTCACCTGCACATTCAACGCTCGCTTCACTACTGCCACTAACCTCCCTATTGCAGGCTCCTCATCATCACTAGCATCCTCTAATGGAGGCATATCATCTTCTTCACTATCCCTCTTAGTCTCATACTCTCCATCATCACGCAAAATCATCACACGCCTATTTGGACATTGACTAGCAATATGGCCTCTACCTTAGCATTTAAAACATCTAATGTCACGATTTCTAGAAGTAGAAGAATCAGGGTTACCTTGATTACCAGGAGTAGAACCCGCTTGCCTCAGCTCCCCTTTTGGTTTGGTGGGTAAAGGCTTTTCTTCTTTCTTCCATTGGTTGGTCTTCCAAGTGGATGAACCATTACCCTGTTGAAACCGTGCATTACTACTACCTTTCCTCTTGTGCTGGTTCTCAACCTTTATAGCCATGTGAACCATATCCTCCAATTCTACATAATGCTGCAATTCAACCACATTTTGGATTTCTCTATTCAACCCAGCAAGAAACCTAGCCATTGTAGCCTTTCTATCCTCCTCTACATTCGCCCTAATCATAGTGACTTCCATCTCCTTGAAATACTCATCCACACTTTGGCTTCCCTACCTTAGAGTTTGCAACTTGTTGTGCAATTCACGACAGTAATACGCAGGCACAAACTGCTTCTTCATCACTCTTTTCATCTTTTCTCAAGACTCAATAGGTGGCTCGCCACTCCTTCTCCTATTCAACATTAGTTGATCCCACCACACTATAGCATAATCCGAAAACTCAATGGTAGCAAGTTTTACTTTCTTTCTCCCACTATAGTTGTGACAATCAAACACCATCTCTACCTTCTTCTCCCACTCTAAGTACGCCTCAGGATCATTCTTCCCTTGGAAAGGAGGAATCTTCATCTTTATGCTACTCAATTGATCATCCTCTCTATTCCTATCTCCTCTATCTTCCCGATCTCTAGTTCCTCTATTTTGACCACTATAACCTCTATAACTCCCAACAGAAGGCTCATCAAAGTCATCATCCGTCATTTCATCTCCACCCCTCGGTACTCTCCTAGAACGACTCTCCCTCTTTCGCCCTTAGAATACGTTTGTGAATTGCTCTAGTCTTTGCTCTACCGTCTCATGAATTTGTTCCATTCCCTCTTGGAACATCCTCTTCATCTCACTCCTCAACGCCTCAATTACTAACCTAACATCAAACCTTCCCCTCTCACCTTCAGGAGAATGTTGTCTCAACATAGTCCCTGTAGAAAAGATTAGTACTAACACAAATATATATATAATTAAACCTCACGATACACTCCCTTACGTGTTTCGCTCAAATGATGACATCGCACAATCACTCGTGTATTCTCACAAATAATGATGATATCAACTCGCCAACTTCCTCTTCTCAATTCTCTTGGAACTAACTCGAACTACACCAATTCCCTTCCGTAGAATTCAAAAACAAATCTAGAGTTCATAAATTTTCCTCTATTTTGTTTTATCCGAATTTTCTTTTTTTTTGTCTCTATTTTTGCTTTTGATCACGTTTCTCTTGTCTTTCTTTTCTTTTCTCTTCTTTTTTTTTCGTCGTGATTTTTACTCTTTTTTTTTTTAACAATCGACTAGTAGATACTACACTATCAAAAGACAATTAATATTACGAAATTGAATGCTAAGAATGGATATGAAGGATTGGAGTTAGGGTTTTTGATATTACCTTCCTCAACCGAACTTGATGTTTTGACAAACCCAAGCTTTGATACCAAACTGATACGAACCACACCAACCCGTGATGAAACCCAATACTAATACGTTCGGAAATTCGTTGCCTAAGACGCCCAAACACCTAAAGTGGAAACCGCGACCTGTTGTCTATAAGTGAGAAAAGAACCTTGGTATAAAAATGAAGACGACACAATCGGGATGAAAGACCGATTGATAAGTTGGGATGAATGCCACGGAAATTATTCCGATAAGTTCGATTTAGTTCTTGAAGAACCAAGAGAGGTGCCTCTCAAAAGTGTTTAATGCTCAAAGATGTAAATTCTTACTTGTTCTAAACCCTAGGAGCTTTTATACTAGGGTTACAATTCGTGAAAAACAAGTCCAAAACGACGTAGCTTAGATAAGTTGCGTAAAAACACGAAAACAGAACAAGCTGGCCGGCAGGGGATACACGGCCGTATACACGACCGTGTACTTCTGGTCGTGTATCTTTCTGTGGATTTGCTTGTCTCCATACACGGGCGTGCCTTTTAGCCGTGTATGATTCTGTGCAATCTTGGAATTCCTACATGGCCGTGCCTTGAACATACACACCCTCTTCAACCCGTATCCGGTGTGACTTGTATAAAAGCAAGGGTCTTCCCATGGTTGTTCCAATCCGTTCCAACTCCATGATTGCTCCAATCCTTTTCGGCTTCATGGACAACCTTTATCAACCCGTTAAGTGCTTCCTAGAATCATTTAGCTTGATTTCTTGTGATCGGTCCAGGCGGCACTTCAAGAGGATCCACATTTCTTCTTCCGACTTGGCTCTCATCATGGATCTCATCACTAACATGGTCGTGTTTCAGTCATGTTGAGTTAAGGGTAGCACGACCTCTCAACACGATCCTGTTTAGACTGTGTTGAGTGTGAAAGTTTCACCGAGAGATACATGGCTTCTTAACACAATCGTGTTTCGACTATGTTGAGTCAAGGGTAACATAGCCATATTTAGAATGTGTTGGAACCAAGTTTTACACCGAAAGATACATGACCCCTAATACGATCATGTTCCCATTGTGTTGAGCAACACGATCTCCAACAAGGCCATGTTGAATAAAGTATAAAGTAATTACATATTTATTTAACTTCAAATTAAACTAATTTCATGTAACCTAAATAGCTAATAAGGCCCTATAGAAGTTTAATAAATAAGATTAAGAGGAGTAAGTGAATGATATTGATCTTACATTGAACACTAAGAAGAACTTGTTAACATGTATAGACTTCCAATTAGATTAAGTCCATGGGAAGTGCTTAAGGCTAGGATTCAAGGTACATGTAACTTATGTGCTGTTATGTGTTTGCTTAAGTTAGTATATGTGTTGAAAGTGATTAAGTTGAATGATTTGGCTTATGTGTCAAAGTTGTATGCTATATGTGCTTAGCTCGGCTTAGGACCCCGTAGTGGTTGATCCTTTGGAAGCACCCCAATGATCCTTATGTGATGTTATCTCTAGTGGAGTCATGCTTAGAAATGATCTAGGTTAAATGTTGATTAAGTGATCAAGTGTACATGGGTGTGAGGCCCGTTGTGGCAGTTCCCATCACTAAGTTTAAGTGTACATGGGTGTGAAGCCCGTAGTGTTAGTTCCCATCACCAAGTTTAAGGTTTAAGTGGACATAGATGCGGGGTCTGTAATGGCAGTTCCCATCACCAGGTTTAAGTGTACGTAGGCGTGGGACCCATAATGGTAGTTCCCATCACTAAGTTTAAGGATTAAGGGATAATGGGTGTAGGGCCTATAGTAGCAGTCATGCTCTAATGTGTTAAGTGTGTTAAGGGGGTCATGAGTACCTTATTGTTTGCTTGTGGACATAAATTGTGTTAAGAAATGGTTGTCTATGTTTAAGTTATGCAACATGTTGTGTGATACTTGTTTATGTGTGTGTGTTTTTGTTATACATATTGGGCATTAGCTTACCCTTCAGGGAATCATTTTTAGATGCAAGTGTTGAGGGAGATGAGAACTTGAAAGATAACTTCAGATTGGGTGAACCATAGAGAGAGGAAGATGAAGATTACTATTACTATTATGGTGATTAGGTTTTGCAAGAATTATTTTATTGGACTATGATAGACATTATCTTTTGGAAATGTTATTTTGGTGTTTAAAGACTTTCACTAAGTTAGATGTTTGATATGGTTTAAGTTATTATTTGAATTTTTGGAGATATATTAAATGTTTTTATATCAGAGTTATAGGGTAAAATGTATCAGAGTTGTTTTAAAATCTTAACATGTTTTTGTGAGATAAGGACATGTGGCGAGCAATAGCACGGCCGAGGTTTCGAGGTGTTACACATCAAAACCCATTAGTTAATATCTTCAAATTCATTATAAATTTTGACTTTCTAAGCTTAAATAAGGCATTAAAACTATAAAAAAGGGACTCAAGGAACACAATGGGGCATAAAAAATGATTCAAAATACTTCTTATCTTCCTCAATCTTCACTTTCTCTCACTAGAAGCTTTAGCAACCCACCTCCATCTTCTCTCTAAAATTTCTCTTTCATCCCTAATCCTTAAAGTGCAAAATCACTTCTAATAGGTTTCTAAAGCTTCTTAAATGTATTTTAATTTTTCTTTGCAGGCTTGAGTGGAAGAGTCTTAGCAACTACTTCCCATTCACAAACCACCTCCCTCCAATGCACCTAACCATAAATAACCACCACCATCTTGTTTGTCACCTTTGGAAAACCCACAAGCTAATAACTCCTCCTTCTCTAGCAACCATTGTACATGAGCACACATGTTAATTCTTCCTATGCCATTTATTTCTACCCACAACTTGATCTAAGCCCTAACCCAATTCGCATAATCCTAGTTGGTTTACTTTTGGTGTTGTTCTTTTTTTTTAATTATATATATATATATAGATATATATATATCAAGGGTAAGATCTTAGTGCCTACAAATTTGTGTAGGGTATATGAACATATTAACTTGGAAATAAATTATGGAAGCATTAACTAAAATTCATAAAACATTAAAGATACATAAAAGTATTAAAATAATTAAATAGAAGAAAGAAAGAATTTAGAACATTAAATAAGATAGGCATTTCTAATATCTTGGTATGTGGCGTTGTATATCAAGCCTCATCAAGAACACCAACGATGTTAAACATCTTCCAAGGTGTCTCTTTCGGAAACCAATAGCCCTCCGAGGTGAGTTTCTAGCCAATATACCTAAGATCCTAGATGAACATTAAATAGAACCTCTAATTGGCAACTTAGCCAGTTCATATGGGGTTTATAACATTTGAAAACATAAAATAAAGAACAAGAATAAGATTCACCACAAGTGGCAGAGCCAAGACTGGGGAATTGTTCTAATTAAACAATCTAATAAAACATTAACTGCATTAATAACGTGAGCACATATACATGATATTAAAGAAACATTACAAGAAATGAAGCATTAGAAGAACAGTAATATTAAAAGAAGAAAACATTAAATGAGAAGGAAAAGTAAGTAGAATTAGAAGAAAGTGGAAAGATTTAGAAAGGATGGAAGAAGATTATGTGATGTTAGTTCATTACCTTAGTATGTCTGCGTACAAAGGTTTATCTATGATTTATTAATTATAGATGACATGTTAAAAGGATAAGAGGAGAGAAGAGGAAGTGTATATGGAAGAAGGTTGGTCTGAAGTATTGACTAAAAAAAGGGGAGAAGAGAGATGTTAGATGGAGAAGAAGAGGAAAGTGTTTGAAAGTGTCTTGAAGCTTAGGTTCAGAGAGAGAGAAAGAGGGATCCGAAAGGATTCGATGCCTCTGAATGAACCCAGCTTCCTTATTTAAAGGAAATTTCATTCTTTTACTGTAGTGAACAGTAAAAGTACTTTCACTGTTTTGAATAGTAAAAGTTGTCAAGGGTTTTACTGTTGGAGACAGTAAAATCCAGAATTGCTTTTGGTAGAAAGATTCCACCCATCATTATACCGTAAATGACAGTATTTTTAAGGAAAACATTACATTGATACGTACATTGTACTTAGACACTAAAAATAGTATAGTATAAAATACTATACTTTACATTAAAATTTAAAACAAAATTCTTATGTATCTTGCTATAAGTATAGCAAAATACTTACATTAGTTTTCTTACGGTTTTGCAAGGTCGATCCCATAGTAGTTGTCTTCATTGCTTTATCTATTGTAAGCTGATCCAAACTAAGTGAAGTCTTCATTGGTTGATTCATTAAGGCTTGTTAAGGCTTGTTCCAATAACTGTTTCATTGATTCTAGAGTGTTTGCCCTAACCATTGAGGATATGAGGAATCCTCTGTCATAGGGAACTTATGCCACTTCCTAGGTTTTCAGAACATTAGCTGATTTGTTGATCCATCTAAGGATCGCATTTTCTTCAACTTTGTCTCATATTTTGAAACTGTCCCACCATTTGATTTTGAATCTTCTGGTTAAAATGGTGGCCTTGGTGTCATTAGTTTTTCTGTATTTGTAGAACCAAGTCATTACCCACGATACTCTGATACGCATATACAACTGCATTGTTTTATCAAACGCATGTTCATGTAGGTTCAATGTATAGTTTTTCATGAAAAGATCATATCCCTTTTGGGCTCTTTCACGAAAGATTTCATTATTAGCTTTGAAATCATCCCACCAGTGTGAAAACCAGTAGGGTAGGTTTTTTTAAGGACATTTTTCAAAAAAGATTAACCAAGTATGGGATTTTTTTTATTCATTTTGAAAAAGGCATTCCACCATACTTGCTTGTAATCGAAGTAATTATAGGCATAGAGATATGGTATTTGTGGCATTAATGGATTCATTTGGAATGGTTGGCATTGTGTAAGATGTCCAGACCATTCATTAAGGTTTATGACCTTATGAATCCTGGCAGTAGAATAACAAATTACATCATTATTTTGAAAGTGTTTAAATGAAACAGATTTTGTTTCACTTAGAGTCCTTTCATAAAATTCCATTGTTTTTAGTTTATCATAAGGGATATAATTAAACTTTTCAGAAAATATTTTCTAAGCATACATATAAGGATCATTTTCAAATATTCCTTTTTCTATAAAGAAGACATATTTGAAATTGCCCTTAACATAAAACTTTGACTTTAAAACATTTTGAGGGACAGTTTTCTTCTTAGAGGAAGAAGCCACCTCAGTTATCTAGATATTCTGATGCAATTTCTTTTCGAAAATCTCCTTCTATTTTATAAGAACATTTAAGGCTGATGTGATGGCCTTAATTAATTCTAGAGTTATCATTACATTAGTGTTTAATCCCTCGTCAGGTCTCCTCACATTGCTCTCATTAGGGGATTCATTGGTTTTTGATGAACCGGAAGATGGCTCATCTTTGATCATTAAAGGAGCATTATGATTTTTAGGGGTCGTAGCAACAAGCCAAGATCGAACATTAATAAGGCCCTTTTTTGGAGGGACCTCCGTCCCCTTTCCTTTGTCCTTTTTAGGAGGCATCTCCTACAAGAATTCACAGGGTAAGGAAGTTAGGAAGGGAATTAGATGAACCATTAATATGCTAAATTTTGAAATAAAAAAAAATAAAATTGATTGCCATCTAGCAAAAATCTGTTTTGAAGCTAAATTTTGAACATCCTTTTCCAAAACTTTTTTGGCTACTTTATAGTTAATTCTTAAAAGAAATTTTTTGTTTAACAAATCTCCTTGAAACTTAGAAATTGTTAAAACAATTGCTAAATTTTCCTTTTTGATAGTAGAATAATTCATTTGGCATTCATTCCAGTGTTTTGATATAAATTGGACTATGCGTTCATTTCCATTTAATTTTTGTTTAAGGATTTCACCAAATCCTATATTAGATGTATCTACTTCTACTATCTTGGGTAGATTTGGCTCTGCAATATAGATGCATGGGATTTTCTTAATCTTCTCCTTAATTTGTCTTACTACATTGGTGTATATGTCAAACCATTTTAGAGGGTTCTTCTTTAACCTTTAGTGTAAAGGTTTGCATAAAATATTAAGATCTTTGAAGAAATCTGATAAATAATTTAAACTACCTAAGAAATGCTAGAGTTAGGTTTGTCCAAGATTTCGCCAGGGAATTTAGAAGAAAATTCTATTGACCTTCTTATTAGTGTAATTGTGCCATCGTAGATATGAAATCCTAAAAACCTGATCCTGGTTTAGAAAAAGGGATATCTTAGTAAGTGATACTACAAGGCCATTTTGCTTAGCTTTTTTTATAAAAGCTTTAATATGTTTGAAGTGTTGGTCTATATTTGGAGAAAAGATCAACACATCATCAATGTATACAATAACAAAATTTGAATAACCATTAAAGATTTCATTCATTATCCTCTGAAATTCAAAGGGAGCATTTTTTAAATCGAAAGGCATAACATTCCATTCATATTGTCCAAATGGGACAATGAATGCTATTTTATACCTATCGTATTCTTTGATCTAAATTTGCTAAAATCCAGATTTCATGTCAAACTTAGAGAATATTTTAGCACTATGTATTCTACTACGTAAGTCTTTTTTGTTAGGTATTGGATATCTAATCCATTTTAATATATTGTTTAGAGGCTTGTAGTTAATGACTAACTTAGGTGTGCTTCTTTCTATTTCTACATTTTTATTAACATAAAAAGCCGAGCAACTCCAAGGTGACTTGGATTTGCAGATTAGCCCTTTAGCTAATAAATCATTAATTTCATTTTGGTAATGTCTTAAGACATTACTATTCATTTGTGAAGGTCTAACCTTTGTGAACTAAAACAAGTAACTATTTATTCTAAATTACAAACCAAAACAAATACTAAAAACATAACAAACAAAACCACAAATTCTCTTTCCTTTTCGGTTCAACATTCAACATTTCTTATTCTAAGACTTCAAATCCTTGCATTCTTCCATAGAAACGTGAATCACATTAATAGGTGTTGGTTCTCCTTTCATGTAATTTGATTCCTTGGCTTGTAGGTCCATGATGAGTCCTTGTAGGGCATCATTCATCCTCTTTGCTCTAGCTCAGGTCATTAGGTCTCCAATTCCTCACAATGGATCTTGAGATTTTGGTTTTGCCTTCTTAGGTGCTAGATGATCCACATCAATCATATTAAAAACAGAAATCACCAAGGCTTTGTTTCTTCATTTTCTTTTCATTCTTAAGTTACTTCTATAACCTAATTGTGTTACATAATTGGGTTCCTATCTTATAAACATAAGAAGTCAATTCTCCATAGGATAATGCATTATAAAGAATTTCTTCATTGAATTCCCCCTGGATTTTACTCTGAACTTGTTCACCTATCAATTTTGGTAAACCAGCTAAGAATTTTTCTTTCCAGAAGGGTTGATTACAATAATCTTGTAGTAAGTCCCTTTGAAGGAAAATATCTTTGTATTGGCGGAATTCTCCTAAGGACGTACATTTTATATTAGATAGAAGATCCAAATTCTTATCTCTAATGTAATGCAACATCCAGATGGTAAAATAACACATCAATTCTCTAGGAGATCCTTTGATTATCTTAGAAATCTAGATATTAGGTCAATGTCCTCAAATTCATCCTCTAGGAAATCTATAGATTTACCTAAGACTAATAATTAATGAACCAAAAAATATTCCCGATAGTCCGAAAATAAAGGTTAGTCCTTCAGTTAGTGGTTTAGTTAATAAGCCGGTATGAATAACCCAACTGGTCTATCAAAACTTTAATGATTTAGAATATGAGGAACCTTCTGCTTTAGAAGTAGGAGATCCTGAACTAAACGTCATAGAAAAACCCTTTGAACTTGATAGAGTTTTTCTAAATAATGACTTTAATTCTCCTAAAAACAAAAAGATTAGAGGATGATACTTTAAAACTGTTGATAAATTTAGAGTACAAATAAAGGAGAATTATTATAATTTTAGGGATAAATTAGAAACTCAAATCTCATTTTTTTATTAACTCAAAAAATATTATTTGAAGCCTAGAAAAATTAATGTCATTAACAAGTGTATCCAATGGAGACTAAGTGATGGTTAGATTGTAGAATCCAATCACCCACCACTTAGCAATATTTGGAATTCACATAGGGATACTGAAATTAAACTTACACCCTTTAAAAATGCTATAGAAGCTGAAGGGTCAAGTATTAAGAAAATTATTCACCAGAATAATTACATAAATAAACATCTTCATACAATAAGCCAATAGTTGGACAAAATGGAAGACATAGTTAGTAATAAGGTCAATAACAATATTAGGATTGAAAAGTTGGTTAATTACAAACCACTTTTCAAACCATTTAAAATGTTTAACAGTTCTAGTAATGATTTTCTTCAAGCCTTAAATGAGAAAAAGAGGTTAATGAAAAATAAAATGAAAATGGAACCAATGGAACCTTTAAGGCTAGATACTCCTAAATTTAGGAATTTAGTCATTTAAGATACTCCTACGGAAAAAATTAATGTCCTTAATGAATCTAACAATGATTCTGATTCCAGTCCAGATGTTTCATTAAAAGACTTAAGTCTTGATGATTTAAATGGTGAGGAAGTTAATAAAATTACTTGGAAAGAACCTAAAAAATTATATTATGTTTGAGGAAAAACTAAATAATTTCCATAACAAATATTCTACAGGAACCTCCTATGAATGGAACATAGATGGAGCTTTAGAACAAATGATTCTAAATGTTCTTAATTAGATGATCATGTTTTTAAATACAAACAAAAGTATTTAGGGCATATCTGATTATCAAAACGCTATACTTTTAATTGCTGGTTTTACTAGTCAATTAAAAGGTTGGTGGGACAATTATCTCACTGAAGAACAATGAATGAACATTTTAACTGCCATTAAAAAAGATGAAAATGGAGTTAAAATCCTCAATGAAAATAATGAACCAATTTAGGATGCTCTTAATACTTTAATGCATTGTGTTAGTCAGCATTTCATAGGAGATCTATCTCACATTAGAGATAAGATTTTGGATTGATCGTTACCAACCGTAGTTTTAATATTTATAATGCCTGTTCCTAATTCTAACTACGTTGCAATAGACAAGTGTACCTACCGTGGACGTAATATAGTGTTAAGTACAGGGTCGTCCCATAGAGATACATTAACTACTAGTACTAACTCGTTCCTATTATCTAACCGACGCTTAAATATGTTGGTTGAAACTTAATTACTCTAATCTTAAAACTAATAACTCACTAACAACAATGGTTTTGAAGATTTATCAATTAACAAAAGCAACCTAGATCTTATTCTACTCCTTCTCCATCATGTAATTCATTAGATTTATGAAGATTAGCGTAGTTGACTTCTTATACTATCGAATTCTCTAGTCAAGTTAACTACTTTCTCAAGTATATTAACCTATCTAATCCTCGGTTTATCAAATAGGATCTCTCCTTAGTTAATAGCAACCTAGAATTGCATAAAGCACATGAATTCACATCAAAATAATCGATGTAAACAGAAGACTCTTGTTTCCTATCTCTAGAAGAACAATCAAATCTCATAATTGCATTAAATCTAATCATAAGAGCAATTTCTCAATTAACTAATATGATATCATGCATAAATTCATATTCCGGATCTATGAATCTAAGAAACAATTGAAGGGCATGCAATTAATCATAAGAAAGTCAACAACTTTGCATTAAAAACCGGATCTTCATCACATGACAGAGAAGTTTCGAATAAAATCTAGATTTAGAGTCTACTCCTCCATAAATTGGATAAAAGAAATACAATTACGAGAAGAATAAATAAAATTCATAGTCACAACCCTTAAAGATAGAATCTTCTTCTTCGTGGGTCTTCAATCTCCTTTGGAATTGACTGAATCTTCTTTCCCCTGCTGTTATAAGAGTCAGAGCAAGTACGAAATTCGTAACTCTCTTTCTAGGGCAAACTAATGGTCTATTTATACATATACCTCGGTTGGATATATACACGAGTGGATACACGAGTCGTGTATCTTGTTCGTGTATCTCATGCTTACTTCCAAGTGTCCTTAGGTGAATATACACGAGCAAGTACATGGGAGTGTACATTGGTCATGTATTTGAAACATCGTTGAACAGCAGTAAAACTTAGATACACAAGAAAAGTACATGGGCGTGTACTTTGCTCGTGTACTTTCCAGACATCCACTTCAGTATACACAAGCAAAGTACATGGGCGTGTATCTCGCTTGTGTACTTTCCAGAATTCTTTTCTTCACATGTAATGTATCCAATTCCTTCCAAACTTGATCCGACTCTTCAAAACTCCTTCCCTTAGCTCCAAAATACTCTAGAAGATCCTGAAATTAACATTCATTCCATTAAGCATCCTTTTCTTCAACAAATCATCTAAAAATTCAACAATAAAGCACAATTTCATTACTCTAGATAAGGGTATTTTGCGACTTATCATGGATCTTTTATCCAATATGAAATATAAGTCCTTAGGAGAATTATGTCAATATATGGTTATTTTCCTTCAGAGGGTCTTACTACGAGATGACTGTAATAAACCATTCTGGAAAGAAAAATTCTTAGTTAGTTTACCAAAATTGATAGGTGAACAAGTTAGGAATAAAATCTGGGAGGAATTCAATGGAGAAATTCCTTATCCTGTGGAGAATTAACTTCTTATGTTTATAAGATCAAAACCCAATTATGTAACACAATTAGGTTGTAGAAGCAACTTAAGAATGAAAAGAAACTGAAGAATCAAAGTCTTGGTGATTTTGTTCTCAGTATGATTCATCCTTTATTTTAGGAAATTAAAAAAAAAATGTTTAGAATGTAAAAGAAAATCTAAGAGAAATTTCAAAAGAAAAAAAAAGATTCTCTAAAACATTTAATGAAAAATTTGATGAAGGCTCTTCCAAAAAAGATAAAAGGAAGAAACCTTGGAAAAGAATTAAATGCTATAAGTGCAGAAAGTATGCTTATATTGCTGATAAATGCAGAATCAGCAAAAAACTTGTTGCACTAAATCTAGATAAACATGTTATGGAAGATATTCTGCAAATATTTGCAAAAGAAGGATATTCTTCTAATAACATTTCATCATCCTCTGAAGAAGATGGAATTCAAGCCAAGAATTTCTTCTTAAGTTATATCAAATGCTAGATAATATAGAGAAATTGAGATAGTTGGAAGAGGTCAAACCAACCACTTCGGTTTCTAAAACAATAACATATAATCTAAATGACATCCTCAATAGAAGGAAATCAAAAGATCATAGACCTATCATGGTAAATGATCTTCATAATGAAATCAAAATACAAAAACAAGAAATCAAAGAATTAAAATTAATGCAGAATAAGCTGCAGAATGAATTCTTTGAACTAAAAAATAAAATGATTAATGAAGAATGTTCAGACGACTCTAAACATGAACGTTTAATTAATGAAAAATCTGAAAACAACTTAGTTAATTCAGATTATTTAATGCAACTAATAGAAGTAACTACTAGAAAATGGATTATTAATGTTACAATTAGGATTAACAATGAGTTTGTCTTAGAAACCATTGCATTATTTGATACTGGTGCAAATTTAAATTATATTAGAGAAGGGTTAATTCCAACAAAATATTTTGAAAAAATAACCCAATCTCTAAGTTCTACTTCTAGTAACAAATTGCATATTAATTTTAAATTGTCCAATGCTGAAGTAATAAAAGGAAATGTATCCTATAAAACTGCTTTTATTCTTGTCACAAATCTAAAGCAAAAATGTTATTTTAGGAACTCCTTTTATTAATCTTATTCAAACGTTTAAGGTTAATAATGAAGGGATTGAAACAAGTTATCTTAGAAATAAAGTCTATTTTAATTTCGTTTCAAAACCCTAGACTAAAATGATAAATGAACTCAAACATAATTCAATTTTCAAATTAAACTGTTTGTTTAAATGTAAAGAAAGTCAATTGTCTTTCTTAAATGATGATCTAAATCTTCATAGAATTGAAGATCAAATTGCTAGAAATCATATCAAGCAAAAGATTTCTAATCTAGAAAATGAAATTAAGAAAACAATTTGTTCTACCTTACCAAATGCATTTTGGGATAGGAAATACCATATGATAGAATTTCCTTATGAAGGTAATTTTAATGAGAAAAATATCCCTACGTAGGCTAGACCTTCACAAATGAATAGTAATGTTTTAAGACATTGCCAAAATGAAATTAATGATTTATTAACTAAAGGGCTAATTCGTAAATCCAAGTCACCTTGGAGTTGCTCAGCTTTTTACGTTAATAAAAATGCAGAAATAGAAAGAGGAATACCCAGGTTAGTCATTAACTACAAGCTTCTAAACAATGTATTAAAATGGATCAGGTATCCAATACCTAACTAAAGAGACTTGCTTAGTAGAATACATAATGCTAAAATATTCTCTAACTTTGACATGAAATCTGGTTTAGCAAATTTAGATCAAAGAATACGATAGGTATAAAACAGTATTCACTGTCCCATTTGGACAATATAAATGGAATGTTATGCCTTTCATTTAAAAAATGTTCCCTCTGAATTTCAAAGGATAATGAATGAAATCTTTAATGATTATTCAAATTTTATTATTGTATACATTGATGATATGTTGATCTTTTCTCCAAATATAGACCAACACTTCAAACATATTAAAGCTTTTATAAAAAAAAGCTAAGCAAAATGGCCTAGTAGTATCACCTACTAAGATATCCCTTTTCCAAACAAGGATTAGGTTTTTCGGATTTCATATCTACAATGGCATAATTACACCAACAAGAAGGTCAATAGAATTTGCTTCCAAATTCCTTAACAAAATCCTAGACAAAACCCAACTCCAACATTTCTTAGGTAGTTTAAATTATGTAGCAAATTTCTTTAAAGATCTTAATATTTTATGTAAACCTTTACGCCAAAGGTTAAAAAGAATCCTCCAAAATGGTTCGACATACACACTAATGTAGTAAGACAAATTAAGGAAAAGATTAAAGAAATCCCATGCATCCATATAGCAAATCCAAATTTACCTAAGATAGTAGAAACAGATGCATCTGATATAAGATTTGGTGGAATCTTTAAAAAAAATTTAAATGGAAATGAATGCATAGTCTAGTTTGTATCAAAACATTTAAATGAATGCCAAATAAATTATTCTACTATCAAAATGGAAATTTTAGCAATTGTTTTAACAATTTCCAAGTTTCAAGGAGATTTGTTAAACTAAAAATTTCTTTTAAGAATTGACTGCAAAGTAGCAAAAAATGTTTTAAAAAAGGATGTTCAAACTTTGGCTTCAAAATAGATTTTCGCTTAATGGCAATCAATTTTATCTGTTTTTTATTTTGAAATTGAGCATATTAATGGTTCATCTAATTCCCTTCCTAACTTCCTCACTCATGAATTCCTGTAGGGAGATGCCTCCCAAAAAGGAAAAAGGAAATGGGAAGGAGGTCCCTCCAAAAAAAGGGCCTTACTAATGTCCAATTTTGGCTTATTGCTACGACCCCCAAAAATCATAATGCTCCTTCAATGATCAAAGATATTCTATCTTCCGGTTGATCCAAAACTAATGAATCCCCTAATGAGAGCAATGTGAGGAGACTTGATGAGGGCTCAAACACTAATGTAATGATAACTCCATAATTAATTAAGGCCATTACATTAGCCTTAAATGTTCTTGTAAAACAGGAGGAGATTTCCTAAAAGAAATCTCATCAAAATATCCAAATAACTAAGGTAGCTTCTTCCTCTAAGAAGAAAACTTTCCCTCAAAATGTTTTAATATCAAAGTTTTATGTCAAAGGCAATTTCAAATATATCTTCTCTATAGAGAAAGGAATTTGAAAATGATCCTTATATGTATGCTCAGAAAATGTTTTCTGAAAAGTTTAATTATATCCCTTATGATACACTAAAAATAATGGAATTTTATGAAAGGATTTTAAGTGAAACAAAATCTGTTTCATTTGAACACTTTCAAAATGATGATGTAATTTGTTATTCTATCGGTAGGATTCATAAGGTCATAAACCTTAATGAATGGCCTGGACATCCTACACAATGCCAATGATGTGCCTAAAATCAAGATTAAGCACATGTAAAACCAATTTGAAAGACAATTAGCAAATGTCAATCAAACTAGTTTCAATCACATGAACAATGGCATCAAATCTTCACTACTTGTAACCAATTATTCAAACAATGGCATGATCAATCTTAATTCCATGTATAATATAGCTCTGATATCGAAAGATGATGTGCCTAAAAGACATGCAAATAAACCAATTGAGCAACTCCAAAATGACAAGATCAAAATCGGTTCAAAGGACAACAAAATTGCGTAATCCCTTATGATGTAATATGAGTCGAATGTTATAGTTTTCAAGGGAACAATTTTACAAAGATGAAATCCTCAATTGCAACACTACATAGACTTGAAATCCCATGTGATTAACACATAAAACAACAAGATCCAATTCCGTGATCCACTTCTTAAGCAAATTGATCCACGGTTCAATTAAGGCTAAATTGAAGGTTAAAAACTAAGGTTAAAACCAATCAATGAAGCAATAAGAATTTGATTACAAATGCAATCAAATCTAATCAAGAAAACATCTAATTCAACCTAAATATAACTCACTAGTGATGAAAATGAAACACAACAAAAAGGAATTGATATTACTCACAATTTCCCCTTATTGCACTCATCACAATTCCAACTCTTAGTATTAAAATTGATAAGAGCAAATGAATCAGGAAGAAACCCTAACCCTCTCATGTAATATATGAAGTCTAATCTGAAAAATTCTCTCCTAAAAAACCTACTTAAGCAAGTATTTATACTTGCTCCCTTTAGGGTTAAAAAGTTCACAAAATTACAACTATGCCACTTTTAGGGTGACCAGTCCTAAAAACATAATTACAAGCAAATGAAAACGTCCTGAAAGAAAGATTACAACATAAATTATAAATAAAAATAGTCTAAAGAAATAATATAAATAAAAATAGTCTTCATCATGCTAGCTCTTCCATATGATTCGTCGGCCCAACCTATCACCGGTTTAGGTCAGTCCATTGATAACCTACAAGCTGAGTCTTAGTGAGTTTGTCCATTGCCTTGTAAAGCATGATAAGTGTGCCTGTTAGAGTATACAATACATGAATAAGAGAAAAGAGGTTAGTAAACAAATAATTCCTAGGTCGATTTGCTCAAAATGGGCCCTCATTGCCAAGATTTGAAATCCTTTGGTTCTTGCCCTAATGATAGGTTTTTTCGGATTTTGATTCCTATCATCTCCTTAGGCCTCAAAAAGATTTGTCCTCAAATCTAACAGATCAAATGCAGTAGAGACTCTGTTTCCTCCTAGCAAGCCACTTGAAGAAGCATCATTGCAAAATCCCAATATCTGAAATACTATAGGGGTAATTGTTTTCTCTCCTCCATTTCTAAGATGTATCTCATCTGCAACACAAATAATGACCCATTATCCACTAAGGTCTCCCCTATCTGCAACACAACTGCCCTTGAACAGTTTGGTCCTCTAGTAGTTTGCTCATCTTACTATGATCATCAACATCCTTTAAAGGTTGACACATTTGTGTTTGAAAAATTTTGTGCTTTAAGGGTTGGTTCAATTGCTCATGCCCCTCTAATGGTCTACTGATTTGTTGCTGAACCCTTTAAACCTCTGAAGGCGACATCAAATTTAGAATAATTCGTTTTCCCTCCTTCTAAAATACATAAGTATTCTTGAAGCCATCATGTAAGACCCATCTATCATATAACCAAAGCCTGCTAAGCAATATATGGGATGTACACATAGGTAGAATATCACACTCGATTTCATCACAGTATTTATCCCCTACATTGAAAGGAACCCTAGCTCTTTGGGTTACATGCAAACTCCCTTGATCACTAAGCCAATGCAATTTACACGGTTCAAGATGTGGAGTAATGGCAAGTTTTAGTTTTGATACTAACGATGCTGCTACCACATTAGTACAACTACCACCATCAACTATAAGGACACATAAATTTCCTTATACCCTATAAGTGGTATGGAACAAGTTTTCCCTTTGTTCTTCATCCTTAGTAGCAAATATAGTCAATGTTTAACACAACACATTGGCATAATGAAATATCTCACTAGACATCGTTGTGTTTTAAATCCAACAACACAATATAATCCTTAAACCTCTACGGTTCAAGTACACAACTAAACCACAAATGAAGTACTCATACACAACTACTCTTAAGTAGATAGAATTTAAATTCAACTTCAAGCGTTTAAGTAACTAGTTCAATTACTTTCACACTTTAATGACTTGTTTGAATTTTAAATTCTATTACTCAACCTTCCTTTTCTTGCCTTAATTTCTCACTACTTAAATACATAATGTACAGCACCTCAACAAATATAAGAACACACAAATCCATCACTACAAAAAAAAAAAAAATTCCCTTATGCTCACGGTGTAAGATGCTTGATGCCACAATTAGCAATATCCTTGACAACACATATAATAACCAACATCAAATGAACACAACCTCTACTAATTAACAAGAATAACTCCAAAATTCACTTCTCAAGCCATGGTACAATTTCACTTCTACAATTACAACCAAAACCACAACTTCTAAGCAAGATAAGGCAGCCCACTTTCAAATTCAAAAGAAGTTCAATAAGTGCACAACTCCACAAATGGTAAGAGGCTTTTTCAAACTCAAATGATACACAATTAACTATGACCTAATGTGTGTTTGAAATTTCAAACCTCTTAATGTACACTTTCAATTCTGATTTCAAATTTGAAAATGACAATTGTGATTTGATGTGCCTAATCACACTTTAAAGCACATTCAAAAGACTTAAGAAAAGATATCTCAAGTCTAGGCAAAATCGGATCCCAAAAATGGCACTTTTCTAGTGAACCCTAATGTTGAAATGATGAAATTCAACCTACTAATGATATAATCTGAATACCACAATGGAAATGGCTTCTAATAACACTTCTAATATCATATAATCCATGAAAATCAAGCCTCAATTTGACAAAGAAAACCGTGAAGGAAGATCCCTTTTCTAAATGGTGAAATTCACGCTAGCAAAGAAATCTTTAATGATGAATTGAATCAACTTGATAATTCTTTCAAATAATCAAATGAATTCGTGTACAATAAGATGTAAATCTGACCAAGAACTATCTCTAATCAACCCTAGATACAACACACTAGAGAGGAAAAGAAATCACAACAAGTAGGAATTGATATGACTCACAAATTCCAATTGTTGCACTCGCCACAATTTCAAGTCTTAGAATTGAAATTGATAAGAGTTGGAACCAAGGTATGAACCCTAATTCACACGTGAAAAGAGAGTGTATGTTCTGCAAAAATAAGCTCCCTAAACCCTCTCTTAAGCAAGTATTTATACTTGCTACTTCTAGGGTTAAAAAGTGCTCAAAATTACAAGTTTGCCACTTTAAGGTGGCTAACCCTAAATGAAAGTTACATGGAAATAAAAGTGTCCCAAAACCAAAATACAACCAAAATAGTTCAATAAACATTTACAAGATACAAAATAACATAAATCTTCATGATCCAATGCCTCAGAGTAGAGAACAATCGCAGCGGGCCTTTGATTGTTACCTAGAAAAATGTCTTGTGTCCAACTGAAGTTGTAGGACATTTTGGCATCCCATGGAGATATATAATTGTACCTGTAAGATTATTCTCAAAGTTTATTAGAAATAAAAACATAAGATAAAAGATGAGCAATTTGGTCAATCATCCAGATTGGGTTCTGAAAAGGTTGACAGTGCCAGAATTTTTCCCATCATCTCCTCGGGCTTCTGAAAGATTTGCCCTCAAATCTAGAGGATCAATTGTGGAATTGAACCCTAGGATCTCTGTTGTTCTGCTTCCCCGACTAACCATGGTAGTGGACGGCTGCCTGACCTCTTTCTGAAAACTCTCGACCTCAGATGGAGTCATTGGTAATAGGATTATGCGTGTCTCGCCCATGCTAAACATGTAGGTATTTTTAAACCCATCATGTATCACCCGTCGATCATACAACCAGGGCCGACCCAACAGCAAATGGAATGCATGCATAGGAACTATATCACAAAGGATCTCATCATGATAATCCTGCCCGACACTCACTGGAACCTTTGCCCTAAGGGTAACATGCATACTACCTCTATTATCCAGCCAATGCAAATGATAAGGACTAGGATGAGGTATAGTAGACAGTTGAAATTTGTCTACTAGTGCAGCAGATATAACATTTGTGCAACTACCACTATCAATGATGAGTACACAAAGGTTACCTTTGATTCTGCAAGAGGTATGAAATATGTTCTCCCTCTGAATATCACTGACATCAGGAGATGTGGACAAAATCCTGCGTAATACATTGAGGGATAGATATTTTCCTCCAGTATGCTCCTCAGGTGCATTTGCATTCTGATCATCATAATATTCCTGCAATACTGTTGGTAGATCTGTAGGCTCAATCTGTTCATGGTCATCCTCAGTATCCTCTCCAATGTCTTCCATAATAGTCATCACCCTCTTATTTGGACACTGTGCAGCCATATGCCCAAATCCCATGCATTTAAAACATTTAATCTGGCTTGCTTTCCCACTAGTAGATCCGGGAACAGTCTGCCTCGTTTCTGGTGCCATGACCTCTTTACCCTTCCCAGTGGGTAAGTTTTCCCTAATGATGGTTGGGGTAGTAGTGTCCACTGTCTTGACTCCCTCACCAACTGCCTTTGCTCCCCCTGATCGACTGTCGGCTGATATGGGTCTATTAGTAGTATTGGGCCTGCTGCTAGGAGCCCTAAAGAAGTTGGACCTCCTCTGTCTCTCTACTTTTAAGGCCAACTGAATAGCCTCATCAAGTGTGGTGTAGCGCTGTAGCTCAACAATACACGCCATCTCATATTTTAAACCTGAGACAAATCGTGCTATAGTTTGTTCCGGAGGCTCAACAGACCCACACCTAATCATAAGGGTCTCAAATTCCTGCACATAATCATCCACCGTTTTTCCCCCCTGCCTCAAAATTTGCAGTCGCATAAACAGCTCCTGTTTGTAGTGCTCAGGAATGAACCTCTTCCTTAACAACCTCTTCATATCCCTCCAGGTCTGAACCTCAGCCTCTCCATCCCGACGCCTATTGATGATCAGATTCTTCCACCAAAGTGCAGCATACCCTACAAATTCAACTGCAGCCAATCTGACCCTGGTATTGTCGTCAATCTCATAACATTCGAAAAGACCTTCGACCTTATCCTCCCAGTCCAGGTACTCATCTGCTGATCCCTTACCATCATAGGATGGCATATGTAGTTTCACATATTCCAAACCCCGAGGTGGCCTGAAATCCCTATTCTGATTTAGGTTGACTCCAAAATTGTCATCTCTCTCTTCCACTACTCTGTTTCGATGAGGGTTTTGTGGAGCTACTCGAGGTGGTGCCGGTTGGTTTACCACTGGTGGTTGTGGTAAAGTCATCCTATCAACTCTAGTTGCTAGTGTAGCAACCATAGTAGTAAGCTCCTGAAGTTGTTCCTCTAGAGTTCTTCTGCCTGCTACATTACGTCCATGTCCTCCACCAACCTGGCTATTGGCCTCTTCACCCAATCCCCCATTCACACTATCATTAGACATATTTGTAGATCCTTGTATATTGTTTCTCAAAATGATATGATTCAAGGATATACACTTCCACTACAATACTTCCTTAAACTTCACACAATGGTAACTACAAAAGACAAACAACAAACCCACTTAATGTTACAATTTATAATTGCAACTCACGTGTAATACTCTCCTCCACAACAAGCGACAAGTACACGGTGCAGCAAAATTAATTTCCACAAGTTTACTCCACGGCAACACACAAGCAACAACTACAATTAATATGTAATACTTCCACGGCAACAACCAAGTGAACAATGAATACAAGTAATCTTCAACTCCCACGGCAAATAATGAAGACAAGAGATTAATAAGTAGCTTTCCAAAATGAATTTCGAATCCCACTATAGGCAGCAACTTACAATTTGAATTTCAAATAACTTCACTTATTGCAAGCCTTCCTCAATTGGTAACAATGAATTCAAATTCAAATAGCAATCATTAACTCCCACAACTTAATTGCATATATTTTGAATTCAAATAATTCCTTGCTAATCAATACTCAATGTAATCTGCAAATTGTACTCCTCCAATTCAGAATTACACAATGGAAATCAAGAACAACAAACTTCACAACTCCACACGCCATAAGCTACACGGCAACAATTGGTAAGTTTCACAATTTCAAACAATTTGCTAAGGTAATTCCACCTTGTACTTCTGCTCTTCCACGTGAATTAGTATCCACAAAGTGCTATAATAACCTTCCCAAATCAACTCCAATAATCAGCAAATTAAATCCCAATCCAAAACAATTTCAACAATCTCAAACTACAACAACAACAACAACTACACAATTACGTTTTTTCCACTTGATCAACCCTAATTGTTGATCACTTCCACGAAATTAATACAACCAATTCCCTTCTCTCAACAAAATCTCTGATACCAAAAAGATGATGTGCCTAATCACACTTTAAAGAACATTCAAAAGACTTAAGAAAAGATATCTCAAGTCAAGGCAAAATCGGATCCCAAAAATGGCACTTTTCTAGTGAACCCTAATGTTGAAATGATGAAATTCAACCTACTAATGATATAATCTGAATACCACAATTTAAATGGCTTCTAATAACACTTCTAATATCATATAATCCACGAAAATCAAGCCTCAATTTGACAAAGAAAACCGTGAAGGAAGATCCCTTTTCTAAATGGTGAAATTCACGCTAGCAAAGAAATCCTTAATGATGAATTGAATCAACTTGATAATTCTTTCAAATAATCAAATGAATTCGTGTACAATAAGATGTAAATCTGACCAAGAACTATCTCTAATCAACCCTAGATACAACACACTAGAGAGGAAAAGAAATCACAACAAGTAGGAATTGATATGACTCACAAATTCCAATTGTTGCACTCGCTACAATTTCAAGTCTTGGAATTGAAATTGATAAGAGTTGGAACCAAGGTATGAACCCTAATTCACACGTGAAAAGAGAGTGTATGTTCTGCAAAAATAAGCTCCCTAAGCCCTCTCTTAAGCAAGTATTTATACTTGCTACTTCTAGGGTTAAAAAGTGCTCAAAATTACAAGTTTGCCACTTTTAAGGTGGCTAACCCTAAATGAAAGTTACATGGAAATAAAAGTGTCCCAAAACCAAAATACACCAAAATAGTTCAATAAACATTTACAAGATACAAAATAACATAAATCTTCATGATCCAATGCCTCAGAGTAGAGAACAATCGCAGCGGGCCTTTGATTGTTACCCAGAAAAATGTCTTGTGTCCAACTGAAGTTGTAGGACATTTTGGCATCCCATGGAGATATATAATTTTACTGTAAGATTATTCTCAAAGTTTATTAGAAATAAAAACATAAGATAAAAGATGAGCAATTTGGTCAATCATCCAGATTAGGTTCTGAAAAGGTTGACAGTGCCAAAATTTTTCCCATCATGATTCCTCCACCTTTTTCGAAAGAACACACACTATACAATTGAAACACCACTCTTCCTTTTCATAGTTAGCTATTCATACACTACACACTTGATACGAGATCGGTTGATCGGATTCCTAACTGATACGAACCACGCCAACGTGTGACGAAACCCAATACCAATACGTTCGGAATTCGTTACCTAAGATGCCAAACACCCTCAAGTGGAAACCGCGACCCGTTGTCTATAAGCGAGACAAGAACCTTGGTATAATATGAAGACGCCACAATCGGGATGAAAGACCGATTGATAAGTTGGGATGAACGCCACAGAAATAAAATCCGATAAGTTCTAGGTTAGTTCCTTAAAGAACCAAGAGAGGAATTCTCTCAAAAGTGTTTTTAAACTTTCAATGTTGTATGTTCTATATTCTAACCCTAGGAGCTTTATATTAGGGTTTACAATTCGTAACAATAAAGCCCAAAACGACATAGCTTAGATAAGTTGCGTAAAAATCAACAAAACAGACATGTAGGCCGACGGTGTAGACATGAAGGCCGGCGGCCTTGGAGCCGGCCTTGAAATATACACAACCGGCGTTAGAAAAGTACACGACCGTGTACTTCTAACCGTGTATCTTTCTGTGGAAATCTTGCCAATGTACACGACCGTGTACTTCTAGTCGTGTATCTTTCTGTGGAAATCTTGACAACATATACGGCCGTGCCTTTGAACCGTGTATGATTCTGTGTAACCTCCAGACTCCTACACAGCCGTGCCTTGTAAAGACACGCCCTCTTCAACCCGTATCCATTATGACTTGTACAAGAGTAAGGGCATTCCCATGGTTGTTCCAATCCATTCCAGCTTCATGATTGCTCCAATCCTTTCCGGCTTCGTGGACATCCTTTATCAACTCGTTAAGTACTTCCTTGAATCGTTTTGCTCGATTTCTTGTGATTGGTCCAGGTGGCACTTCAAGAGGATCCACATTCCATCTTCTAGCTTGGCTCCCATCATGTATCTCATCATTCCCCTCCTCTTGAAAAGGATTTGTCCTCAAATCATCGCCTGCATCAAAAGGACTCAAATCAGTAACATTAAATGTGGCACTTACTTGATACTCACCTGGTAAATCTATCTTGTATGCATTATCATTGATGCGCTCAAGGATTTGAAATGGTCCATCGCCTCTAGGAAGTAGTTTAGATCGACGCTGCACAGGAAATCGCTCTTTACGCATGTGAACCCAAACCCAATCTCCAGGTTCAAAAACAGCTTGTCAACGACCCTTGTTGGCTTGTTTCACATACTGCTCTGTTCTTCGCTCAATGTTTAGCCTTGCCTTCTCATGTATCTGTTTAACAAATTCTGCTTTCTTCTTGCCATCTAGATTAACATACTCAGAAATAGGCAAAGGTGATAAATCCAAAGGAGTTAGTGGATTAAAACCATACACAATTTCAAAAGGAGTAAACTTAGTAGCAGAATGCATTGTACGATTATAGGCAAATTCAACATGCGGCAAACAATCCTCCCAACTTTTAATGTTCTTTTTAATGATAGCCCTCAACAAAGTAGATAAAGTTCGATTTACTACCTCGGTTTGACCATCAGTCTATGGATGACAAGTAGTAGAAAACAATAACTTAGTTCCTAACTAAGCCCACAAGGTCTTTCAGAAGTAGCTTAAGAACTTAGCATCTCTATCCGATACAATTGTTCTAGGCATACCAGGTAATCTCACAACTTCCCTAAAGAACAAATTGGCAATATTGCAAGCATCATCCGTTTTGTGACAAGGAATGAAATGTGCCGTCTTAGAGAATCTATCCACAACTACAAAAATAGAATCTTGACCATGTCTAGACCTGGGTAATCCTAACACAAAATCCATTGAAATATCTACCCAAGGCTCATGAGGAATGGGAAGTGGGGTATAAAGACCTTGAGGTTGGACTCTAGATTTTGCTTGCTTACACGTGACACATCGCTCACAAATCCTCTCAACATCTCGTTTCATGTGAGGGCCAATAAAAGTGTTCCTGCAATACCCCTAAGGTTTTAGCTACTCTAAAATGTCCCATTAAACCTCCTCCATGAGACTCCCTCACTAGTAATTCTCATAAAGAACAAATTGGAATGCATAGTTTACTCTCCCTAAACAAGAATCTTCATGTTTATAAAATTTACCATGCCCACTCTTCTCACAATGCACATACTCCTCACAAAATCTCGATCAGCAGCATATAATTCCTTAATGTGCTCAAAACCAAGCAGTCTAGAACTAAGAGTAGAGATAAGAGTATACCTTCTAGAAAGTGCATCAGCAACGACATTCTCTTTACCTTGCTTGTAGTGGAAGACATATGGAAATGTTTCGATGAACTCCACCCAACGAGCATGCCTTTTATTTAGCTTATGTTGCCCCTTCAAGTACTTCAAGGATTCATGATCAGTGTGGATCACAAACTCCTTTAGCCAAAGGTAGTGTTGCCACGTCTCTAGTGCTCGAACCAATGCATATAACTCCTTGTCATAAGTAGGGTAGTTCAAGGTTGCCCCACTTAGCTTCTCACTAAAGAATGCGATTGGCCTTCTCTCCTGCATAAGCACTGCTCTAATACCTAATCCTGAAGCATCACACTCAATTTCAAACGTTTTAGCAAAGTTAGGTAAAGCAAGTACTAGCGCTTGAGTCAGCTTATTTTTAAGCGTCTGAAAGGCCTTCTCTTGTTGCTCTCCCCATATGAACCCTACGTTCTTCTTAATTACCTCAGTAAGTGGTGCTGCAATTGTATTGAAATCCTTCAAAAATCTCTTGTAAAAACTCGCTAGTCCATGGAAACTCCGCACATTACTTACAGTAGTTAGACTAGGCCATTCTTGGATCGCACGAATCTTTTCTTCATCAACCTGTATTCCCTGTGCACTAACAACAAAACCAAGAAACACAAGTTTATCTGTGCAAAAAGTGCACTTCTTGAGGTTAGCATATAATTGCTTCTTTCAAAGTACTCCGGAAACATCCCTCAAGTGAGATATATGATCTTCCAAACTCTTGCTGTAAATGAGAATATCATCAAAATAGATAACCACAAATTTGCCAATAAAAGTCCTCAAAACATGGTTCATAAGTCTCATAAAAGTACTAGGTGCGTTAGTTAAACCAAAAGGCATTACTAACCACTCATACAATCCATATTTTGTTTTGAATGCAGTTTTCCATTCATCACCTTCTTTCGTTCTAATTTGGTGATATCCACTTTTCAGATCAATTTTGGAAAAGACACTAGACCCATGTAACTCATCTAACATGTCATCTAAGCGAGGAATGGGATGACGATACTTTACCGTGATGTTGTTGATGGCGCGGCAGTCAACACACATTCTCCATGACCCATCCTTCTTAGGCACCAAAATCACAGGCACTGCGCATGGACTCATGCTTTCTCTCACGTACCCCTTCTCCATTAATTCATCGACCTGCCTTTGGAGTTCCTTTGTCTCCTCCGGATTGCTCCTATAAGCTGGCTTGATTGGAATCGATACTCCGGGTACAAGGTCAATCTGGTGCTCAATACCACGAATAGGTGGTAATCCCTTTGGAATCTCCTCAGGGAAGACATCTTCAAAGTCCTGCATAATAGACACAACCACACTAGGCAAAGAGTTAGATAGTTCGTTAGTATTCAAACATGTTTCCTTAAAAACCAGCAACAACATAGGTTGCTTCATCACTAACGCTCTCCTCACTACACTCGCTCTTGCCACACAACTCTCCTTTTGCAAGGCTGCACTCTCCTTTTCTCTCACCACCAAAGTTGATCCCCCTTCAACTTGGTCTCTCACACTCTTTCCAACCTTCCTCTCTTTTTCCTTTCGAGATCGACTTTTGTATTCCTTTTCTTTCTCATTATCTTTTGCTCTCTCACTTTCCCTCTATTTTTCACTCACCTTATGTTTTGCAAAAGACTGTTGTAGCTGCAACTGATCCTCATACACCTGCTTTGGTGTTAAAGTTTTAAGATTATAGCTTTTCCCTTGGTGAACAAGCGTATACTTGTTAGAAAAGCCATCATGAACAACCTTCCTATCAAACTGCCATGCCCTCCCCAACAACACATGACATGCTTACATTGGCACTACATCGCATAACACCTCATCCCCATACCTACCAATGCGAAAAGCAATCAAGGCTTGCTTACTCACCTTAGTCTCGCCACTATCATTCAACCACTGCAATTTATATGGACTAGGGTGTTTAGTAGTCTTGAGTCCCAACCTCTCGACAATAAAATTACTCACCACATTGGTGCAACTTCCTCCATCAATGATCAAACTGCAAATATGATCTCCTAGATAACATCTAGTATGAAAGATATTCTCTCTTTGCACCTCCTCTTCTTCCTTCACCTGCACATTCAAAACTCGCTTCACTACCGCCACTAACTTCCCTACTGCAGGCTCCTCATCATCACTAGCATCCTCTAATGGAGGCATATCATCTTCGTCACTATCCCCCTCAGTCTCATACTCACCATCATCACGCAAAATCATAACACGCCTATTTGGACATTGACTAGCAATATGGCCTCTACCTTGGCATTTAAAACATCTAATGTCATGATTTCTAGAAGTAGAAGAATCAGGGTTACCTTGGTTACCAGGAGTAGAACCCGCTTGTCTCAGCTCTCCTTTTGGTTTAGTGGGTATAGGCTTTTCTTCCTTCTTCCATTGGTTAGTCTTCCAGGTGGATGAACCAGTACCCTGTTTAAACCATGCATTGCTACTACCTTTCCGCCTATGTTGGTTCTCAACCTTTATAGCCATATGAACCATATCCTCTAATTTTACATAATGCTGCAATTCAACAACATTTTGAATTTCTCTATTCAATCCAGCAAGAAATCTAGCCATGGTAGCCTCTCTATCCTCCTCTACATTCGCCCTGATCATCGTTACTTCCATCTCCTTGAAATACTCATCCACACTTCGGCTTTCCTGCTTAAGAGTTTGCAATTTGTTGTGCAATTCACGATAGTAATACGCAGGTACAAACTGCTTCTTCATCACCCTTTTCATCTCTTCCCAAGACTCAATAGGTGGTTCGCCATTCCTTTTTCTATTCAACATTAGTTGATCCCACCACACTATGGCATAATCCGAAAATTCAATGGCAGGAAGTTTCACTTTCTTTCTCCCACTATAGTTATGACAATCAAATACCATCTCTACCTTCTTCTCCCACTCTAAGTACGCCTTGGGATCATTCTTCCCTTGGAAAGGAGGAATCTTCATCTTTATACTACTTAATTAATTATTCTCTCTATTCCTATCTCCTATATCTTCCCAATCCCTAGTTTCTCTATTCCTACCACTATAACCTCTATAACTCCCGACAGAAAGCTCATCAAAGTCATTACACGACATTTTATCTCCACCCCTTTGTACTCTCCTAGAACGACTCTCCCTCTTACGCCCTTGGAAGACATTTTTAGATTGCTCTAGTCTTTGTTCCACCGTCTCATGAATTTGTTCCATGCCCTCCTGAAACATTCTCTTCATCTCACCCCTCAATGCCTCAATCACTAACCTAGCATCAAACCTTCCCCTCTCACCTTCAGGAGAATGTTGCCTCGACATAGTTCTGCAGAAAAGATTGGTACTAACACAAATATATATAATTAAGCCTTACGATACACTCCCTTACGTGCTTCGCTCAAAGGATGATATCACACAGTCACTCGTGTATTCTCACAAGTAATGATGATATCAACTCACCAATTCCTCTTCTCAATTCTCTTGGAACTAACCCAAACTACACCAATTCCCTTTCGTAGAATTCAAAACAACTCTAGGGTTCGTAAATTTCCTCTTTTCTTTCCGATTTTTTTTTTTTGTCTTTGTTGTTGCTCTTGATCACACTCCTTTTTTTTGTGTCATGATTCTTTTTTTTTTTTTGGTAACAAAATTGAATAGTAAGTACTACACTTTCAATAGACAATTAATACTATGGAATTGAATTCTAACAATTGATATGAACGATTGGAGTTAGGGTTTTGATGTTACCTTCCTCAAACCGAACTGATGTTTAACAAACCTAAGCTCTAATACCAAAACTAATACGAGATCGGTTTGATCGGATTCCTAACAGATACGAACCACGCCAACGTGTGACTAAACCCAATACCAATACGTTTAGAATTCGTTACCTAAGATGCCAAACACCCTCAAGTGGAAACCGCGACCCGTTGTCTATAAGCGAGACAAGAACCTTAGTATAATATAAAGACGCCACAATCGGGATGAAAGACCGATTGATAAGTCGGGATGAACGCCATGGAAATAAAATCCGATAAGTTCAAGGTTAGTTCTTTAAAGAACCAAGAGAGGAATTCTCTCAAAAGTGTTTTCAAACTTTCAATGTTGTATGTTTATATTCTAACCCTAGGAGCTTTAAATTAGGGTTTACAATTCGTAACAATAAAGCCCAAAACGACATAGCTTAGATAAGTTGCGTAAAAATCAACAAAACAAACATGTAAGGCGGCAGCCTTGGAGCCGGCCTTAAGCCGGTGTTGAAATATACACGACCGGTGTTGGAAAAGTACAAGACCGTGTACTTCTAGCCATGTATCTTTCTGTGGAAATCTTGCCAATGTACACGACCGTGTACTTCTAGTCATGCATCTTTCTGTGGAAATCTTGACAACATACACGACCGTGCCTTTGAATCGTGTATACGACCATGTATGATTCTGTGTAACCTCCAGACTCTTACATGGCCGTGCCTTGTAAAGACACACCCTCTTCAACCCATATCCATTATGACTTGTACAAGAGCAAGGGCATTCCCATGGTTGTTCCAATCCATTCCAGCTTCATGATTGCTCCAATCCTTTCCGGCTTCGTGGACATCCTTTATCAACCGTTAAGTGCTTCCTTGAATCGTTTTGCTCGATTTCTTGTGATTGGTCCAGGTGGCACTTCAAGAGGATCCACATTCCATCTTCTGGCTTGGCTCCCATCATGTATCTCATCAACACTCACACTTTAGCCTCAACGTGGAGCACTTGACTCCACATAACTCCACAAATTCACACTAACACATACATACAACACGACAACAATTCAAGTAACACTCATTAATGCAACTTTCCACAAATGGTAGTAATCAAATTTCAAATTCAAATGAAATATATTCAATACCACTACTTCAAGTTAATGGAATGTGTTTGAATTCAAATGATTTCCTTTTTCCTACAAAGTTCAAATCTGAAAATTGTAAAAGACAATCACAATTCCATAATTATCAACACTCCATTCACTCTCCTTTGCTTTCAAAATTCAAACTACAATTCTGAAATCATCAACTCTCATTTTGCTCTTCTTTGTTTTCATATTTTCCACTTTTTCCGAGTGATCACAAATTATCACAAAGAAACACTGCTCTTCCTCACGGCAAGCTCAAGGACACTACGTTCCAATTCCATCAATCAGCATACACACAACACCACACACACATACTGATGTGCCTAGAACCAAGATTAAGTATATACAAATGAACCAAATAACAATCCTTAAAGGACAAGGTCAATTCGATTCAAGGTGGAGCAAATTGTTGCATGAATCCTAATTGCAATAGATGATCCGAATGCTATATTTCATGAAATGAATTACACAATGTTGTATTCCTCAATGAAGATCTCTAATATTCTTATGAAAACCACGTGAAATAGCACACAAAATCAACAAGATCTAATTTCTTGATTCCCTTTTCCAATAATGTAAACCATGGTTCAAATGAAGCAAATATTGATGGTAAATAACAAGTGCTAAAAACCAATCAATTAAGTAATAATAATTTGATTACAAATGCAATCAAATTTGACCAAGAAGACTTCAATCCAACCTTAGATATAACTCACTAGAGATGAAAAGAAACATAATAATAAGAAATTGTTATAACTCACAATTTCTCTTTGTTGCACTCATCACAATTCTAATTCTTGGGATTAAAATTGATAAGTGGAATTGAACTAAGGAAGAACCCTAATTATCTCACGTAAAAGTGTATGTCTATTCTGAAAAATTCTCCCTCAAAAACCCTACTTAAGCAAGTATTTATACTTGCTCTCTTTAGGCTTAAAAGTCCACAAAATTACAACTATGTCACTTTTAGGGTGGTCGGTCCTGAAACTCAATTACAACTAAATAAAAAGTGTCCCAAAAAACTTACAACATAAATAGTTCAAAGAAAATAAATTACAAGTAAAAATAGTCTTCAACATGCTAATTCTTCAATAAGATTCGTCGGCCCAACTGATCTTCGGTTTAGGTCGGTCCATGGATAACCCACAAGCTGAGTTTGAGTGAGTTTGTCCATCTCCCTGTAAAGCATGGTAAGTGTTCCTATTGGAATATACAATACATGAATAAGAGAAAAAATGTTAGTAAACAAATAATTCCGGGGTCGATGTGCTAAAAATGGGCCCTCAACGCCAAGATTTGAAATTCTTTGGCTCTTGCCCAAATGATAGGTCTTGATGGATTTTGATTCCTATCACATACCCTTCACTTAACACACAAACACAACGCCACACACACATACCTTTTTACATACGGTGTAGTACACACAGACACACTCTTCCACACTTGTGCTTCTCCACTTCAAATACACTTTCGAAACGACAAATTACAAGCAAAGAAACTCAATTCAAAATTCAAATGAGTTAAATTATTGCAATCTTTCCACAAATGGTAAGGAGCCACTTTCAAATTCAAATGAACACACAATTACTTCTATCACTTAATGTGTGTTTTGAAATTGAAATAGCTTCCTTAAACCCACACTCTCAATTTTGAAAATGCACACTAAGCCCCTTTATGTCCAAAAAACAAAACAAGTAAAATACACCTCCACTTCTTCACAATTGAGGCAACTTCAAGTTATGAGTTTTGAATCATAAGATATGCTACTACTCCTCTTCTTTTCATGAAAATGAACAACCAAATGGAGCTTCAACAAGACCACAAAATTCACTTCAACAAGTAGCAAGTTCAACTCCTCAATCAAGACAATTATGCAACTTCAATCAACAACATTAAACAACTCAATTTCACTTTTCAGTATTTTGGATCAAGATGCAAAATCAAGAACCCTAAAATTTCCAAAATCAAAATCAAATAATCCCTTCTCACAACCTCAAGCTCTGATACCAAATTATAATGTGCCTAAAACCAAGATTAAGCACATGCAAAACCAATTTGAAAGACAATTAGTAAATGTCAACCAAACTAGTTTCAATAACATGAACAATGCCATCAAATCTTCTCTACTTGTAACCAATTATTCAACAATAGATATCAATCTTATTCAGTATGACATAGCTCTGAACGAAGATAGTCCTAAAAGAGTTTAAGCAATGCAAATAATACAATTAATACTCTAAATGACATGATCAAAAGGTTCAAAGGACAACAAAATTGTGTAATCCTTATGATGTAAGATAGCTGAAGTTATAGTTTTCAAGGGAAAAATATTACAAAGAATGAAATCCTCAATTACACACTACAATACTTGAAATCTACATAATTAACACGAAACACAGATTTACTTCCCAACAATTGATCTAACGGTCAAAGAGGCTAAATGAAGGTTAAAACTAAGGCTAAAACCAATCAATAAGCAATAAGAATTTGATTACAATGCAATCAAATCTACCAAGAAAACATCCAATTAACCCTAGATAAGTCAGTATAAAAAGGAACCACAAAAAGGAATTGATATTACTTACAATAGGAAGAATCCAAACCCTCTCACATAATTGTGAAGTCTATATGAAAAATTCTCTCTAAATAACCCTACTTAAGTAAGTATTTATACTTGCTCCCTTTAGGATTAAAAGTTCACAAATTACACTATTCACTTTTGGTGGCCGTCTAAAACTAATTACCGCAAAGAAAGTGTCCTAAAAGAGATTACAACATAAATAGTCCAAAGAATTCTTATAAATAAAAATAGTCTTCATCATGTAGTCTTCCTAGATTCGCGGCTTGCTCAATCAGTTTAGGTTGGCATGGATAACGCACAACTGAGTCTTAGTTGAGTTTGCCATCACCTGTAAAGCATATAAGTGTCTGTTGGAAATACTAATCATGAATAAGAAAAAGAGGTTGTAAACAAATAATTCCTATTGTCGATTTTGCTCAAATGGATTCATTACAAATTGAATCCTTGGTTCATATCCTAATGATAGTTTTTTGATTTGATCCTATCATCCACATTCTAAATGAATCCTTTGCTGGGAACCACCAATCTCCTTAAACCCAAATTATTGATTAAAGCAAGTATGTGGAATGCCTTTTTCAGAGTGAATAAAAAAAGATTCCATACTGGTTAATCTCTTTTGAAATTTCTAAAAAACTACCATCTGATTTGCACACTAGTGGATGATTTTGGAGCCAAATGAATCTTCTGAAAGAGCCGAAGGGATATGATATTTTCATGAAAAGCTATACACTAAACCCACATGAGCATCTGTTTGATAAAACAATGCTATTCTATATGCATATCAGTGTATCGTGGGTTATGACCTAGTTCTATGAATACAGGAAAACCAATGACACCAAGACCACCATTCTAGCCAGAAGATTCAAAATCAAATGGTGAGACGGTTTCAAAATGTAGGAAAAGTTGAAGAAAATGTGATCCTTGGATTGATCAACAACTCAGCCAATGTTTTGAAAACCTAGGAAATGGCACAAGTTCCCCTCCTACATGTGATGGGAAATTTTCTGGCACCATAGATGCTTTCAAAACTCAATTTCGATGATGATCCAAATCGCCCATATTTCACTTCATTTTTTTTATCTAATAAATATTTGAGAAAATAATCTTACAAGTATAATAATATTTCTCCATGGTATGCCAACATGTCCTACATTATTTGATGGCCATTGACATCATCAGATTTGCATCTAGCTCGCTATGATTGTTTTCACTTTGAAGCATGGTTCTTGAAATTATATTATTTGATTCTTTGTAATTTTTTTATGAACCATTATATGTGTAATTCTTTGGACATTTTCATTGTTTGTAATTTTCATTTAGATCGGTACCCTAAAAGTGACAGTTGTATTTTTTGACTTTCTAACCCTAAAGGGAGCAAGTATAAATACTTGCTTAAGTAGGGTTTTAGACGGCCGAATTTTAGATAACACATTACTTTACATAGAGAGCTAGGATTTCCTAGTTCAATTTCCTCTTATCAATTTCAATCCCAAGAGTTGAGAATGTGGCGAGTGCAACAATTGAAATTGTAGGTCATATCAATTTCTAATTGTTGTGTATTCTTTTTTTCTCTAACGTGTAATATCTAGGGTTGGATTGAATAATTTCTTGGTCAGATTTGAGTTAGTTTGATTCGAAATGGTGTGCTTGTTTTGAGTACTTAATTTACTTGTTATTAACCATCATCAATTGCTTATCATTTGAACTGTGAATTTCCTTTCTATAAAGGGGGATCTCGGAATTGATTTTGCTGTTGATCTTGGATTCACGTGGTATTTCAAGAGTATTAGTGATCTTCACTAAGGAATATATCATTGTGATAATTCATTTCATGAAATACAACATTCAGATCATCTATTGCAATTAGGAATCACGCAATTCCTAGCTTGTTGAATCGGATTCGATTTAATGCATTTAGGGTTGGTTTTTAATCCATTTGATTGTGCTTAATCCCCTTTTAGGTACATCATAATTTGGTATCAGAGATCGAGGTTGTGAGAAGGGTTATTTGCAATTTGAATTCGGAAATTTAGGGTTCATGTTCTTACATTTTCAATTCCGAAATTGGAAGTAAATTGAAATTGTTGTTGTAATTGCTTGAAGTAGCGTGATTTGTCTTGAGTAGAAGTTGAACTTGCTACTTGTTGGAGTGCATTTTGAGTACTTGTTGAAGCTTCTATGTTGAGGACTTCACCGTGGAGGAAGGGGAAAGTTAGTGCATTTTGAATACAATTTCGGAAGTGCAATTGTGTAGGGAGAAAAATTGTGATCCTTACATTGTTTGTTTTTAGAAAATTAGAGGAGTAATTGAGCAAGTCCAGATTTGAGTAGTGTGGAAGATTTGGAAATTATTTGATTTTCAAAACAAACATTAAGATTGAAGGAGTTAATGTGTGTTTTTTTGAATTTGAAAATTACTTCTTACCAATTGTGGAAAGGTTGCAATTAGTAAAGTGGTTTGATTTTCAAATTTGAATTGTTACTATTTTGGTGTATAAGTTGCAGTTTACTTTAGTGTTTGTAGTGGTGAAACTTGTATGATTAGGAGTGTGAACCGTGGAGTGTGTGTAGGGTTGCGTTTGTACGTTTGCAAAAATAAATTGTGGAGGTTGTTACACCATGGTTGTATGTGTATGAATTATGGTGTAAAAAGGAGTATTGAGTTGTTGGGGTTGTGTTTATGTGTTGAGTGAGGGAATTACCATTTGTGAATTTGTGGAATTATGTGGAGTAAGGTGCTGCACATTGAAGCTAAAGTGTGAGTGTGTGTCGCGGCTAAGAAAGGAAGGTTTGAGTAGTAGAATTTGAATTCAAACAAATCATTAAAGTGTGGAAGTAATCCTATTTGTTATTTTTCCGTGACTTTATGATGTTATGTCATTTTGGGCTTTTGTTATTACGAGTTGTAAACCCTAATATAAGCTACATGGGTTGAAAATAGAACAGTGAACACACATACAACATTGAATAACATATTTTGAGAGAATTCCTCTCTTGGTTCTCTAAAGAACTTCTCTTGGACTTATTGGATTTCTTCCGTAGCGTTCATCCCGACTTATCAATTGGTCTTTCATCCCGATTGTAGCGTCAATAGAATATGCCAAGGTTCTTGCCTCACCTATAGGCAACGGGTCGTAGTTCCACTTGATTGTTTTGGCATCTTGGGTTGCAATTCCAAACGTATTGGTATTGGGTTTCGTCACACGTGGGCGTAGTTTGTATCAATTTGGTATCAAAGTCTAGGTTTGTTAAACATCAGTTCAGTTTGAGGAAGGTAACATCAAAACCCTAACTCCAATCGTTCATATCAATTGTTCATATCGAGTTTCGTGTTGTCATAGCTTTGTACTCAAGTCCATAGTGTTAATTGTTTCTTGAGTAGTGTAGTGCATCCTATTAATCTTGTTACAAACAAAAGAACAAAAAAAAAAGTGAACAAAAGGACGAAACAAAGGCAACAAAAAGGAAAGAAAAGAGGAAAATTCAAGCCCCTAGAGTTGTTCTTGAATTCTACGGAAGGGATTGGTGTAGTTTGGGTTAGTTCCAAGAGAATTGAGAAGAGGGATTGGTGAGTTGATATCATCATTGCTTGTGAGAATACACGAGTGATTGTGGGATATCATCCTTTGAGTGAAACACGTAAGGGAGTGAATTGTGAGGCTTAATCCTATATATATTTGTGTTAGTACTAACCTTTATTGCAGGAATTATGTCGAGAAAACATTCTCCTGAAGGTGAGAGGGGAAGGTTTGATGCTAGGTTAGTGATTGAGGCATTGAGGAGTGAGATGAAGAGGATGTTTCAGGAGGGCATGGAACAAATTCATGAGACGGTGGAGCAAAAACTAGAGCAATCTAAAAACGTCTTTCAAGGGAGTAAGAGGGAGAGTTGTTCTAGGAGATGACAAAGGGGTGGAGATGAAATTTCTGATGATGAATTTGATGAACCTTCTATCGGGAGTTATAAAGGTTATGGTGGTAGGAATAGAGGAACTAGAGATTGGGAAGATAGAGGAGATAGGAATAGAGAGGATAATCAATTGAGTAGTACAAAGATGAAGATTCCTCCTTTCCAAGGGAAGAATGATCCCGAGGCATACTTAGAATGGGAAAAGAAGGTAGAGATGGTGTTTGATTGTCACAATTATAGTGGGAGAAAGAAAGTGAAGCTTGCTGCCATTGAGTTTTCAGATTATGCCATAGTGTGGTGGGATCAATTAATGTTGAATAGAAGGAATGGTAAACCACCTATTGAGTCTTGGGAAGAGATGAAGAGGGTGATGAAGAAGCGGTTTGTTCCTACTTATTACTATCGTGAGTTGCACAACAAATTGCAAACTCTTAAGCAGGGAAGCCGAAGTGTGGATGAGTATTTCAAGGAGATGGAGGTTACTATGATTAGAGCGAATGTAGAGGAGGATAGAGAGGTTACCATGGCTAGGTTTCTTGCTGGGTTAAATAGAGAGATTCAAAATGTCGTAAAATTGCAGCATTATGTAGAATTGGAAGATATGGTTCACATGGCTATAAAGGTTGAGAACCAACATAGGAGGAAAGGTAGTAGTACTGTACGGTTTCAACAGGGTGCTGGTTCATCCACCTGGAAGATGAACCAATGGATGAAGGAAGAAAAGTCTTTACCCACCAAGCCAAAGGGAGAGTAGAGGCAAGCGGGCTCTACTTCTGGTAACTAAGGTAAACCTGATTCTTCTACTCCTAGAAATCGTGACATTAAATGTTTTAATTGCCAAGGCAGAGGCCATATTGCTAGTCAATGTCCGAATAGGCGTGTTATGATTCTGCGTGATGATGGTGAGTATGAGACTGAGGGGGATAGTGAAGATGATGATATGCCTTTATTGGAGGACGCTAGTGATGACGAGGAGCCTGCAGCAGGGAAGTTAGTGGCAGTAGTGAAGTGAGCTTTGAATGTGCAGGTGAAGGAAGAAGAGGAGGTGCAATGAGAGAATATCTTTCATACTAGATGTTATCTAGGTGATCATATTTGCAGTTTGATCATTGATGGGGGGGGGGGGGGGGGGGGGGGGTGGGGGGGTTGCACTAATGTGGTGAGTACTTTTATTGTTGAGAGGTTGGGACTCAAGATTACTAAACACCCTAGCCCATATAAATTGCAGAGGCTGAATGATAGTGGCGAGATTAAGGTAAGTAAGCAAGCCTTGATTGCTTTTCGTATCGGTAGGTATGGGGATGAGGTGTTATGCGATGTACTGCCGATGCAGGCGTGTCATGTGTTGTTGGGGAGGCCATGGCAGTTTGATAGGAAGGTTGTTCATGATGGCTTTTCTAACAAGTATACACTTGTTCACCATGGCAAAAGCTATAATCTTAAACCCTTAACACCTAAACAAGTGTATGAGGATCGGTTGCAGCTACGACAAGCTTTTGCAAAATATAAGGTGAGTGAAAAACAGAGGGAGAGTGAGAGAGTAAAAGACATGGACAAAGAAAAAGAAAACAAAAGTCAATATCAAAAGGAAAAAGAGAGGAAGGCTGGAAAGAGCGTGAAAGGCCAAGTTGAAGGGGGATCAACTTTGGTGGTGAGAGAAAAGGAGAATGCAGCCTTGCAAAAGGAGAGTTGTGTGGCAAGAGCGAGTGTAGCGAAGAAAGCGTTAGTGATGAAGCAACCTATGTTGTTACTGGTTTTTAAGGAAACTTGTTTGAATACTAACGAACTTTTTAACTCTTTGCCTAATGTGATTGTGTCTATTATGCAGGACTTTGAAGATGTCTTCCCTGAGGAGATTCGAAAGGGGTTACCACCTATTCGTGGTATTGAGCACCAGATTGACCTTGTACCTGGAGCATCTATTCCAAACAAACCAGCTTATAGAAGCAATCCAAAGGAGACAAAGGAACTCCAAAGGCAGGTCAATGAATTAATGGAGAAGGGGTACATGAGAGAAAGCATGAGCTCATGTGCAGTGCCTGTGATTTTGGTGCCTAAGAAGGATGGGTCATAGAGAATGTGAGTTGATTGCCGTGCCATCAACAACATCACGGTAAAGTATCGTCATCCCATTCCTTGCTTAGATGACATGTTAGATGAGTTACATGGGTCTAGTGTCTTTTCCAAAGTTGATTTGAAGAGCGGATACCACCAAATTAGAATAAAAGAAGGTGATGGGTGGAAAACCGCATTAAGACAAAATATGGATTGTATGAGTGGTTAGTAATGCTTTTTGGTTTAACTAACGCACCTAGTACTTTTATGAGACTTATGAACCATGTTTTGAGGACTTTTATTGGCAAATTTGTGGTTGTCTAATTTGATGATATCTTCATTTATAGCAAGAGTTTAGAAGACCATATATCTCACTTGAAGGATGTTTTAGAAGTTCTTCGAAAGGAGCAATTATATGCTAACCTCAAAAAGTGCACTTTTTGCACAGACAAACTTGTGTTTCTTGTTTTTATTGTTAGTGCATAGGGAATACAGGTTGCTGAAGAGAAGATTCATGCGATCCAAGATTGGCCTAATCCAACTAATGTAAGTAATGTGCGGAGTTTCCATGGACTAGTGAGCTTTTATAGGAGGTTTGTGAAGGATTCCAGCACCATTGCAGCACCACTTACTGAAGTAATCAAGAAGAACGTGGGGTTCAGATGGGGAGAGCAACAAGAAAAGGCCTTTCAGATGCTTAAAAATAAGTTGACTCATGCACCATTACTTGCCTTACCTGATTTTTCTAAAACTTTTGAAATTGAGTGTGATGCTTCAGGAATAGGTATTGGAGTAGTGCTCATGCAGGAGAGAAGACCAATTGCATTCTTTTGCGAGAAGCTAAGTGGGGCAACCTTGAACTACACTACTTATGACAAGGAGTTATATGCATTGGTTTGAGCGCTGGAGACTTGGCAACACTATCTTTAGCCAAAGGAGTTCGTGATCTACATTGATCATGAATCCTTGAAGTACTTGAAGCGACAACATAAGCTAAACAAAGGACATGCTCATTGGGTAAAGTTTATCGAAACATTTCCCTATGTCATCCACTACAAGCAAGGTAAAGAAAATGTTGTTGCTGATGCGCTTTCTAGAAGGTATGCTCTTATCTCTACTATTAGTTCTAGATTGCTTGGTTTTGAGCATATTAAAGAATTGTATGCTGCTGATCGAGATTTTTGTGAAGAGTATGTGCACTGTGAGAAGAGTGGTCATTGTAAATTTTATAAGCATGAAGGATTCTTGTTTAGGGAGAATAAACTTTGCATTCCAAATTGTTCGTTAAGAGAATTATTAGTAAGGGAGTCTCATGGAGGTGGTTTAATGGGGCATTTTGGAGTAGCTAAAACCTTAAGGGTTTTGCAGGAATAGTTCTATTGGCCTCACATGAAACGAGATATTGAGAGGATTTGTGAGCGATGTGTCACTTGTAAGCAAGCAAAATCTAGAGTCCAACCTCATGGGCTTTATACCTCACTTCCCATTCCTCATGAGCCTTGGGTAGATATTTCCATGGTTTTTGTGTTAGGATTACCCAGGTCTAGGCATGGTCGAGACTTTATTTTTGTAGTCGTTGATAGATTTTCTAAGATGGCACATTTCATTCCCTGCCACAAAACAGATGATGCTTGCAATATTGCTAATTTGTTCTTTAGGGAAGTTGTGAGATTGGATGGTATGCCTAGAACAATCGTATCGGATCGAGATGCTAAGTTCTTGAGCTACTTCTGGAAGACCCTGTGGGCTAAGTTAGGAACTAAGCTATTGTTTTCTACTACTTGTCATCCACAGATTGATGGTTAAACTGAGGTAGTAAATCGAACTTTATCTACTTTATTTAGGGCAGTCATTAAAAAGAACATTAAAAGTTGGGAGGATTGTTTACCGCATGTTGAATTTGCCTATAATCGCACAATGCATTCTGCTACTGAGTTTACTCCATTTGAAATTGTGTATGGTTTTAATCCACTAACTCCATTGGATTTATCACCTCTGCCTATTTTGAATATGTTAATCTAGATGGTAAGAAGAAAGCAGAATTTGTTAAACAGATCCATGAGAAGGTAAGGTTAAACATTGAGCGAAGAACAGAGCAGTATGTGAAATAAGCCAACAAGGGTCGTCGACAAGCTGTCTTTAAACCTGGAGACTGGGTTTGGGTTCACATGCACAAAGAGCGATTTCCTATGCAGCGTTGATCTAAATTACTTCCTAGAGGCGATGGACCATTTCAAATTCTTGAGCGCATCAATGATAATGCATACAAGATAGATTTGCCAGGTGAGTATCAAGTAAGTGCTACTTTTAATCTTACTGATTTGAGTCCTTTTGATGTAGGCGACGATTTGAGGACAAGTTCTTTTCAAGAGGAGGGGAATGATGAGAGCCATGATGGGAGCCAAGCCAAAAGGTGAAATGTGGATCCTCTTGAAGTGCCACCTGGACCGATCATAAGAACTCGAGCGAAATGATTCAAGGAAGCACTTAACGGGTTGATAAATGATGTCCAAGAAGCCGGAAAGGATTGGAGCAACCATGAGAATGAACTTGCATTTGTACAAGTCATTCAAGGAGATCAAAGCATAGGAGGTCAAAGTTGCCAGCCTTGACAACGCTGGCTTAAACACTACCGGCGTTGCCATTCGCGCACGATAGAGGGACTACGCCGGATTACTATGCTGCCGACCTATATACCTGGCGTATATCCTACGCCGGCTCCTACGCCACCAGCTTTCATTTCCTATTTGTTATTTTTCTATGACTTTATGATATTATGTCGTTTTGGGCTTTTTTTATTGTAAACCCTAATATAAGCTGCTAGGGTTGAAAACAGAACAGAGAACACACATACAACATTGAATGACATATTTTGAGAGAATTCCTCTCTTGGTTCTCTAAAGAACTTCCCTTGGACTTATTGGATTTCTTCCGTAGCGTTCATCCCGACTTATCAATCAGTCTTTCATCTTGATTGTGGCATCAACAGAATATACCAAGGTTTGCCTCACCTATAAGCAACGGGTCACGGTTCCACTTGATTGTTTTGGCATCTTGGATTGCAATTCCGAACGTATTGGTATTAGGTTTCGTCACACATGGGCGTGGTTCGTATCACTGAGTAGTAGGCCCAATACTACTACCAGACCTATGGCAATTGACAGTTGATCAAGAAGGGCAAAGGCAGTAGGTGAGATAGTGAGAGTAGTGGACAAAACTACCCCTAGTACTACTAGAGAAAATATACCCTCTGGAAAGGGTAAAGAGGCGATAACACTAGATGCGAGGCAGACTGTTCCTAGATCTACTAGTGGAAAAGTACGCCAAATCAAATGCTTTAAGTGCATGGGATTTAGGCATATGGTAGCACAGTGTCCAAACAAGAGGGTGATGACTGTTATGGAGGGCGTTGGGGAAGATGTTGTGGTTGAGGAGGAATAAGCTAAACCTATAGACCTATTTGTAGCATTAAAGGAGTATTACGATGACTAGACTACAAAAACACATGAGGAGTGTATAGGTGAACATTATCTACCTATTAATGTGTTACGTAGGACTCTAACCTTATCTCTTGATGTTAATGGCATACAGAGGGAGAACATATTCCACATCTCTTGTAGGATCAGAGGTAACCTTTGTGTACTCATCATTGATAGTGGTAGTTGCATGAATGTTATATCTGCTACACTAGTAGACAAATTACATTTATCTACTGGTTTACATCTTAGCCCTTATGACTTGCATTGGTTGGACAATCTGGGCAGTATACATGTTACGCTAAGGGCGAAGGTGCCTATGAGTGTTAGATAGCAATATCACGATGAGGTTCTATGTGATGTAATTCCTATGTGTACATTCCGTTTGTTGTTGGGTAGGCCCTGGATATTTGATCGGAAGGTGTTACATGATGGATTCAAGAACACCTATATGTTTAGTATGGGAGGGTTTCGCATAGTACTATCACCTATGACTCCATTTGAGGTGCACTAGTTTTAGGAACAGATCAAAACTACTTCAACTACATCTGATAGCTAGGAGAACATGTCAACAGAGATGTTAGGGCTCAAATTTTAGAAATGGCCCTCTAGATTTAAGGGCAAATCTTTCAGAAGCTCGAGGAGATGATGGGAAATTTTCTAACACCATAGATGCTTTCAGAACTCGATTTAGATGATGATCTAAATCGCTTATATTTCACTTCATTTTTTTTTATCTAATAACTATTTGAGAAAATAATCTTACAGGTACAATAATATTTCTCCATAGAATGCCAACATGTCCTACATTATTTGATGGCTACAGGACACCATTAGATTTACATCCAATAGCCCACTGTGATTGTTTTCACTTCAAAGCATTGGCTCTTAAAGATTTATATTATTTTGTACTTTGTAATTGTTCTATAAACCATTTTATGTTGTAATTTCTTTTAGGATATTTTCATTTGTTTGTAATTTTCATGTAGGACCAGCCACCTTAAAAGTGGCATAGTTGTAATTTTGTGGACTTTCTAACCCTAAAGGGAGCAAGTATAAATACTTGCTTAAGTAGGGTTTCGAGGAGGCCAAATTTTCAAATTAAACACATTCACTTTACGTAAGAGAGCTTAGCGTTTCCCTAGTTTAATTTCCTCTTATCAATTTCAATCCCAAAAGTTGATATTGTGGCGAGTTCAACAATTGAAATTGTGAGTCATATCAATTTCTAATTGTTGCATATTCTTTTCTTCTCTAGTATGTAATATCTAGGGTTAGATTGAATCATTTCTTGGTTAGATTTGAGTTAGTTTAATTCGAAATGGTGTGCTTGTTTTGAGTACTTAATGTACTTGTTATTAACCATCATCAATTTCTTATCATTTGAATTGTGAATTGCCTTTCTATAAAGGGGGATCTCATAATTGATTTTGTTGTTGATCTTGGATTCACGTGGTATTTCAAGAGTATTAGTGATCTTCATTGAGGAATATATCATTGTGATTATTCATTTCATGAAATACATCAGTCGGATCATCTATTGCAATTAGAAATCACGTAATTCCTAGCTTGTTGAACTAGATTCAATTTAGTGCATTTAGGGTTGGTTTTTGTTCCATTTGATTGTACTTAATCCCCTTTTAGGCACATCATGGTGGGAAATTTTCCGAACCACCTATACCTTTAGAACTAGATTTGGCTGATGATCTAAATCGCTTATATTTCACTTCATATCTTTTTATCTAATAAATATTTGAGAAATAATCTTACAGGTACAATAATAATTCTCCATGGGATGCCAATATCTCCTACACTAATTGATGGCCATGGGACGTCTTCAAATTTACAATCAAAGACCCACTGTGATTGTTTTCATTTCGAAGCATTGGCTCATGAAGATTTATGATATTTTGTACTTTGTAATTGTTTGATAAACTATTTTATGTTGTATTTTCTTTTGGAACACTTTCATTTTGATTGTAATTTCCATTTAGGACCGACCACCTTAAAAGTGGCAAAGTTGTAATTTTGTGCATTTTCTAACCTTAAAGGGAGCAAGTATAAATACTTGCCTAAAATAGGGTTTGAGGAGGCCATTTTTCAAAATTGAACTTCACTTTTATGTGAGAGGGTTAGGGCTTATTCCTAATTCATTTGCTCTTATCAGTTTCAAATCCCAATTTGAGGTTGTGGCGAGTGGCTTCAAGGTTAATTTGTGAGTAATATCAAATTTACTTTGTTACAATTTCCTTTTCTCTCTAGTGAGTAATATGTAGGGTTCAATTGGTTGTTTATTGACCGAATTTGATTGCATTTGTAATCAAATTCATGTTGCTTAGCCTTAGTTTTAACCTTCAATTTAGCATTTTCTTGGAACCGTGGGTCATTTTGTTGGGAAAGTGAATCACGAAATTGGATCTTCTTGTTCTTGTGTGTAATTCACGTGGAATTCTTGTGATTGTTATTATATTGGAGAAGATTATCATTGTTGGATTGTTAATTGCAACTTTAGAGCATTCGGATTTCATTAAATCTCCATTAGGGTTCACGCAATTCATGATCCTATTGAACCAATTTTTAAATGTGAATTGAAGTTGTTTCTTTGATTCATTTGTATGTGCTTAATCTTTGTTTTAGGCACATCAAATCAACATGACAGAAGATTCCTCATATCCTTAATGGCTAGGGTCTAAAATCGATGAAATAGTTACTGGAACAAGCCTTAGCAAGCCTCAATGAATCAACCAATGAAGACTCCACTTAGTCTAGATCAACTTACAGTAGAGAAAGCAATGAAGACAACTATTATGGGATCGACTTTGCAAAACCGTAAGAAAACCAATGTAAGTATTTTGTTGTACTTACAGTAAGATACGTAGGAATTTTGTTTTAAATTTTAATGTAAAGTATAGTATTTTATACTATACTATTTTTAGTATTTAAGTGCAATGTACGTATCAATGTAATGTTTTCCTTAAAAATATCGTCATCTATGGTATAATGATGGGTGGAATCTTTCCACCAAAAGCAATTCTAGATTTTATTATCTCCAACAGTAAAACCCCGACAACTTTTACTATTCAAAACAGTGAAAGTACTTTTACTATTCACTATGGTAAAACAATGAAATTTTCTTTAAATAAGGAAGCTAGAGACAAAATTTATCTTTGAAAGCTTTGACAAGTAATTTTTAGTAAATAAATTATATTGGAAAAATATTTCTTTTTCTAATAAAAAATTATCTTGAAATATGATCTAAAAATTGAATTTCTTGTATTTATGTATTGAATCCAAGTTTTTTTTTATGCTTCAGTGTTAAAAAAAAAAACTTATTTTGACAAGGAAATCATATTTAAAAAAGTCTAGTTTCATTGTTGAAGGGAAAATTATTTAAATCATAGATAAACCTTTGTACATAGACTTACTAAGGTATTGAACTAATATCACATAATCTTCTTCCATCTTTTCTGAATCTTTCCACTTTCTTCTAATTCTACTTACTTTCCCTTCTCATCTAATGTTTTCTTCTTTTAATATTACTATTCTTCTAATGCTTCATTTCTTGTAATGTTTCTTTAATGTCATGTATATATGCTCACATTATTAATGTAATTAATGTTTTATTATATGTTTAATTAGAACAATTCCCCACTAGCCTTAGCTCTGCCACCTCTGGTGGATCTTGTTCTTGTTCTTTATTTTATGTTTTCAAATGTTATAAACCCCATATGAATTGGCTAAGCTACCAATTAGAGGTTTTATTTAATGTTTATCTAGGATCTTAGGTATATTAGCTTGAAACTCACCTCAGAGGGCTATTGGTTTTGGAAAGAGACACCTTGGAAGATGTATAACATCGTTGGTGTTCTTGATGAGGCTTGATATACAACGCCACGTACCAAGATATTAGAAATGTCTGTCTTATTTAATGTTCTAAATGCTTTCTTTAAATTCTTTCTTTCTTCTATTTAATTATTTAATATTTTTATGTATCTTTAATGTTTTATGAATTTTAGTTAACACTTTCATAATTTATTTCCAATACCATTTCTAAGTTAGTCTTTTCATATACACTACACAAATTTGTAGGCACTAAGATCTTGCCCTTGATGGTATCAAACCAAAGGGGGCATATATAGTTAGTTAGAGTGTTTGTTGTTTAAATTGATGAACACAATTCTTTAGTGGAAACCAATTTTTATAAATTTTATTTGCTTGGAATGACCCTAAGTGGAAGACTAGGCCATTAAGGTAAGTGCAGGGGCTTGACGTAAATTCTGCGAGATTAAAGGGTAGCGAAAAGAGCCAACGAGGTAAAACCTTAATACTAAGTCTTTTATTAGTTCTACAAGTAAATTTATAAAAAATGGAATAGTGTAGTGTTTTAATTTAAACAATGGATGATACGAATTTGGTATGCTCTAATACCAAATGTTAAGAATTTGAATGCTCTGATGATACGAAACACTTGACGCAAATCAAATCTCCAAAATAATCAAATGTTACAAATTTTAGGGTTTTCTGGATTTTGGTACTAACGAAATAAAAATAAAGGATATGGATAAAATTACCAATCTATAGATGCCAAGATTGATAAAATTAAACTAATTCGCAATCAAATCATAGAACGATAAAGACCACATTCTATAAATCAATCACTAAGGTTAAAGAATTCCAAGAATTCAATAACGATGTTCAGCACAAATTCTATAGGAACCAAGAATTTGATAAGAACAACTAGAATAAAGTGAAATCAAATTCTCAATATTCAAGAACTCCCAAGAGGATTCACAAACTCAAAGTGTTTATCTGTTCAACAAAAATAACATCCTCCTCGAAAATACCTAAAGACCACTATTTATATCATGCCTAAACAAATTGTGCGGGGCCATTCAAGGCTGGCCAAAGGCTAGCGGCCTAAATATAAGCTGGCACTAAAGGCCAGCGGCCTACATATAGGCCGGCACCGAGGTCGGTGGCCTTGAATTTAACTCGGCCAGCCTTTATTCAAGGCCAGCATAAGTGATACGATTCCAAGAGCGAAAATATGAGCACCAAAAAAAGGAGGACATAGGCGTCGGGAGGACCCAAGGCGAAGTCCGGCCAGCCTTAAGCCGGCCTTGAATAAAGGTCGGCCGAGTTCACTTCAAGGCCGCCAGCCTTGGAGCCGGCCTAAATAAAGGCCGTCGGCTTTAGTGCCGGCCTAAGTGAAGACCACTGGTTTTTGGTGCTGACCTAAGTGAAGGCCGCTGGCCTTTTGCCGGCCTTAAGTCGACCTTGAATGTTTTGCACAAATTTTTTAGATGATATAAATAGGGTCCTTAGGGTTTTTCGTGGGGGAATTATCATTTTGGTTGTAAAACAGAGACACTTGAGTGTGTGAGAATCTTCTTTGAAGATTTGAGAATATTAAGAATTGAATTTTCACTTTATTCGTATTGTTCTTATCAAATTCTTGGTTCATATAGAATTTGTGGCGAGCATTGTTATTGAATTCTTGGAATTCTTTAATCGTAGTGATTGATTTATAGAACGTGGTCTCTATTGTTCTATGATTTGATTGCGAAACAGTTTAATTTTATCATTCTTGGCCTCTATAGATTGATAATTTTATCCATATCTTTGATTTTATTCGTTAGTTCCAAAATCCAGAAAAACCTAAAAATTTGAGTTATTTGATTGTTGTTGACGAATTGGTTGTGTGTGAAGGAATTCGAATCCGATTCTGCGTCATTTGGTATCAGAGTATACCGATTCCGCATAATTTGGTATCAGAGCGAAGGTTAGATTCGTAAGGATTCAGAGTGAAGGATTCGAACAGATCGAGGGTTAAATTGGTAAGGCTGTTGATTCTCAATTCAATTGTAGTTTTAATTCAATACTGCTGTTGGTTGGGAAATTTGGAAATTTATTTTGTGAATTGTATTGCTGAGAATTGGTGATTGATCTATTGTTGAGAATTGGGGGTTTTGTGAATATTTTTTTGCTGAATTCAGTTGTTGAGTGTTGAATTGCTATGAATTGGTGTTTGGGGCTATTGTTAAGAGTTGGGTTGTTGGTGAATTTCTATTGCTGACTATTGAAGGGTAGAGATGTCGTCGCAAGGAAGTGTTCAAAACAACAACAATAGGAATGATGCTGATAATGGGGGTGAGGTTGTGACTAGGGATGAGTTCAATCAAATCCAAGAAAATCTTAGATTGATTATGGATAGATTGGAGGTTAAGGATAGAAGAAGCCATAGTGGTGCAAGAATTAGGAGGAGACACTCCAGTAGTGAATCTGATGCTAGTAGTGGAAGGAATAGGAGAGGAAACAATGTTGACAAGCGTAAGGGGATTGAAAACATCAAGCTGAAAATTCCACCTTTCACTGGTAGTAGTAAACCAAAGGAATTCCTAGACTGGGTGCCACGGGTTGAGAAGGTGTTTGATTGTTATGAGTGGGATGAGCGCATGAAGGTGAAGATGGCGTCTTTAGCATTTTCTAAATATGCTAGTTTGTGGTGGGATAAATTACAAACTGAGAGACGTAGGGTTGATGAGGAGAAAGTGCATTCATGGGCTTCAATGAAAAGGTTGATGAGATGCAGATTTGTGCCAGACTATTATAAATAGGAGATGCTGATGGAGTTGCAATCCTGGAGGTAAGGTAAGAAGAGCATAGAAGAGTATGTGAAGGAGTTTGAGACACTAATGGCAAGATGTGATATTAGGGAATCATCAGATGAATCCATAGCTCGTTTCATCAATGGGTTGAAGATGGATATTGCTAGTGTAGTGGAACTCCAGCATTATCAGACTCTTGAGGATGTGATTAAATTAGCCAGTCGGGTTGAGCGGCATCAGCGTAGGCGGGATCAGAAATCATATCAACACCATAAATCAGATGATGGCGAGAGGGAGAAAGAAAGGAAGGAAAAGGGAAAAGCAGTCATTAGTGAGGTTGTTGACCAAACACAACAAAAGAGGAGCAGAGATGTCAAATGTTTTAAGTGTTTAGGACTTGCCATATTGCTTTTCAATGTCCTAATAAAAGGGTTATGGTCATCAAGGGGGACAAAGTTGAGAGTGAGGAAGAAGAACAGAAGAGTACTAAGGAGAAGAGGAAGATGAAGACATTATAGCGAGTCCAGTACAGGGAGATATGCTAATGGTTCAACAGGATGAAACTGTTCCTAATCAAAGGGCTAATTTATTCCATATCCAGGGCATGGTGCAGGGAAAGACTTGTTTGATTGTGGTTGACACAGGCAGTTGCACTATTGTTGCTTCAGCAAACTGGGTTACTAAGTTGGGTTTGCAGGTGGAGCAGCATCCAAGACCTTATGCACTTCACTGGTTGAGTCCACAGGGAGCTGTTCATGTACACAAACAGGTTCCTGTTCCATTGCTTATTGGTGATTATACTAATGAAATTGTTTGTGATGTAGCTCCCATGGAAGCTGCACATTTGATCCTTGGAAGACCTTGGCAGTATGACCTCAGAGCTAAGTATGATGGATACACCAATGAGTATACCATTAAGCAACAGGACAAGACATACAAGCTTCTTCCTATGAGTCCAACTGAAGTACAACACACAAGACTGATTTGCCTTAAGAAGCCCAAGGGAAAGAGTAGTCTATTTATGTGGCCTAGTAGGATGGACGATACAGATTCGAGGTCGAATCATTTTCAACATGGAGAGAATGATACGATTCCAAGAGCGAAAATACGAGCACCAAAAAAAGGAGGACATAGGCGTCGAGAGGACCCAAGGCGAAGTCCGGCCAGCCTTAAGCCGGCCTTGAATAAAAGCCGACCGAGTTCACTTCAAGGCCAGCGGCCTTGGAGCCGGTCTAAATGAAGGCCGTCGGCTTTAGTGCCGGCCTAAGTGAAGGCCGCCAACCTTTTACTAGCCTTGAGCCAGCCTTGAATGTTTTCGCACAAATTTTTTAGGATGATATAAATAGGGTCCTTAGGGTTTTTCGTGGGGGAATTATCATTTTGGTTGTAAAACAGAGACACTTGAGTGTGTGAGAATCTTCTTTGGAGATTTGAGAATATTGAGAATTGATTTTTCACTTTATTCGTATTGTTCTTATCAAATTCTTGGTTCATATAGAATTTGTGGCGAGCATTGTTATTGAATTCTTGGAATTCTTTAACCTTAGTGATTGATTTATAGAACGTGGTCTCTATCGTTCTATGATTTGATTGCGAAACAGTTTAATTTTATCATTCTTGGCATCTATAGATCGATAATTTTATCCATATCTTTGATTTTATTCGTTAGTTCCAAAATCCAAAAAAACCTAAAAATTTGAGTTATTTGATTGTTGTTGACGAATTGGTTGTGTGTGAAGGAATTCGAATCCGAATCCGCGTCATTTGGTATCAAAGCATACTGATTCCGCATCATTAAGGCTAGCCGAACTTCGCCTTGGGTCCTCCCGATGCTTATGTCCTCCTTTTTTGGACCCCATACTGCCACCTATAGCTTGGATTGACTTTGATTTCTTTGGTGCTTGTATCTTAGCTCTTGGAATCGTATCATTCCCTCCATGTTGAAAAAGATTCAACCTCGAATCTGTATCGTCCATCCTGCTAGACCACATAAACAGACTCCTCTTTCCCTTGGGCTTCTTAAAGCAAATCAACCTTGTTTGTTGTACCTCAATTGGACTCATAGGATGAAGCTTGTATGCGTTGTCCTGTTGCTGAATGGTATACTCATTGGTGTATCCATCATACTTAGCTCTGAGGTCATACTGCCAAGGTCTTCCAAGGATCAAGTGTGTAGCTTCCATGGGAACTACATCATAAACAATCTCGTCAGTATAATCACCAATAAGTAATGGAATACGAACCAATTTGTGTACATGAACAGCTCCCTATGGACTCAACCAAGGATAAGGTCTTGGATGCGGCTTCACCTGTAAACCCAACTTAGTAACCCAACTTGCTGAAACAACATTGGTGCAACTGCCTGTGTCAACCACAATCAAACAAGTCTTCCCTTGCACCATGCCTTGAATATGAAACAAATTGGCTCTCTAATTAGGAACAGCTTCATCCTGCTTAACCATTAACAAGTCTCCCTGTATTGGATGTGCTATAATGTCTTCATCTTCCTCTTCTGCCTCAGTACCCTTCTGTTCTTCTTCCTCACTCTTAACTTTGTCACCCTTTATGACCATAACCTTTTTATTAGGACATTAAGAAGCAATATGGCCAAGTCCTAAACACTTAAAACATTTTATATCCCTAATCTTCTTTTATTGTGTTTGGTCAACAGCCTCACTAGTGACTGCCTTTCCTTCTCCCTCTCACCATCATCTGACTTATGGTGGTGATATGATTTTTGATCCTGCCATTTCTGATCCTGCCTGCGCTGATGCTGCTCAACCCGACTGGCTAATTCAATCACATCCTTTAGAGTCTGATAATGCTGGAGTTCCACTACATTAGCAATGTCCATCTTCAACCCATTGATGAAACGAGCTATGGATTCATCTGATGATTCCTTAATATCACACATTGCCATTAGTGTCTCAAACTCCTTTACATAATCTTCTATGCTTTTCTTACCTTGCCTCAAGGATTGCAACTCCATCAGCATCTCTTGTTTATAGTAATATGGCACAAATCTGCGTCTCATCAACCTTTTCATCAAAGCCTATAAACGCACTTTCTCCTATTCCGCCCTACATCTCTCAGTTTGTAATTTATCCCACCACAGACTAGCATATTCAGAGAATGCTAGAGACGCCATTTTCACCTTCATGCGCTCATCCCACTCATAGCAGTCAAACAACTTCTCAACCCGTGGCACTCAGTCTAGGAATTCCTCTAGTTTACTATTACTAATGAAAGGTGGAATTTTCAGCTTTATGTTTTCAATCCCCTTACGCCTGTCATCATTGTTTCCTCTCCTACTCCTTTCACCATTGGCATCAAATTCACCACTAGAATGTCTCCTCCTAATTCCTACACCACTATGGCTTCTTCTATCCCTATCCTCCAATCTCTCCATAATCAATCTAATATTTTCTTAGATTTAATTGAACTCAGCCTTAGTCACAACCTCACCTCCATTATTAGCATCATTCCCATTGTTGTTGTTATTAACACTTACATGCGACGACATCTCTACCAATAAAAAATTCAGCAAAGATATTCACAAAAACCCCAATTCTCAACAATAGCCCAAAACACCAATTTATAGCAATTCAACACCTAACAATTGAATTCACAGTAATACTTATCAAAATAAATTCCCAAATTTTCCAACCAACAGCAATATTGAAATAAAACTACAATTGAATTGAGATTCAACAACCTTACCGATTTAACCCGCGTCGATTCACAAATCCACCAACCTTCGCTTTGATTTAACCCGCATCGATTCACCTTCAGCTCTAATACTAAATGATACAGATTTGGTATGCTCTGATACCAAATGTTACAAATTTGAATGCTCTGATGATATAAAACACTTGATGCAAATCAAATCTCTAAAACGATCAAATGTTACGAATTTTAGGGTTTTCTGGATTTTGGTACTAACGAAATAAAAACAAAGGATATAGATAAAATTACCAATCTATAGGTGCCAAGACTGATAAAATTAAACTGATTCGCAATCAAATCATAGAACGATAGAGACCACGTTCTATAAATCAATAACTAAGGTTAAAGAATTCCACGAATTCAATAACGATGTTCGCCACAAATTCTATAGGAACCAAGAATTTGATAAGAACAACTAGAATAAAGTGAAATCAAATTCTCAATATTCAAGAACTCCCAAGAGGATTCACACACACTCAAAGTGTTTATCTATTCAACAAAAATAACATCCTCCTCGAAAATACCTAAAGACCACTATTTATATCATGCCTAAACAAATTGTGCGGGGCCATTCAAGGCCAGCGGCCTAAATATAAGCCGGCACCAAAGGTCGACGGCCTTGAAGTTAACTCGGCCGGCCTTTATTCAAGGCTGGCTTAAGGCTGACCGAACTTCGCCTTGGGTCCTCCCGACGCTTATGTCCTCCTTTTTTAGACCCCATATGCCACCTATAGCTAGGATTGACTTTGATTTCTTTGGTGCTCGTATCTTAGCTCTTGGAATTGTATCAATGGATTTATTCAAAAGAACTATGTCCTCTTCTAGCTTTGCTTCTAATGAGGGTTTCGATGACCCATTAGCAAACAATAGGGATGAAATTTATGTAAAAGACTTTGAAAAGGCAATAGATGATTGGAAAATTCCAAAATTATCTTATGACCAAATATATCAAATGGAAAAATGGAAAATTTTTGGCAAAAATGATTATGTCATAACCATTGAAGAGAAGGACATTCCTATCTCTAACTAATTAACGATAATAAAATTATTAAATAATGATTCCATTTGAAAATATGGACAAGAATGAAACTATATGCACATAGGTCTAGTCCAAGTAGGAGCTAAACCTCTTACTAAACTAGGATTAGATACTTCAGTTTTAGTGGTCCTTAGAGATGCGAGGGAACTATAGTATGAAAGATCAATTTATGCTTCAATAGAAACTAGTCTTAGTACTAGTCCAATCCAATTTAAATGTCACTTAAATGTAACCATAGCTTTTAGAGATAGAACCACCATGAGCTCTTTGATCCTCTAGATCGAGACTCTTAACTACAAAATGGTTGAAGGTACACTACTTATGGCAGTCATCTATAGAATTTATTTCAAATTAATGAAAACTGCTTTTGGATCTAAAGTGTACAAAATTGACAAAAGAGTTCAAATGTTTTTAATCTAAATTGACTTAACTAAGTCAAATGTAAATATCCCAAAAATAATAAAATGGGACCAAGTAAATTTACCTAACCACTGGGAAGTAGAAAACCCTATTCCTAGAAAAACAATATGTGATGCTGAACCATCTAATGTAATGCAACATCCAGATGGTAAAGTAACACTTTAATTCTCTATGAGATCCTTTGATTATCCTAGAAATCTAGATATTAGGTCAATGTCCTCAAATTTATCCTCTAGGAAATCTATAGATTTACCTAGAACAATAGTTAATGAACCCAAAAATATTCCCGATAGTCCGAAAATAAAGTTTAATCCTTCAATTAGTGGTTTAGTTAATAAGTCATAGATGTATGTATGTATGCAAGAATAATGCTAGCAATGATTGTTGAATAAATTTTCCTTTGTCTTTTTATGAATTTAAAGAAAAAAAAAAGTAAGAAAAGGAGAAATTTTTTAATAGTAATAAATAGGGCTATTGTCATTAAGGGTAAATTTTCAAGAATTAAAATGAAGTACTTAGTTATTTTAAAACGTCCACCATAAAGATTAGGACTACTTTCTCTCATTCTTTTTTATTTTTCCTTAGGATTTTCTTAAATTAAAATCAAAAGGTCAATTATCATCAAGGTGAAATAAACCTATCCATTAAAATTTAAAATTCACAAACTATAATAAGTATAATTGTTGTGCACCAATGGCAATTACAATATAAATCAAGGATGGAACAAACAATGTAACCAATTCCAATCAATTGTGTGAACCTTAACTTGCAAATGGAACCTTAAATTGCATGAAAATGGAAGAGAAATGATGATCCAATCACTTACCTAATGTTACTCACTAATAGTAATTGGGAAATGACTTGAAAATTATTGATATTACACACAATAATCCTAAGTTAACTCGCTACGATCCTTAATGTAGAAATTGATAAGAGTTAGATGCATGAAAAAAGAGGCTCTCCATAACTACAAATATTAGAAAATTGATTTTCCATAAGTCCCTAAAAAACCTTCATTTATAAGTATTTATACCTATTGTAAATAACGTAAGATTAACAAGGTAAAATGGATTATAAAACCGATCCTCTTGGAGCATTTGGAAATCAGTTCTCCATGTGAATTGTAAGGCAATGTATGGTCGATTTCCCTTACGTTTTGTAGGTCTAAGAATAGCTCACACATCAAACATTAGTGTGTTTGTTCGCCATGCTATAAAATTGATAAATGTACATGATAAAAGTACAAAATAATTATATAAAATAAACAAAGACATTATGTGAATATCTTGGTTCCATTTGTTCAAGAAGGCTTCTCAATGCTAGGTCAAAAGGTTTGATTCCCATCATCTCCTTAGGCCTGTGAAAGATTTGCCCTCAAATTTAATGAGACTTTTCTTAGATTGAAAACCTAAGTTTGCATGTGCTTGTCGCTTTGAAGTTTTGGTTGCCCAGTACTTTTGTTGATTTGTTCTTGGAACTTATGTACCTCAATTGGTAACAAAGGAGTTAGGATAACCGATTCACCATCCTTCTAAAACACATAAGTGTTTCTAAAACCATCATACAACACTCTCCTGTCAAACAACCAAGGTCCATTGAAAATTATATGAAATGTGCACATAAGAAGAACATCATAAACAATTTCATCATGGTATTTTTCCCTTATGCTAATTGGAACCTTCACCTCTTGGTGACATACAAACTGTCTTGTACACTTAACCAATGCAATTTATAGGGATGAAGATGTAGACTGGTGACTAGTTGCAATCTATTTACTATTGCAATAGCTATTACATTTGTGGAACTACTACCATCAATAAAACGAACACACAAATTGCCTTAAACCTGATAAGGAGTATAGAATAAGTTTTCCCTCTATACATCCCCAACATCTGGAGATGTAGTCATTGCCCTACACAACACGTTAATAGACAGATATTCATCATTTCCCTTGTCTTCACGTACCCTGGCATCTAGATCATCATAATACTCTTGTAGCACTATTGACAAATCATTACGCTCAAGTATCTCTTCCTTTCCTTCCATATTTTCCACCTCCATAGCAGTCATCACCCCTTTATTAGGATATTATGCATCCATGTGCCTAAAACCCATGCATTTTAAGCATTTGATTTGACGCATCTTTCCACTTGTTGACCTTAGCACTATTTGTCAGATATCAACCCTAACAACCTCTTTTTCCGTTCCAGAAATTTCCCTCTCTCTATCAGTAATAGTTGTATTTGTGTTCACAGTCTTATCAATTCCACCTATTCCCTTTTGTTAAATCTGCTTCCATTCTACCTATTCCCTTTTGTTCAATCTGTTGACTATCTGACCCATGAGGTTTTATGGAAGTTCCATACCTGTTGCTTGCTGCTCTAAATGGGTTGGATCACCTTTATCACTTCACTTTCAAAGCTAGCTGGATGGCCTCATCAAGGGTGTTATAACTCTGAAGCTCCACAATATAGGCAATTTCTTACATTAACCCAGACATAAATGGTACTAAGGTTTGTCAAGGAGGTTTAACTAACATACATCCGATCATTAGTATCTTAAACTCCTATATAAACTCGTCAACAATTTTGCCTCCCTACCTCAATATCTAGAGACGCATGAACAACTCCTACCTATAGTGCTCTGGTATACACCTCCTCCTCATAACCTATTTCATTTCCTACCAAGTATGTATCTTGGCCTCACCATCTCTTCGTCTACTAGCTACAAGATTCTTCCACCATAAAGTGGCATAACTAGTAAACTTTATAGCTGCAAGATGAACCTAAGTGTGATCATTAATCTCATAACACTCAAATAGGCCCTCTACCTTAACCTCTCAATCCAAGTAATCTTCTGTAGAACCCTTTCCAGTAAATGAAGACATCTGCAATTTTACATATTCTAAGCCCCAAGGCAGCTTGAGCTTACAGTTTGGGTATGGCTCATTGTCAAAATTATCATCCTTTTCCTCCTTAAAAGCATGATAATCTCCTTCCCTCCACCTATCCCTATTTCCTCCAACAGCTCCTTCCCCACGTACATTCTGATAGGCTACTCGAAGTGGGGGTGCCTATGGATTTGCCATTAGTGGTTGTGGTAATGTCATTTAATTTACCCGTGTTGCTAATGTAGCAACAAAATTAGTGAGATCCTACAATTGTTCCTCTAGTGTTCTTCTACCTGCAACACAACGACCCTGACCTCCTCCAACGTAACTGTTAGCCTTATTTCCAATCCCACCATTCACACTATCGTTTGACATGGTTTTGAATTACTCCTTGACAAATTTTTTTTTTTTTTATGTTCACAATCAGTCTTACAAGACAACAACACACTCCACGACACTACTTACAACATAACAACACAACACACTCTCATGGTACCACACAACCACAAACCAACACCTCCATGGTTTAAACACACACACAGAGTATACGCAACCTTACACCAACACCTCTTTGGTTTAAGTATACACTTCCACAATCATGGTATAAAATGATTCCAAGCTCTAGTGAAAATGCATTTAAAGGAAATTAATGTACAATTACTACACAAGGCAATTGTGGAATTAATTGAAATGACTTCCCAATTCTCACAAGTTATAACCTCATGGCAAGATGGATAAACATAATGGCAAATCTGAATTCTACACTTCCAATTCTACAACAAACAAGGATAACACGGCACAATCAACACAATTACACTCTAATGGAATCTATTGTAATGATTCCTCAAATTCATCCATGGCAAGGAACCCTAAATCAGTGCCTCCTTCTAATTCAACTATAATGACAACTGGAATACGATATAATTCAACACAAAACCTTCAATTCCACTTCACACAACATCAATTGAGAAATGAAACAATAAGAACCCTAAATCCCCAAATTGTAAATCATGAATTTCCCTTCTAAAAAATGCAACTCTAATACGAAATTATGATGTGCTCCAATGCAATTACAATATAAATTAAGGATGGAACAAACAATGTGACCAATTCCAATCAATTGCGTGAACCTTAACTTGAAAATGGAACCCTAAATTGCATGAAAATGGAAGAGAAATGATAATCCAATCACTTACTAGATGTTACTCACTAATAGCAATTAGGAAATGACTTGAAAATTATTGATATTACACACAATAATCCTAAGCTAACTCACTACAATCCCTAATGTAGAAATTGATAAGAGTTGGATGTCTAAAAGAGGAGGCTCTCCACGGTAGCAAATATCAGAAAATTAAGTTTCCAAAAGTCCCTAAAAAACCCGCATTTACAAGTATTTACACCTATTTTAAATAAAGGCAAAGTCAAAAAGATAAAATAGATTATAAAACCGGTCCTCTTGGAGCTTTTGGCAATCGGTTTCCACGTGAATTGTAAGGCAATGTATGGCCGGTTTCCCTTACTTTTTGTAGGTCCAAGAATAGCTCACACATTAAGCATTAGTGTGTTTCTTCACCATCTTGTAAAATCTATAAATGTACTTGATAAAAATACAAAAAATTATATAAAATAAATAAAGACATTATTTAAATGTCTTAGTTCCATTTATTCAAGACGGCTTCTCAATGCTAGGTTAAGAGGTTTGATTCCCATCATCTCCTCTGGCTTATGGAAGATTTGCCCTCAAATCTAATGGGTCTTTTCTTGAACTGAAAACCTTAGTTTACATGTGCTTGTCGCCTTGAAGTCTTGGTTGCCTAGTAGTTTTGTTGATCTATTCTTGGAACTCATATACCTCAGTTGGTAACATAGGAGTCAAGACAACCCGTTCACCATCCTTCTGAAACACATAGGTGTATCTAAACCCATCATGCAACACTCTCCTATCAAACAACCAAGGTCTACCCAATAGTATATGAAACGTGCACATAGGAAGAACATCACAATCAATTTCATCATGATATTTTCCCCTATGCCGATTAGAACTTTAGCCCTTTTAGTGATATACAGACTGTCTTGTACACTTAACCAATGAAATTTATAGGGATGAAGATCTGGACTAGTGACTAGTTGCAATCTATTTACTATTGCAACAGCTATTACATTTGTGCAACTACCACCATCAATAAAAAGAACACACAAATTACCTTGAACCCGACAGGGAGTATGGAATAGGTTTTGCCTTTATACGTCCACAACATTTGAAGATGTAGTCATTACCCTACGTAACACGTTAATAGACATATATTTATCATTTCCCTTAACTTTACGTGCCTTAACATTAGGATCATCATAATACTCTTGTAGCACTATTGACAAATCATTAGGCTCAAGTATCTCTTCCTTTCCCTTTGTATTTTTCACCTCCATAGCAGTCATCACCCTTTTGTTAGGACACTGTGCAGCCAAATGTCTAAAACCCATGCATTTTAAGCATTTGATTTAACACATCTTTCCACTTGTTGACCCTGGCATTATTTGTCAAATATCAACCCTAACAACCTCTTTTCCATTTCTAGAAATTTCCCTCTCCTTATCAGTAATAGTTGTATTTGTGTTCATAGTCTTATCAATTCCACCAATTCCCTTTTGTTCAATCTACTGACTACCTAACCTATGAGGTTTTGTAGAAGTTCCATTTTTGTTGCTTGCTACTCTAAATGGGTTGGATCGCCTCTATCTCTCCACTTTCAAAGCTAGTTGAATGGCCTCATCAAGGGTGTTATACCTCTAGAGCTCCATAATATAGGCAATTTCATACTTTAACATTGACACAAATTGTGCTAAGGTTTATTAAGGAGGTTTGACTGACCCACATCTGATCAACATTATCTCAAACTCCTATAAAAACTCATCAACAGTTTTGCCTCCCTACCTCAATGTTTAGAGACGCATGAACAACTCCTGACTATAGTGTTCTAGTATAAACCTCCTCCTCATAACCTATTTAATTTCTTACCAAGTATATATCTCAACTTCACCATCTCTTCGTCTACTAGCTACAAGATTCTTCCACCATAAGGTGGCATAACCAGTAAACTCTACAGCTACAAGATGAACCCAAGTGTGATCATTAATCTCATATCACTTAAATAGGCCCTCTACCTTATCCTCCTAATCCAAGTAATCTTCTACAGAACCCCTTCCAGCAAATGAAGGCATATGCAATTTTACATTTTCCAAGCTTCGAAGAGGCTGCACTTCACGATTTAGGTAAGGCTCATTCTCAAAATTATTATCCCTTTCCTCCCTAAAGGCATGATAATCTCCTTCTATCCTCCTTGATGTGCACTATGTCAAACCTAGAACGTAGCGATCGTAATTGAAATCAGAATTCCAATCAATCATCTTAAACAAGTTGTAATTCATAACTAGACCCCAACCACACTTGTTAATTGAAACCTAAGTTATCAATGATTTCCGTAAGTGTTTATGTTGAAGAAACCATGGAGTCGTTTCTTAAAGAACAAGACAAAGCTTTTCCATAAAGAGTATATTTCAATAATATGATAATTGTTCTTTTTGTTTCCACCTATTGCCGTGATATATATTGTTATCACATGACTAAAGAATAACCTAAGTTTCCGAACATAGCAAAACTGGCCTTCCTTCCTAATGACCAAAAATCTTCTAACTAAATATACTAAAATGCAAACTAAATAAATAAAACAAGACATAATAAATAAAACCGAGAGTGCTTCTCCCTTTTTGGTTCACTTTTCCTTTTTCAAAATAATTTATTCTAAGACTTCTATATCCTTGCATCCCTCTAAGAAAACGTGAATCAACTTGATAAATGTTGGTTCTCCTTTAGTGTAACTTGATTCCTTCACTTATAGGTCTATGACTAATCCTTGCAAAGCTTCATTCATTTGCTTAGCTCTCACTCGAGTCATTGAACCTCCAATACCATGTAATGGATCTTAGGACTTTGGTTCCATTCTTTTTTATGTTAGTTGATCCTCATCATTCCCTCTTTCCTCGAAAAGATTCATCGTCGAATTACCTGCATCATAAAGAGTAAGATCAGAAACATTAAAAGTTGCGCTTACATTACCATAGTGATTTGGCAAGTTAATCTTGTAAGTGTTGCCATTGATGCGCTCCAATACTTGGAAAGATCCATCTCCCCTAGGATGTAATTTAGACTTCCATTACTCTATAAATCTTTCCTTTCTCAAATGCACCTAAACCCAGTCTCTTGGATGAAACACGGTCTTGACACGTCCCTTATTAGCCTGACGAGCATAGTGCTTGTTTTTCTTCTCAATATTGTTCCAAACCTGAGCATGCAATTCCCTAACAAATTCTACCTTTTTCTTTCCATCGAGATCAACAAACTCGTTAGTGGGTAAAGGCAAAATATCTAATAAGTCCAAGGGATTAAAACCATATACAACCTCAAATGGAGAATATGATGTAGTGGAATGCACCGTCCTATTATATGCAAATTCTACATGAGGTGAGTATGTCTTCCATTATTTCAAGTTCTTATGAATCACAGCACACAACAAGGTTGAAAGAGTCTTATTGACCACTTCATCTGACCATCAGTTTAAGGGTGTGCAGCAGTAGAAAATAATAACTTAGTGCCTAGCCTATTCCACAAGGTTCACCAAAAATGGCACAAAAATTTTACATCCCTATCACTCAATGGATTTAGGCAAACCATGTAACTATATAATCTCCCTAAAGAACAAGTCAGCAATATATCGTGCATCATTAGTTTTAGAACAGGCAATGAAATGAGCCATCTTACTAAACCTATCAACAACAACAAATCTATAGAGATGTCACTTTGAGATTATGGTAACCTTAATATGAAATCCATAAAGATGTCAGTCCAAGGCTGATTAGGCACAGGCAATGGAAGATATTCCCCATGGGGCATCACTCTGGATTTAGCCTTTCTAAATGCAATGCACTTATCACACACATTTTGTACATCATGTTTCATCTTAGGCTAATAAAAACATTCATGCAAAATGTCTAAAGTTTTTCTAACACTAAAGTGTCCCATCAAACTACCACCATGTGTCTCCCTCATTAACAGTTCACGTATAGAGCTTTTTAGCTCACATAACCTATCTTTCTTAAATAAATACCCATCATGCCTATAAAAGTCAACATATCTAGATTCAAAACAAGTGGCCCAAATTTGACCGAAATCAACATCATTCTCATACAATTCTTTCATGCGTTCAAATCGAAGTAGTTTAGTATGTAAAGAAGTTAAAAGAGAGTACCTTTGGGATAGTGCATTGGCTACCACATTTTCCTTCCCTTGCTTGTATTTAATCACGTATGGAAAGGTTTTGATGAACTCCAACCACTTGGTGTGCCCTTGTTCAACTTACCCTGAGTTTTCAAGTACTTTAAACTCACATGATCTTAATGAATGATGAACTCCTTAGGCCATAAGTAGTGTTGCCACGTTTGTAGGGTCCTTACTAAAGCATACAATGCCTTTCCTGAAAGCATCACATTCAATCTCAAAAACTTTCTCAAAATTAGGCAATACTAATAAAGGTACGTTAATCAACTTACCTTTTAGAGTTTGGAACGCCTACTCATGCACTTTAGTCCACTTAAAGTTGGCATTCTTCTTAATAAGGTCAGTGAGAGGAGCAGCTATGGAACTGAAGTCCCTCATAAATCTCCTATAAAAACATGCTAAGCCATGGAAGCTCTTGACCTCATTGGTATTCTTCGGTGTTGGCCACTCCCAGATCGCCTTTACCTTCTCCTCATCTATGGCTATCCCATTTTCACCTACAACAAAGCTAAGAAAAACCACAATTTCCATAAAAAAAGTGCACTTCTTTAAATTAGCATACAATTGGTTTTCCCTTAAAACATTAAACACACACTATAGATGCTAAACATGATCATCTAATGTCCTACTAGAAATTAGAATATTATCAAAGTAAACAACAACAAATTTTCCAATAAAATGATGTAGAACATGATTCATTAGCCTCATAAAGGTGCTAGGTGCATTTGTTAACCCAAAAGGCATTACCATCCATTCATATAACCCGTGTTTAGTCTTAAATGCCATTTTCCATTCATCCCCCTCTTTCATATGAATTTGGTAATAGCCATTCTTTAAATCAATTTTGGAAAATAAACAAGCATCGTGTAATTTATCAAGCATATCATCTAATCTAGCAATAGGGTGTCTACACTTAATTGTTATCTTATTGATTACTTAGCAATCGACACACATTTGCCATGTCCCATCCTTCTTAGGAACTAAAAAGATAGGATTTGAACTTAGACTGAGGCTTTCCCTTACAAATCCTTTCTCTATCAAATCATCAACCTACCATTGAATTTCCTTTGCCTCCTCAGGATTAGTTCCGTAAGCTAGTCGGTTAGGAATAGATGCACTTGTTTAGAAATCAATTTGATGCTCGATACCTCGTAGTGGAGGTAGGCCCTACGATACTTCTCTAGGAAACAATTCTTCATATTCCTATAAAAGAGACACCACCATACTAGGCAATGAAGAGTTAATGTCAGTATTAGTAAAATAAACATCCTTATACATAAGTACAAGTAGTTGTTTTCTTGCCAACAATCCACTCTTTACCTCATTTTTTCTAGCAATTTTCTCTGCTCTCAATGTTTCAGACCCTTTTCCCTCATGGCTCACCAGTGTTTGTCTCTCACTCTTTTCTTTCTTCTCACCCTTCTCTCGCACACTCACGTGTTTCTCTCTGAATTCTTTTACTAGCCTCGATCCTCACAAGCTTCCTATGGTTTCTATGGAGTTAAAACCACCTTCCTTTTGTTTATAACAAAAGAATATTGGTTCTTGTAGCCATCATACATCACCTTCCTATCAAATTTCCATGATCGACCTAGTAATATGTAACTAGCTTGTATGGGAACTACATCACACATCACCTTATCACGATAACTTCCTATGGAAAAAGTAATAAGAACCTATCTGGTCACCTTCACTTCCCTACACTCATTTAACCAATACAACAGATATGGATTAGGATGTTTCAGGGTCTTCAACTGCATCTTATCAACCAACAAGGTGCTAGCAATGTTAGTACAGTTGCCACTATCAATGATCAAGCTACATACCTTGTTCTACATGTGACACCAGGTATGAAAGATATGTTCACATTGAACCTTTTCACCATCATCCTATGGTTGAGCATTACGGACTCGTCTAGTAACATATAGCTCGCAACTCACAGGTCCCTCCAAGTCGACATCATCATACTCCTCTGAAGGTGATGTATCATCCTCCTCAAAACTAATACTCTCCACATCTCCATTATTGTGAATGATCATAGCCCTTTGATTTGGACACTGAGATGTAATATGTCTAAATCCCTAACACCCAAAACATTTAATATCACAAGTTCTCAAAGATGGTTTAATGTCAATTTTACCTTTAAAAGCAACGACTAGATTCTTAGCCTTCATGTCCTCTTTAGACTTCAAATTTGTAGGATTCTTCTTCCAATTGGACTTCCATGAAGAGTTAGAATTTACCCAAGACTTTAGATTGCTCTTATACTTTAATTCTCTCTCTACTTTAATCACCCTATGCAACAACTCCTCCATATCCAAGTAGTGATGCAAATCCGCTACGCCAGTAATTTCCCTATTTAACCCTTTAATGAACCTAGCCATTATAGCCTCATCATCCTCCTCCACTATAGCTCTAATCATGGCTATTTCCATTTCTTTATAGTAGTCCTCTACACTCTTGGACCCCTATGTCAACCCCTTAAACTTCCTAAGAAAATCCCTATGATAATAACTAGGGATAAATCGCTTCTACATAATGGTCTCCATCTCATCCTAGGTACTAACAGGTCTCTCTCCATACCTATGTCTATTATATACTAGTTGGTCCCACCATACACTAGCATAATTTGAAAATTCAATTGCAGCCAATTTAACCTTTTTCTCCTCAGCATAATTATGGCACTCAAATATATGATCTACCTTTCTCCCCCACTCCAAGTACAACTCTAGATCATTTTTCCCCTGAAATGAAGGTATCTTCATTTTAATACTTTCCAGATTACTGTCTCACCTCTGAGTGTTCCCTCTCTCCCTCATATAATTATACTCTCCTGAATCTGTTTCTTCACCCTCTTCTATCCTTACTCCTCCCCTCAAGGGTCTACTCACGCCTCGCTTAACAATAGTACTACTAGATGATTCCCTACTTTGTTCCATCTTATTCATCCTCTCATAGATTTGTTCTAACTCACCACTCAAAATTCTATTCATCTCCCTCATCAACGAATCAAACATCAACCTATTTTCCCCTCCTCCATTCTCACCTCCAGTTGGACTTTGTCCTAACATATCTCTACAGTCAAGAAAAGAGATTAGTAACATATATCTCACAATTCATTCGTGCGTTGCTCATAGTAGTAATGTCTTCACAATTCACTCATATTTAGCTCACAGTAATAATGTTCTCACAACCCGCTTTAACAATTCTTTGATATGAACTCAGACTAAGAAACTTCCTCAACGTAAACCACTAAAGCAAATCTATCGACTAACTATTAGTTCCAAGTCAGGGCAAGCAAGGATACAATCACGAATTAACTGATATGATAAGACTCACTACAAAAATTGGAAATACAGGCCAAGAGATATGCACAACATGAAATAGGAAAGTAGAAGATTACATCGTGAATGGAATGGAATACAATGTAATTCGGTTACAATATTGAAAAGGCAAGATAGTGTTGAAGGTAAGAATTGGAAAGTGTATTATATCACTTGATTATATGATTTCAATGCAATGATTTTTTTTTTGGTCCTATACTCGGAAATTGAATACTTCCACGACTGAATTTGAACTTTTTTCTTCTTCTTTTTTTTTTTATACGACTTTCTAAGAACAAGGAACAAGAATTAAAGATTAGATTTTAATTTTCTAAGATAACAAATTGTTGTTGTCAGTCACCAATAGACTTTCTATGACCGAATTAAATTTTTTTGATACGAAATTCTAAAGTATGAACAAGAACTATGGAATGAATGAACAAATAATTAACAAGGATAGATGTTACTTGATTCAAGAAGCCGAAGCTCTAATACCAAGTGATGCACAAAACCTTAGGTATATCAAACCTAGAACCGAACGATCGTATTTGAAATCGGAATTCCCATGAATCGTCTTAAACAAGTTGTAATTTGTAACTAGACCCCAACCACAACCTATTGATTGAAACCTAAGCTATTAATGATTTCCCCAAGCATTTATGTTGGAGAAACCGTGGAGTTCTTTCTCAAAGAACAAGAGAGTGCTTTTCCATGAAAAGTGTATTTCAATAATATGATAATTGTTCTTTTTGTTTCCACCTATTGTCATGATATATATTGTTATCACATAATAAAAGAATAACCTAAGTTTCAAAACATAGCAAAACCGGCCTTCCTTCCTAATGACCAAAAATCTTGTAACTAAATATACTAAAACATAAACCAAACAAATAAAACAAGACATAACAAATAAAACTGATAGTGCTTCTCCCTTTTCGGTTTAATTTTCCTTTTTCAAAATAATTTATTCTAAGACTTCTAAATCTTTGCATCCCTCTAAGGAAACCTGAATCAAGTTAATAAATGTTGGTTCTCATTTAGTGTAACTTAATTCCTTCGTTTGTAGGTCCATGACTAATCCTTGCAAAGCTTCATTCGTTCACTTAGCTCACGCTCAGGTCATTGGACCTCCAATACCATGTAATGGATCTTAGGACTTTGGTTCCTTCCTTTTTTATGCTAGTTGATCCTCATCACTCCTACACCCATTTCCTCCAACAGCTCCTTCCTTACGTGCATTTAAGTAGGGGTACCTGTGAATTTGCCATTGGTGGTTGTGGTAATGTCATTTAATCTACCCATCTTGCTAATGTAGCAACAATAGTAGTGAGATCTTACAATTGTTCCTCTAGTGTTCTTCCACCTGCAACACGGTAACCCTAACCTTCTCCAACCTGACTGTTATCCTCAATTCCAATCCCACCATTCACACTATCGTTTGACATGGTTTTGAATTACTCGTTGACATTTTTTCTTTTTATATTCACAATCACTCCTACACAACAACAATACACTACACGACACTACTCACAACATAACAACACAACACACCTTCATGGCACTACTCATAACACAACAACACAAAACACTCCCACGGTACCACACAACCACAAACCAACACCACCATAGTTCAAACACACACGCACATACATGGTATACGTAACCCTACACTAACACCTTGATGGGAATCAACCCTACGGTTCCAACAGTGGGGAAACTTGACTTGGATGCATGAGCCCAGGCATCCACATATGGCTAAATTTTATCTAATAATGTTTTATTTTGCACTCTAGTAGGTACATTTATCGGTTTTACAGGACGGTCAAATAACTTGCATTAAGGATCAACTTGCGGGATATACTTGGAGTCACATCCAACGGCCCATAAATTTTTCAATTAAAGTTAAGAATCGGCCACTTGAAGACCATTTGTATTTGTAATTGTTTCTTGTGAGAACTGACCATTTTATTTTTGTACTTGTTATTGTGATTTGGGAACCTACCACTTAAGTGGCATCTTTGTAATTTTTGGTGTGTTTTTATCCTAATAGGAGCAAGTATAAATACTTGCTAACTAGCTTTTTTAGGGAGCTTTTGATATTTTTAAGAAAAACATACACTTTGGCCGTGAGGGTTCATCCTTGCAATCAAAGATCTCTTATCAATTTCTTTGTGAAATTATGGTGAGAATCAACAAGGATTAATCATTGTTTAACAAATTGTGTTTAGTAAGTAATATCTAGGTACAATTTGTTGGTTACTTGTTCATTTACGTGAATTAGGGTTGTAATTTTCAGATTTGATCATTTCAATTTGAAATTGAATTCTAGTGCAATTACGTGTGGTTCTATTAAAGATTATAAAATTATTTGTTCTTATATCCATGTGGGTATTTGTGTTTTTTTTTTCAATCAAGTTCATCACGCCATTTTAGAGTACTAATTGTGTAGTTGATTCTTCATTTATATTGTGTGCTTGTATTTAGAAGCAAGGCACATCATAATTTAGTATTAGAGCATAGGTTTTGAGAAAGGGAATGTGTGAACTTCATTTGACATTTAGGGTTCTTGAATTTGATTTCTTGATCCAAATTATTGAAGTGAAATTGTAGTTGATTGTGGTTTTTGTTGCATTCTAATTATTGTTGTTGAAGTGGACATGGAGTACTTGTAGTAGCTTTTGTCTTCTTGAATTTGTTGTGAGGGAAGAAGGAGGTGCTTCCTTTGTGTTTGTTTGGAATTGAAGTTACATCCATTGAGACAAAGAAGAGTGAATTGCTTGTTATGTTTTTGGAAATTGAGGAGTGTCATTTGCAATTTTCATATTTTCCTTGTGTGGAGATTAGGGAAATTATTTGAAATTCAAACATATTTATTAAGTTTAAAGAAGTTATCGTGTAGTATTGATTGAATGTTATTTGAATTTTGAATTTGCTTCTTTCCATTTCTGGAGAAGTTGCATTAAGATTGGTATTTAAATTTGTTGAGCCATGAGTGTGGTGAAGTGAATGTTTTGGTAGATTGAGGAAGTGTTGCAAGTGAAGCGTAAGTGGGGTTGTGTTTGAAATTTTCATCGTGATTGAGGTGTATGTGTGTAGCAGAGTGACTTGTGTTGTGAAAGGTGTTATAATGTGTTGTGTTGTGTGTGTGATGAGGTGAAGGGTGCTACACATGAGGTGGAGGTATGTATATGTGTTGTGAGTGAAAGGGAGTCATAGTGGTTAAAATTTAAATTTCAAAAGCAAGCATTAAAGTGTGGGAGTTATTATGTATTGATTCTTAAACACTTACTTAGTTGAATTCATTAACTTACTATTTAAAAGTGTTTAATTATTGCTTCAACTTGTTGTTGCTGTAATTGAAGTGTGGGAGAGTGAGTGTTGTATTAGTTGCTTGTTACACCATGGGTGTGTAAGTGTGTGTGTTGTTGTGGTGTGTGAAGTTAAGTAGAGTTTTTGTGTTTACTTTTGTAGGTGATTTAATTGTTGTGTAGCGAATGAAGTGTGGTTGTAGCGAAGGGATTGTACTACACTGTTTTGGACTATATTTGTAATTCAACAAATCAAATCCACAGTTATGTCGAATGATAGTGTGAATGGGGGAATTGGCAATGAGGCTAATAGCCAAGTTGGTGGAGGACAGGGTCATCATACTGCTAGTGGGAGAACTTTGGAGGAATAGCTTCAAGACCTTACCACTATTGTTGCTACACTAGCAACAAGGATTGATTATATGACAATGCTACAACCACCAGTGGCGAGTCCTTAAGCACCACCACCTAGAGTAGCTCCTTAGAACGTTCAAAGGGAGGGAGTAGTAGGAGGAAATATGGGAAGGAGAGTGGAAGGAGAACATCATGCCTTTAGGGAGGAGAGAAATGATAACTTCAGGGTTAATCCATACCTGAACAGGGATTTTAAGCCACTTAGGGGATTGGAATATGTGAAACTATAAATGCCTTCATTTCATGGTAGGAGCTCAGCAGATGACTACCTAGATTGGGAGGATAAGGTTAAAGGCCTTTTTGAGTGTTATGAGATCGATGATAACATCAGAGTTCATCTTGCAGCTATGGAGTTCATAGGTTATGTTGCCTTGTGGTGGAAGAATCTGGTGATCAGCAAGCGAAGGGATGGAAAGGTTAAAATATACACCTGAAGAGACATGAAACGGGTTTTAAGGAAAAGGTTCATTCCTGAACACTATAGGTAGGAACTATTTATGCATCTCCAAACGTTGAGACAGGGAGGCAAAACAGTGGATGACTTTGTCCAGGAGTTTGAAGCGTTAATGATCAAATGTGGATTAGTAGAGCCTCTTGAGCAAACCCTAGCACATTTTGTGTCTGGGTTGAAATACGAGATAACTTGTGTTGTTGTGCTGTAAAGGTATAATACACTTGATGAAGCTATACAATTAGCTTTGAAAGTGGAAAGGTAAAAGCGATCCAATCCATTCTGGGTAACTAGTAACAGGCCTAGTACTACTACTAAGCCCATGGGGGTTAATGGTCAATTGGGTGGACTAAAGGGAGTAAGCAAGCATGTCAGGGTTGTAGATAGAGTTATCCCTAGCATAGAAAAGGAGAAAATTGTTTCTGAGAAAGGCAAAGAGGTAGTTGGATCAGATGTTAGGCAAACAATACCAGGTTCAACCATTAGGAAGATGCGCCAGATTAAATGTTTCAAAGACATATGGTTGCATAGTGTCCCAATAAGAGAGTAATAACTCTTATGGTGGGCATCGATGAAGAAGATGATGAAGAAGCTGTCAAGCCTAAAGATTTATCCATAGTTTTATAGAAGTACTATGATGATTGGAACGTTGTGATACATGAGGACAAAAAGGGTAAAAATTACTTACTTATTAATGTGTTGCGTAGGGTTTTAACTTTATCTCCAGATGCTAGGGACATACAAAGGGAGAACCTATTCTACACACCTTATCGGATTTGAGGTAACATTTATGTGCTTTTCATTGATGGTGGTAGTTGCACTAATGTCATATTTGTTGCATTAGTAGATAACTTACAACTAGCCACTAACCTACATCCTAGCCCTTATAAATTGCATTGGTTGGACGACCGAGGTAGTCTACATGTTACACAGAGGGTAAAGGTGCCAATCAGTATAGGTGATGATAGGATTAAAAATCCGACAAGACCTATCATTAGGGCAAGAACTAAAGGAATTCAAATCTTGGCGTTGAGGGCCCATTTTGAGCAGATCGACCTTGGAATTATTTATATATTAAACTCTTTTCTATTATTCTTGTATTGTGTTTTCCAACAGGCACAATTATCATATTCATAGGGCAATTGACAAACTCCCTTAGACTCAGATTGTAGGTTATCCATGGACCGACCTGAACCGGCGATGAGTTGGGCCGATGGATCCTATAGAAGACCAGCATCATGAAGAGCATTTCTTTTATGTATTTTTCATTTTATGAACTATTTTAGTTGTATTTTAGTGTTGGGATAGTTTTATTTCTTTGTAACTTTCATTTAGGGTTAGCCACCTTAAAAGTGGCAAACTTGTAATTTTGAGCATTTTTTAACCCTAGGAGTAGCAAGTATAAATACTTGCTTAAGAGAGGGTTTGAGGAGGCTTAATTTTTCAGAAAAAACACTTCACATTTCATGAGAGGGCTTAGGGTTTCCTAATTCCCAAATTCTCTTATCAATTTCAATCCTAAGAAGTTGGAATTGTGGCGAGTGCAACAAGGAGAAATCGTGAGTAATATCGATTCATCTTTGTTGTTGTTCATTTCTTCTCTAGTGAGTCATATCTAGGGTAGATTTGAATCTTTCTTGGACTTATTGGTTATTGTAATTCGTGGATATCAATCTTGGAAGATTGATTGTTCTTTTAGTTATTGAATTCACTATCATTTTTAGTGCATTGTGACGTGAATTTGGTATTGAAAGGGGAAGTGGGATTCACGGTTTGTGTTGCTTCATTTTGATCTGATTTCCACGTGATTCTCAAGCCTTATTGTGGTTATTTGGTTAAATTATCATTAGATATTACAATTATATCCTTTGAACAACCATTTCCATCAAATTCTACAAGGTGTTCGCGTGAAATTGCTTACTAGGTGAACCGGTTTGCGTTTTGTGAATTGAGGAGTTTTCCTTGATTCTTTGATTGTGCTTAAGCTTGGAATTAGGCACATCATATTTTGGTATCAAAGCTCATGTTGAGAGAAGGGATTTACGGTTATTTGATTTTGTGATATTCATCTTCAATTAGGGTTAATCAAATTGTGAACCGCAATTGTGTTGTGTAGCTTGTGACTTACGGAATTACCTTGGTTGGAGCTTTAATTTGCTGATTGTTGGAGTTGGATTGGGAAGGTTGTTGTATCATTTTATGGTCAATAATCTCGTGGAAGGGCAGTAGCATAGAGTGTTGTTTAATTCAACAACTTTTGGGACTTGCAAAAAATTGCCTTATTCTTGCCGTGACTTGTTGTGGCGTGAAGGAGGATGTGTTAGTTGTTGTTGTGACTTCCATTGTGTAATTGTGAATTAGAGGAGTACAATTTGCAGATTGCATTGAGTTTTAATTAGTAAGGAATTGTTTGAATTCAAACATATGCAATTAAGTTGTGGGAGTTAATGATTGCTATTTGAATTTGAATTCATTACTTACCAATTGAAGAAGGCTTGCAATTAGTGAATTGGTTTGAATTTCAAATTGAAAGTTGCTGCCTATTTTGTTATAAAGTTGCGGTTAGAACTTATGGGAAGTGGAGTACATTTTGTTGTTGCAACGTGTATAAAAGGTATATGTGTATGGAGTTGTGTTTTTGTAAAATTAATGAAGAGTATGTATGTGTGGCGTTATATGTGTATGTTAACTGAAGGTGTTGTAACGTGGTGAATTGTGTTGTGGTGAAGTGAGTGCAACGTGATTAGGTGTGTGTGGTGGTGTAAATTTGTGGAGTTTTGTGTAGTGCAAGGTGCTGCACATTAAGACTCATTGTGGGTGTAAAACTTTAGCAAGAAAGGAAAGTTAAGTGGTGAAGTTTGAAATTCAAATATAAGCATTTAAGTGTGAAAGTTATTGAGTATTATTACTTAAACACTTGCTTAGTTGAATTCAATATCTTAACTACTTGGAAGTATTTATTTGTGCTTCAATTATTCTACTCTACTTGAAGTGATAAGAAGTATCCGTTGCATTGGTAACTTGTTACACCGTGGGTATACAAGTGTGTGTGTTGTTATCTAAACGTGGTGAAGTGAAGGGAGTGTGCTACAAATTATTTTAGATTACATTTGTATTTTAGATAAATCGCATCCACAAACATGTCATATGATAGTGTGAATGGGTACATTAGCAATGAGGCCAACAGCTAAGTGGGTAGCAGACCAAGTCGTCGAAATACAAATGGAAGAACTCTAGATGAACAACTTTGGGACCTTAGCAAATTTGTTGCTACATTAGCAACAAGGATTGACAGGATGACATTGCCACCACCACCTGTGGTAAACCTTCAAGCGCCACCTAGAGTAAAGGGAGATTATCATGCTCTTAGGGAAGATAGAGATGATAATTTTGGGTTTAAACCATATCCGGATAGGGAATTTAGACCACCTCGAGGGCCAGAGTGTGCGAAGCTACAGATGCCTTCATTTGATGGTAGGGGTTCCATAGATGATTACCTAGACTAGGAGGACCAAATTATGCAGACACCGATGTGCCAACCTTCAGAGGATCCTGATGATCATAGTCAGACGAGCAGACCACCAGAGAGCCAAACTGTTCAGAAACAGTTATGTTCACCTTTAGAGGTTTTAGAGGGTAATGAGCAGTTAGGCCAACCATTAGAAGACCATAAGGATCAGCCACATACAGATGAGTTAGAAAAGGAGGAAACAGTTTCAGTGGAACAGGTTGATACAGGGGCAACTTTAGTGGATAATGGGTCATTATTTGTGTTGCAGAAGAGATATATCCTGGAAATGGAGGAGAGAAGACAATCACCACCTATAGTATTTCAGATATTGGGATTCTACAGAGATATTTCTTCAGGTGACTTGCTAGGAAGAAACAAAGTCTCTACTGCATTTGATCTACTAGATTTGAGGACAAATCTTTTTGAGGCCCGAGGAGATGATAGGATTAAAAATCCGACAAGACCTATCATTAGGGCAAGAACTAAAGGAATTCAAATCTTGGCGTTGAGGGCCCATTTTGAGCAGATCGACCTTGGAATTATTTATATATTAACCTCTTTTCTATTATTCTTATATTGTGTTTTCCAACAGGCACACTTATCATATTCTATAGGGCAATGGACAAACTCCCTCAGACTCAGATTGTGGGTTATCCATGGACCGACCTGAACCGGCGATGAGTTGGGCTAATGGATCCTATAGAAGACCGGCATCATGAAGAGCATTTCTTTTATGTATTTTTCATTTTATGAACTATTTTAGTTGTATTTTGGTTTTGGGACACTTTTATTTCTTTGTAACTTTCATTTAGGGTTAGCCACCTTAAAAGTGGCAAACTTGTAATTTTGAGCATTTTTTAACCCTAGGAGTAGCAAGTATAAATACTTGCTTAAGAGAGGGTTTGAGGAGGCTTAATTTTTCAGAAAAAACACTTCAAATTTCGTGAGAGGGCTTAGGGTTTCCTAATTCCCAAATTCTCTTATCAATTTCAATCCTAGGAAGTTGGAATTGTGGCGAGTGCAACAAGGAGAAATCATGAGTAATATCGATTCATCTTTGTTGTTGTTCATTTCTTCTCTAGTGAGTCATATCTAGGGTAGATTTGAATCTTTCTTGGACTTATTGGTTATTGTAATTCGTGGATATCAATCTTGGAAGATTGATTGTTCTTTTAGTTATTGAATTCACTATCATTTTTAGTGCATTGTGACGTGAATTTGGCATTGAAAGGGGAAGTGGAATTCATGGTTTTGTTGCTTCATTTTGATCTGATTTCCACGTGATTCTCAAGCCTTATTGTGGTTATTTGGTTAAATTATCATTAGAGATTACAATTATATCATTTGAACAACCATTTCCATCAAATTCTACAAGGTGTTCACGTGAAATTGCTTACTAGGTGAACCGGTTTGCGTTTTGTGAATTGAGGAGTTTTCCTTGATTCTTTGATTGTGCTTAAGCTTGGAATTAAGCACATCAGGTGATAAATATAGTGATGAGATTATCTATTATGTGCTTCTTGTGTGCACTTATCACTTATTGTTGGGTAGACCCTGGTTATTTGATAGAAAGGTGTTATATGACGGGTTTAGAAACACTTACATGTTTCAAAAGGAGGGTATACAGATAGTCTTGACTCCTATGTCTCCGTTTGAGGTTCGCACTTTCTAGGAATAGATTAGAAACACTTCTGGCTCTCCTAGACTTCCAGTGAACAAGCAATTACAAACACTAGGTTTTAGTCCAAGAGAAGACCCTTTAGATTTGAGGGCAAATCTTTCAGAGGCCCAAGAAGATGATGGGAATCAACCCTGCGGTTATAGTAGTGGGGAAACTTGACTTGGATGCATGAGCTTAGACATCCACATATGGCCAAATTTTATCTAATAATGTTTTATTTTGCACTTTAGTAGGTACATTTATTGGTTTTACAGGATGGCTAAATAACATGCACTAAAGATCAACTTGTGGGACATTCTTGGAGTTATATCCAATGGCCTACAAATTGTTCAATTGATGTGAAGAACCAGCCACTTGAAGACCATTTGTACTTGTAATTGTTACTTATGAGAACTGACCATTTTATTTTTGTACTTGTAAATATGATTTGGGAACCAACCACTTAAGTGGCATCTTTATAATTTTTGGTGTGTTTTTATCCTAATAAGAGTAAGTATAAATACTTGGTAACTAGGGTTTTTAGCAAGCTTTTGATATTTTTAAGAAAAACATACACTTTGGCCGTAAGGGTTTATCCTTGTAATCAAAGATCTCTTATCAATTTCTTTGTGAAATTGTGATGAGAATCAACAAGGGATAATTGTGGGTAATATCGATCTTCCTTTCGTTGTTTAACAAATTGTGTTTAGTGAGTAACATCTAGGTATAATTTGTTGGTTACTTGTTCATTTACGTGAATTAGGGTTGTAATTTTCAGATTTGATCATTTCAATTTGAAATTGAATTCTAGTGCAATTATGTGTGGTTTCATTGAAGATTATAAAATTGTTTGTTCTTATATCCATTTAGGTATTTGAGTTTTTATTTTAATCAAGTTCATCACGCCATTTTGGAGTACTAATTTTGTAGTTGATTCTTCATTCTATTATGTGCTTATATTTGGAAGCAAGGCACATCACACCTCCACAATTTAAGTATACACTTCCACAATCATAGCACAAAATGATTCCAAGCTCTAGTCAAAGTGCATTCAAAGGAAATTAACATACAATTACTATGCAAGCCAATTATGGAATTAATTGAAATGACTTCCAAATTCTCGCAAGTTATGACCTCATGGCAAGATGGATAAACACAATGGCAAATCTAAATTCCACACTTCCAATTCCGCAACAATCATAGATAACATGGCACAATCAACACAATTACACTCTAATGGAATCTATTATAATGATTCCTCAATTCATCTACGGCAGGGAACCCTAAATCAATCCCTCCTTCGAATTTAACCACAATGACAACTGGAATATGGTACAATTCAACACAAAACCTTCAATTCCACTTCACACAACATCAATTGTGAAATGGAACAACAAGAACCCTAAATCCCCAAATTGTAAATCATGAATTTCCCTTCTAAAAAACACAGTTCTGATACCAAATTATGATGTGCTCTAATGGTAACAATTATAATATAAATCAAGGATGGAACAAACAATGTAACCAATTCCAATCAATTGTGTGAACCTTAACTTATAAATGGAACCCTAAATTGCGTGAAAATGGAAGAGAAATGATGATCTAATCACTTACTAGATGTTACTCGCTAGTAGTAATTAGGAAATGACTTGAAAATTATTGATATTACACATAATAATCCTAAGTTAAATTGCTACAATCCTTAATGTTGAAATTGATAAGAGTTGGATGCGTGAAAAAGGAAGCTCTCCATGGTAACTAATATTAGAAATTTGAGTTTCCAAAAGTCCCTAAAACACCCTCATTTACAAGTATTTATACCTATTCTAAATAAGGAAAAATCAGCAAGATAAAATTAATTATAAAATTGGTCCTCTTAGAGCATTTAGCAATCAGTTCTCCATGTGAATTGTAAGGCAATGTATGGCTGGTTTCCTTTACTTTTTGTAGGTCCAAGAATAGCTCACACATCAAGTATTAGTGTGTTTGTTCGTTATTCTATCAAATCGATAAATGTACCTGATAAAAATGCAAAACAGTTATATAAAATAAATAAAAACATTATGTGAATGTTTGGTTCCATTTGTTCAAGAAGGCTTCTCAATGATAGGTTAAGAGGTTTGATTCCCATCACTAATCCTGACTAGCATGCATGTAAGGACCGATAGGGTGACCTCAATAATTTTTATTTTTATTTTTGCCTTCTAAAAATAGAACAACATTATTCCTTAAAAGTATCGTTGTGCTTAAAAGGGGGTTTAAGCATATGTAATTGAACCAATTTACAACCCCTAAATGACAAGGTCAAAATCGGTTCAAAGGACAACAAATTGCATAGACCCTAATTGATGGAATGTGATCTAAATGATAAAATTCAATGAGATTAAATTCCCAATGATGATATTTCTCAATTGAATCAATAAGTTAACTCAACATCCAATGAAGTCCCAACCCACAACATACAAAGATAAATCGTGACCCCTCCTCACAACAAGGATAAGCTACACAACACAATGTATAGTAAAATTGATGGTACTAACGAGGGATAAAACCAATCAATTATATATAATGACAAGAGAGGATACAATTGATGCCGAATTCAAATTGAAGAACCAACCTAATCAACCCTAGATATGACTCACTAGTGATGAAAAGGAAAACACATCATAGGGAATTGATATTACTCACAATTCTCTATGTTGCAACTCGCCACAATTCCAATTTTTTGATTGAAATTGATAAAAGCCATGAAGTTAAGAAGAACCCTAATCTCCACACAAAAAAAAAAAGTGTTTGCTGCAGATTTCAAGTTTCCCTCAAAACCCTACTTAAGCAAGTATTTATACTTGCTCACTTTGTGGTTAAAAAGTCCACAAAATTACAACTATGCCACTTTAGGGTGGCTGGTCCTAAAAGCACCTATTACAATCAAATAAAAGTGTCCCAAAAAAACTTACAACATAAATGATTCAAATAAATAAATTACAAGTGAAAATAGTCTTTAACATGCTAGTTCTTCAATAGGATGCATCGGCCCAACTCATTGCCGGTTCAAGTCGGTCTATGGATAACCCACAAGCTGAGTCTTAGGGAGTTTGTCCATCGCCCTATAAAGCTTAAGAAGTGTGCCTATTGGAACATACAATACATGAGCAATAGAAAAGAGGTTAGTAAACAAATAATTCCAAAGTCGATTTACTCAAAATGAGCCCTTATCACCAAGATTTGAAATCTTTTGGCTCTTGCCCTAATGATAAGTCTTGTCGGATTTTGATTCCCATCATCTCCTTGGGCCTCAAAAAGATTTGTCCTCAAATTTGACAGATTAAATGTAATATAGACTTTATTTTCTCCTAGCAAGCCACCTGAAGAAGTATCACTGTAAAATCCCAATATCTGAAATACCATAAGGGGTGATTGCTTTCTTTCCTCCATTTCTAAGATGTATCTCATCTGTAACACAAATAATGCCCCATTATCCACTAAAGTTTCCCCTGTCTCAACTCGTTCCACTGATATTGTTTCCTCCTTTTCTAACTCATCTATATGTCGCTAACCCTCATAGCCCTTTAATGGTTGGCTCAACTGCTCATAGCCCTCTAAAACCTCTGAAGGTGGACATAAATGTCTCTAAACAGTCTAGCCCTCTAGTGATCTGCTCATATCACTTTGACCCTCAGGAACCTCTAAACGTTTACTCAATTGCTCATGAGCCTCTAGTACCTCTAAAGGTGAACACAACTGCCCCTGAACAATTTAGTCCTCTGGTGGTCTACTCATTTGGCTCTGACCATCAGGATCCTCTAAAGGTTGGCACATCTGTGTCTAATAAATTTTATGCTCTATGGGTTGGCTCGTGTAACTAGAAACCTTAGGAACCTTTGAAGATTTGATCTCATGGCTATGATCATCAAGAATTTGTAATGGTTGTCTTATCTATCTTTTCATCTTCTAGACCTCTAATGGTGACATAGGGTTTAATATTATACGTTTACCATCTTGTTGAAACATATAAGTATTTCTATACCCATCATGTAATACCATCTTGTCATATAACCATGGCCTACCAAGCAATATATGGAATGTACACATAGGAATAATATCACATTCAAGTTCATCACAGTATTTGTCCTCTATACTGAAGGGTACCCTAGCCCTTTAGGTCACATAAAGACTATCCTCATCATTTAACCAATGTAATGTATAGGGTTCGAGATGTGAGATACTTTCAAGTTTCAACTTCCATACTAATGATGCAGCTACAACATTAGTACAACTACCAACATCAATAATAACTACGCACAAATTTCCTTATACCCTACAAGAAGTATGGAACAAATTTTCCCTTTGTTCATCATCCTTAGTAGTAAAAGTAGTTAATGTCCGGCACAAAACATTAGTAGAATGAAACATTTCACTAGACATGATTGTGTTTAAACCCAACAACACAATAATTATCTTTACACTTCCACGGTTTAAGTACACAATCAAGCCACAAATGAAGTACACACAACTACTTTCAAGTAGATAGAATTAAATTTAACTACAAGTGTTTAAGCAATTAGTTCAATTACTTTCACACTTTAATGACTTGTTTGAATTTCAAATTCTACTACTCACTTTCCTTTTTCTTATCTTGGCTTCACACTAATTAATTTCACAAGATGCAGCACCTCAACACATACAAAAATATAAAACTTCACAGCCACACTTCTCCTCTTTTACTCATGGTTCCACTATGTTCACACCACTAGCAGCAATGATCTTGACAACACATACAACAACCAACACCAAATGTACACACCCTTCACTAAGTTTACAAAAATACAACACTACATACACTCCTCCTCAAGCCAAGGTAAACTTCCCACTTCCACAAACTATAACAAACCACAACTTCAATACAAAAAGGTAGCTCACTTTCAAATTCAAAAGGAGTTCAATAAGTGCATAATTCCACAAATGGTAATGAGCTAATTTCAATTCAAATGACACATATGATCACTATGAACTATATATATATAAGAGTAGTGAATTCTCTAGCAAGTATACTAGGTCGGAATCAAGTAGTATATAGGTGAGTAGAGTGTCGATCCCTCAAGAACTAAAGAGATTACTAAACCTATAATAACTTTTATTGATATCTAGGCAATTCAAAGAAAGATCCTTTTAACTATTGAATTAAAAACTGAAATAAAATCTACTCAAACAAGAACTATGAGAATATTATTAAATAAACCTTTCAATTGAGAAGGTGGGAATTAAGAATTCACCTTAAACATGCTAATCAAATCGCTATCATGTTATTTAGAGTAACCTATGTATGGTTATTCAAATGGGTTTATAACCATAAACCTTCAATTAATTAGTCAACTCCCGTATCTCTAATTAACAAAGGATTCTAAATTACATCCATACACTTCCCAGTGCTATGATTGCCTAATGCCCTAATGCAATTACCCCTAATTCCTTAGTGGATAAATAATTAAAACATTGCTTTAAACTCCAGATAAACCCTAATTCAACTAATTAACGCCACTTCCGCTTTGTTATATTAATCTAATTAAGAATCCCTAACAAATTCTATATCAACTCCCGTATTGATAAAATTTCTAACAATTAAAACCTTTAAGAATTTCAATTGAAATTATAGGAATTGCAATTATGAATAATCCACAAATACCTTAATCTAATAACATGACTGCAATTATCACTTTAGCAATCTAGGGTTTCATTCTTCTGCCCACTAAATGAATCTAGCCAGCAATAGATTTAACAATGAATGCACAAGTTACAATGGAATATTTGAGAGAATTCATGAATAATATAAACACAAATCACAAAATTGCATAAATAAATAAAGATCAGAAATCACTAATTTTGCGATACAGTTGGAGAGAATTCGAACACAAAAACTCCAGAGATCACTTCCCAAAGCCAACTATAAATACTTCTCAATTGATTACAAGGAAAACTTGTTCCAATCTCTTATTCTTGCTATCAAAATGAAATATTCTCTCAAAGAACAAAAGTCTGAAAACTAGAAATTGCCAAAAGTCCCGTCTTTACGTTTCTTCTCAAAGGAATATATAAAAACAGTCAGGAAAATGAAGAGTCGCATTTTTCACAAGTGTTCCACCACATGAGGCACGGCCGTATGATAAGTGGTGTTTCCACCACCACATGAGGAATGGCCGTGGTCTCACACCATAAGCTTCTCGGTATCTTTTGCAGATGTTCCACCACATGAGGCATGGCCGTATTATAAGTGGTGTTTCCACCACCACATGAGGCATGGCCGTGGTCTCACCCTATAGGCTTCTCGGTATCTTTCGCAAATGTTCCACCACATGAGGCACGACCGTATGATAAGTGGTTTTTCCACCACCACTTGAGGCATGGCTGTATTATAAGTGGTGTTTCCATCACCACTTGAGGCATGGCCATATGATAAGTCTTGCCTACTGATTTTCTTCATTTCATCATGTTTTTCAGCTCCTAATGCACTCTTTTCCTATCTGAGTCCGTTGATTCCTAAAATATCAAAATACAAGCACTTCAGTATCTTTATCTTGGTGATTTGTTTTCAAATTTAACAATAACAACCTCCAAATCACAAGATAAATCATGAGATAATATGTTGTTATCAACTCCCCCACACATGAACTTTCGCTTGTCCCCAAGTGAAAGAAAATCAATGTAATAATCGTGTAAAATTTTCTTCTTTCAACAATTCATTCATTCTTTCTTTCATGATTAGTGACTTGAATGGTTAGTGCGTACCACTCTAACTAATACGGGAAAATGTAACTAATGTACCATAGTTAAAATTGAGTAGTTAATCTAGAAAGAATAATCTTCCAATCCTAGTGTTTAACAATAGAATTCTTATTTCCGAGAGTAAATTCTCAGTTCAACAAGGCAAAGTACTCAATTAGACTTCACTAGCAACTAGCAAGTATATAATCTCTCTAATTACTTATCTAAATAAGTTAACACACAATGAAAGCATATGGTATATATTCTTTCCCTAGATTTTCTCCCTTTTCAAGTCTCATTTTGCTCTTTGACTTGATTAGTCAAGTTTATTTAAATTACCAAAATTGACAGCGGAGTCAAACTTCACTCTTCTGAGGGACTAAAGCCCACCCATATCAACTTGGTTTCTATTCAAGTACTTAAATTTAACCTTTCCACTCTTCTCGTTATTGTGAGTTCATTGAGTTGGCATATCTCGGGCTTATCACCCATGTAACTAGGTTTTAAAGGGACCCCTACGAACTCTTCCTCACACTAACTTTTAAGATTAGATACTCTTAACTCAGTTGCCTAAGTCATTGGAGTAAAGGCTTTGAATTTCCCTGAATTTTTTTTTTTTAGAGGGATCACTAAGAAAAGAATTTCTTTTACCTCTTTCATTGTATGTTAAAATACTCTCAAAGCAATTCAAAAGAAAATGTACTAGCTAAATTCACCTAGAAGTAAACTTGCTTATTTTGCACAAGTGGACTCGACCTACTCTTAGACTTCAAATTCAAAAGCTAAACATAAGGAAAAATTAGTCCTTAAAGATTTTACTATTTAATTTCAACTAAGTAAATCAGTTACAACAGTTAGTGAGTAAGGCACCACAACAAGTCAAGTTCTTCTCCCTTTTTTTTTTATATTATAGTACTCTCTCCAAATAACAAATAATTAGTTCAAGATAGGGAAGTTATTAAACAATCCATAACAGAACAAGCATCTTATTATCAAAACATCAGTCTAGAATTACTCCCCTACACTTAACTTAGACAATGCCCTAATTGTCTATCCGATATGCACAAAAGGAGAGTAAAAACTGACAAAAGTAAATTGGGAAAAATGGAACTTCCCTTAAATTGAAGTGCTTCGGAACAAGTGAGTTCAAATGCGAGTTCCAAATCCTCAGAGCACTGAATCTTTATTTGCTTAAGCATGGGCTGCCTCCGATGGAGCGCTTAGTTTAAAGTCTCTAGCCCGAATTTCCTTTTTCTTACGTTGTGGAAGTAAGAACCACAATGGTGGTATCTTTATCAAGATTTTCCCTATCGTGGTAATGCTTTAGAAGATGGCCATTCACCTTGAAAGTTCGATTGTCTTCTGCTTTCAATTCCACTGTGCCATAAGGAAAAACTTGTGAAATAATAAATGGTCCAGACCATCAGGATCTTAACTTACCTGGGAACAATTTTAATCGAGAGTTATATAATAAAACTTTCTGGCTCGGAAGAAACTCTCGTTTTAATATGTTCCTATCATGCCATCGCTTAGTTCGCTGCTTGTATATCCTAGCATTCTCATATGCTTCATCTCTCATTTCAACCAATTGATTCAACTGGAGCAATCGCTTCCTACCTTTTCTCTGCCCAAGCACCGCTCCTACAGCATAATTGCTGGCATCACACATAAGCTTGAATGGAAGCTCCCAATTAGGTGCTACAATCACAGGTGCAAAAGTGAGCTTCACCTTTAATAGGTTGAATGCCTGCAAACAATTATCATCAAAATTAAATGCAGCATCTTTTTCAAGTAAATTGCAAAGGGGTTTAGAGATTTTAGAGAAGTCCCTGATAAATCTTCGATAGAAGCTAGCATGTCCAAGGAAACTTCTAACTCCTTTGATTGAAGTGGGTGGTGGCAACTTCTCAGTCACTTCCACTTTCGCTTGATCAACTTCAATCCCTTTTCCTGATACCTTATGACCTAAGACCATTCCCTCTCTTACCATAAAATGACATTTCTCCCAGTTCAAAAGTAGATTAGACTCTTTACATCTCTTGAGCACACAGTTTAAATTTGTCAGACATGATTTAAAGGATTTACCAAAAACAGAAAAATCATCCATGAATATTTCAATGAAATTTTCTAACATGTCAGAAAATATAGACATCATACACCTCTGGAAAGTAGCAGGTGCATTGCAGAGACCAAAGAGCATTCTCCTAAAGGCAAAAGTGCCATAAGGACAAGTAAAGGTGGTTTTCTCCTGGTCCTCAGGTGCTATATAAATTTGATTATAACTAGAATAACCATCTAAAAAACAATAATACTTATGCCCCGCAAGTTTCTCTAACATTTGACTTATAAATGGGAGAGGGAAATGGTCTTTATGGGTGGCATCATTCACTTTCCTATAGTCAATACAAACTCTCCATCTAATCACGGTACGAGTAGGAATTAATTCATTAGACTCATTTTTCACTATAGTCATACCACCTTTTTTTGGCACTACTTGCACTGGACTAACCCATTTACTATCTAAAATAGGATAGATAATACCTGAATCCAGTAGTTTGAGAACTTCTTTCTTTACTACCTCCTTGAGAGTTGGGTTACGTCGCCTCTGTGGTTGAACTATAGGTTTACATTCTGCCTCTAGGAATATCCGATGAGTACAGATTAGAGGGCTAATTCCCTTGATATCTGCAATGGTCCATCCTATCGCCTCCTTATGCTTCTTAAGAACTCCTAAGAGTTGTTGTTCCTAATCATCTGTCAAACAGGAAGAAATGATTATTGGCAAAGTATCATCCATCCCCAAATAAGCATATTTTAAATGACTAGGTAAAGGTTTAAGTTCTACCACCGGAGGGTGTGTTAAAGATGGCATCAATTTTGTCGCACTTGTTCCCAATTCCTCACAGTATCAAGCCTTGATTTTAGCTACTTGATTCACACATTCTTTCGTAGGCTCATCTTCATCATCCCAACCATCGAGATCTCTAAGAACCGACTCCATTGTCTTTAAACTTGCTTTCTCCTCAAAAGACTCAGAAATAAGCTCATCAATACTATCAATAGTGTAACAAGACTTACACTCATCAAACCTTTTCATAGCCTCATAGAAATTAAAAGTTATTTCTTCATCCATAACACTTAAAGTGAGCTTACCTTGTTCCACATCAATTAAAGCTTTACCTATTGCTAGAAATGGTCGGCCAAGAATCATGGGCACTTCTCTATCCTCTTCCATCTCCAGAACAATGAAATCGACTGGAAAATAGAATTTATCCACTTTTACAAGAACATTCTCTACAATACCTCTTGGATATTTGATACTTCTATTAGCAAGTTGCAAGGTGACATTGGTCTCCTTACAATCTCCAAGTCCCAATTTCCTGAAAATAAAGAAAAGCATCAAATTTATACTTGCACCTGAATCAATAAGAACTTTATCAAAATAAACATTTCCAATTGTGCAAGGAACAGTAAAACTCCCTTGTTCTCTTTGTTTTCTTGGCATATTTGTTAAGTTCTTTTGAAGGTTCATTGAACACTCTCCTGTAAGCATAACCGGTTCATTCTCATCGATTCTTCGCTTTTTGGTGAGAAGCTCTTTCATGAATTTAGAATATGAAGGCATTTGCTGGAGTGCCTCCGCAAAAGGAATGTTGATTTGAAGTTTCTTAAACACCTCCAGGAATTTAGGAAATTGGGAATCTAATTGTTGTTGCTTTAATCTCCCTAGAAAAGGTACAGGAGGAACATAAGGCTTCACTTCTAATGATTGCTGTTTTGGTTCCTCTACCTTTTCCTTCCCCTTATTTTTCTTTAAACTTGCTTCTTTTGATTGAACATCTATGTTCACTTTTTCCACTTCCTTACCACTCCACAACATTATTGCATTGATACCTTTTGGATTTTCCTTAGTGTTGCTAGGCAAAGACCCAAATGGTCTATTGCTCAACTGTTGCGAAATTTGACCAATTTGATTCTTTAAATTTTGAATTGTGGCTTGTTGATTTTGCAACATGGTGTCAGTCTTTTGCATATAGCTCAACATGAGTTCTTCCATTCTAGACTGACTTTGCTGAGGAGGAGCACTTTGAATGGGACCTTGCTTCTGAAATCCAGGTAGTGGTTTGAGTGCGTTATTCTCATTCTTCCATGAAAAATTTGGATGATTACGCCACCCTGGATTATAAGTGTTTGAATAGGGTCCCATATTACCCCTTTAGAAGTTGTTGACATAATTCACATGCTCACCAGATGAAGAAGCTGAAGGGTTCCCATGAATGCATTCAAGAGTCGAATGTAATCCTGAGCAAATCTCACAAAGAGCAACTTGATTTGCATTAAATGAAGATGATGAGGTGAGTTTACCTACTTAGGTAGTGAGAGCTGAAATTTGAGTCGTAAAAAGGGTAATAGCATCATTATCATTCACCGATGCCACTCTAGCTTTACCTCTCTCATTCTGCCAATCGTGGGCACTAGAAGCCATTTCTTCTATCAATGCACTCGCTTCATCATAAGTCTTGCCCATTAGTGCACCTCTTGATGCAGCATCAACTAGAGACCTCAATGTTTAATCCAAACTGAGGTAAAAAATCTCTATCAGTAAATTATCCGGCAATCCATGATGTGGGCATTTTCTGATTGCCTCCTTAAATCTCTCCCAGGCCTCATAAAGTGATTCACCACTAAATTTTGTGAAATTAGTGATGTCACTTCTTAACCTTGCTGTCCTGGCCGGTGGGAAAAATCTCATTAGAAATTTAGATGAGAGATCAGCCCAGGTAGTAATGGACTCTTGTGGAAGTGAATAAAACTAAGCTCTAGCTTTATCTCTTAATGATAAAGGAAAAAGCTGCAATCTGATAACGTCATCTGCAACGTTATTCATTTTTATTGTATTACAATATTAGAGAAATACAGCAATATGCTCATCAGGGCTTTCATTTGGATATCCTCTAAATTAACTTCTTTGGACCATTTGAATGAGTGTCGGTTTCAATTCAAAATTGTTGGCCTGAATGGCGAGTCTCCTGATCGCTGAACCGGAAACAGTTGGCACTGTATATTCGCGAAGTGCTCTTGCAGCACCCTGCATCAAATTGTTGTTGTTATCATTAGCCATCTCGGATTCTTCTCTTCTTCTGTTCTCTCTTCTCAAACACAGGAAAGTATGCTCAATCTCAGGATCTAGAGGCAGAAGTTCAAGACTCCTACTCCTTCACATGCACACCTAAAAAGAGAAAAGAAGACCAAATCCAATAACATGCGCCTAAATTACCAACAAAGTTAAGAAGTCTAATATCTAATAGTTCCCGACAATGGCGCCAAAAACTTGATCACTGTGAACTGTATATATAAAAGAGTAGTGAATTCTCTAGCAAGTATACTAAGTCGGAATCAAGTAGTATATAGGTGAGTAGAGTGTCGATCCCTCGAGGACTAAAGAGATTACTAAACCTATAATAACTTTTATTGATATCTAGGCAATTCAAAGAAAGATCCTTTTAACTATTGAATTAAAAACTAAATAAAATCTACTCAAACAAGAACTATGAGAATATTATAAAATAAACCTTTCAATTGAGAAGGTGGGAATTAAGAATTCATCCTAGACATGCTAATCAAATCGCTATCATGTTATTTAGAGTAACCTATGTATGGTTACTCAAATGGGTTTATAACCATAAACCTTCAATTAATTAGTTAACTCCCATATCTCTAATTAACAAAGGATTCTAAATTACATCCATACACTTTCCAGTGCTATGATTGCCTAATGCCCTAATGCAATTACCCCTAATTCCTTAGTGGATAAATAATTAGAACATTGCTTTAAACTCCAGATAAATCCTAATTCAACTAATTAACGCCGCTTCCACTTTGTTATATTAATCCAATTAAGAATCCCTAACAAATTTTATCTCAACTCCCGTCTTGATAAAATTTCTAACAATTAAAACCTTTAAGAATTTCAATTGAAATTATAGGAATTGCAATTATGAATAATCCACAAATACCTTAATCTAATAACATGACTGCAATTATCACTTTAGCAATCTAGGGTTTCATTCTTCTGCCCACCAAATGAATCTAGCCAGCCATAGATTTAACAATGAATGCACAAGTTACAATGGAATATTTGAGAGAATTCATGAATAATATAAACACAAATCACAAAATTGCATAAATAAATAAAGATCAGAAATCACCAATTTTACGATACAGTTAGAGAGAATTCGAACACAAAAACTCTAGAGATCACTTCCTAAAGCCAACTATAAATACTTCTCAATTGATTACAAGGAAAACTTGTTTCAATCTCTTGTTCTTGCTATCAAAATGAAATATTCTCTCAAAGAACAAAAATCTGAAAACTGGAAATTTCCAAAAGTCCCTTCTTTACGTTTCTTCTCAAAGGAATATATAAAAACAGTCAGGAAAATGAAGAGTCGCATTTTTCGCAGGTATTTCCACCACCACTTGAGGCATGGCCATATGATAAGTCTTGCCTACTGATTTTCTTCATTTCTTCATGTTTTTCAGCTCCTAATGCACTCTTTTCCTGTCTAAGTCCATTGATTCCTAAAATATCAAAATACAAGCACTTCAGTATCTTTATCTTGGTGATTTGTTTTCAAATTTAACAATAACAACCTCCAAATCACAAGATAAATCATGAGATAATATGCTATTATCAACATAATTAAACAATGACTTAATGTGTGTTTTGAAATTTCAAATTGCTTCTTAATTCACACTTCAATTCTAAAATTCAAATCTGAAATCACAAGTGATACTCTTCTATTTTCCGAAAATGCACACAACACAAATCCACTTCTTCAATTAATCACAAAGGATCAACACTCTTACTCCTCACTTCCACTTTAAGATCACTTAACACTACTTCACACATACAACAATTCACACTGTCTCTCACACTTACACATACACAACAAGTCACACCGCCACTCACACTACACACACACATAGTGCACTCCTTCAAGCAAAAATAATAATACTTCAAATGTACCACTTCCTTGCCTTAACACACACAACACTTCTTGTTAAATTCCCTTACACCAAAACTTCACAAAAAAGCTAGCAAGCAACAATTTAAGTAATTCTACTAAATGCAACCTTCTCCATAAAAGGTAAGACAATCTTTAATGCTACTCAATAACTACTTCAAGTTAATGAATGTTTGAATTTCAAATGTTTTGCTATTCTTGACACAATTTCAAATCTGGAATTTACACCCAACAATACTCAATTTCGAAATCATATAAGGATCACACTTCCCTTTTTACCAAAAATATTGTATTTCCAATTCTACAACAAACACTAGGAAATACACTTCTTATTTTTCCTTCAAAGTTCACGTCAACAACAAGATGATAAGGATTCACAATTGCTCCATGTCTACAACAACAAGCAACACCTACAAATCCTCAATAACACAATTAAACAATTCAATCTCCACTTCACAATTTCGGATCAAGATGTTAAGAGCCCTAAATTCTAAAATCTCAATTGCAAAATCCCTCCTCTTTAACCTCAAGCTCTTATACCAAATTATGATGTGCTTAAAACCAAGTTTAAGCACATGCAAAACCAATTTGAAAGACAATCATACAATATCAATCAACTAGTTAATTAAATGGCATAAATTCTCAATGCTTGTAACCAATTCTTTAAATGTTGACGTGATCAATGATGAATATCCAAATGTGATTGCTCTAATACCAAAAGTGAATGCTTAAAACCAAGTCTAAGAATATAAAAACCAAGATTGAAAGACAATTATACAATGTTAATCAAACTAGTTCAATAATTGCACTAATCTTCAATGTTTATGAACCAATTCTACAATACCAACATGATCAAGATTAAATGAACCAAATATATTTAGCTCTGATACCAAAAGATGATGTGCCTAAAAGGGGTTTAAGCACATGTAATTGAACCAATTTACAACCCTTAAATGACAAGATCAAAATCGGTTCAAAGGACAACAAATTGTGTGAACCCTAATTGATGGAATGTGATCTAAATGATAAAATTCAATGAGATTAAATTCACAATGATGATATTTCTCAATTGAATCAATAAGTTAACTCAACATCCAATGAATTCCCAACCAACAACACACAAAAATAAACCTTGACCCCTCCTCACAATAAGGACAATCCACGCAACACAATGTACAGTAAAATTGATGGTACTAACAAGGGACAAAACCAATCAATTATATATAATGACAAGAGAGGATATAACTGACGCCAAATTCAAATCAAAGAACTAACCTAATCAACCGTAAATATGACTCACTAGTGATGAAAAGGAAAACACAATTTAGGGAATTGATATTACTCACAATTCTCTATGTTGTAACTCGCCGCAATTCCATTGAAATTGATAAGAGCCAATGAAGTTAGGAAGAACCTTAATCTCCACACAAAAATAAGTGTTTGCTGCAAATTTCAAATCTCCCTCAAAACCCTACTTAAGCAAGTATTTATACTTGCTCTCTTTAGGGTTAAAAAGTCCACAAAATTACAACTATGCCACTTTAGGGTGGCTAATCCTAAAAGCACCTATTACAATCAAATAAAAGTGTTCAAAAAAAAAAAACTTACAACATAAATGATTCAAATAAATAAATTACAAGTGAAAATAGTCTTCAACATGCTAGTTCTTCAATAGGATGGATCGGCCCAACTCATTGCCGGTTTAAGTCAGTCCATGGATAACCCATAAGCTGAGTCTTAGGGAGTTTGTCCATCGCCCTGTAAAGCTTCATAAGTGTGCCTATTGGAACATACAATACATGAGCAATAGAAAAGAGGTTAGTAAAGAAATAATTCAGGGATCGATTTGCTCAAAATGGGCCCTCATCACCAAGATTTGAAATCCTTTGGCTTTTGTCCTAATGATATGATACGAATCAAAATCTGACGAGGCATATCATTAGGGCAAGAACTAAAGGATTTCGAATCTTGGCTATAAGGGCCCATTTTGAGCAAATCGACCATGGAATAATTCGTTTACTAACCTCTTTTATCTTATTCATGTATTATATATTCCAACAGGCACACTTATCATATTTTATAGGGCGATGGACAAACTCACTCAAACTCAGCTTATGGGTTATCCATGAACCGACCTAAACTGGCAATGAGCTAGGCCGACGAATCTTATGGAAGAGCTCGCATGATGAAGACTATTTTCTATTATTTTTAATTATTATTTGGACTATTTTATGTTGTATTTTCTTTTGGGACACTATCTTTTTTATTGTAATTTCCATTTAGGATCGGCCACCTTAAAAGTGACATAGTTCTAATTTTTGTCCATTTTCTAACCCTAAGGGTAGCAAGTATAAATACTTGCTTATAGCAGGGTTTGAGGAGGCCAAAATTTTCATAATTGAATATCACATTTTCGTGAGAGGGCTTAAGGTTTCCCTAGATCCAATTTCTCTTATCAATTTCAATTTCCAAGGGTTGAAATTGTGGTGAGTGCAATAAAGAGAAATTGTGAGTAATATCAATTCCTTCTTTGTTATGTTTCCTTTTCATCACTAGTGAGTCATATCTAGGGTTGATTTGGATGTTCTTGGTCAGATTTTTTATTGCAATTGTGATCAATTATCATGTTACAAGATTGAATGGTCTTAGCATTGGTGATCATCATCAATTTTATTGAATCATTGTTGACGTGAATTTTCATTGTGGAAAGAGGAGAATTACGGAATTGAAACTTGTCATCTTGGTGTAATTCACATGGATTTCACTTTTTTTTTATTGTTAATTGGTGAAGTTTATCCTTGTGAGATTGTTGATTGGATCTTTGAACCTTTGGATTTCATCAAATTTCCATTAGGGTTCACGCAATTTCCTAGTCCAATTGAACTAGTTCATATGCTTGAGTTGAGATTGTTTCTTTAATTCATTTGCATGTGCTTGGGCTTGGTTTTGAGAACATCATCTTTTGGTATCAAATCTTGAGGTTTAAGAGGAGGGATATGCAAATTGAATTTCGGAAATTTAGGGTTCTTGAGTTTACATTTTGATTCCGAAATTGAAAGTGGAAAATTGAATTGTTTATGTGATTGATTGAGGTGGCATGATTGTCTTGTTTGGGAAGTTGAAGTTGCTACTTGTTGAGTGATTTTTGAATATTTTTTGAAGCCTCTTTGTTGTGGAATTCACCATGAAGGAAAGGGGAAAGATAGTGCACTTGTGAATACAACTTCGAAAGTACAATTGTGTGGGAAGAGAATTGTGATTGTTACATTGTTTGAATTCAGAATTAGGGAGAGCATTTGCAATTTCCAGATTTGAGTAGTGTGGAAGAATGAAAGTTATTTTATTTTTAAAACAAACATTAAGACTGAAGGATTTCATGTATGTTTGTTTGAATTTGAAAATTACTTCTTACCATATATGGAAAGGTTGCAATTAATGAAGTAGTTTGATTTTCAAATTTAATTTGCTGCCTTTGTGTGCAAGTTGCGGATTGGATTTGTATTTGAAGTGAAGGATTTGCAACGTGATTATCCTTGAAATTTCTTTGAGAAGAGTAGTGAATTGATGAAGTTTGTGTTGCATGTGGAGAGAAGAAGGTGTTGCACCGTGAGTGTTGTTGTTGTTGTTGTTTGAATTAAGTGCATTATGTGTATTGTGTAAGTGGCGGTGTAAGTGTGTTGCACTTGAGGTGTTATAAAGTGGTGTGAATTTGTGGAAGTTGTGTGGAGTAAGGTGCTGCACATTGAGGCTAAAGTGTGAGAGTATAGTGCATGGATAGCAAACCATGAAGGGGAAGAGTAGTGTTACAATTATGAAGTGGAATTGTGTAGCGTGTGCATTTTCGAAAATTGGAGGAATCACAATTGTCATTTTTCATATTTGAAATCAGAATTAAAGTGTACATTAAGAATTCAATTTGAAATTTCAAAACACACATTAAGTCATAGTTAATTGTGTGTCATTTAAATTTGAAATAACTTCTTACCATTTGTGGAATCTTGCACTTATTGAGCTCATTTTGAATTTGAAAGTTGAGCTACCTTTTTCATTGAAGTTGTGGTTTGATTTTTGTGTAGAAGTGGGGAAGAGCACTGTGACTTGAAGGTGTGTGTGTAGAGTTGTGTTTTTGTACATTTAGTGAAGGGTGTGTGCAATTGGCATTGGTTTTTGTGTATGTTTTATAGATACTTGTTGTTGGTGGCGTGAATAATTATGGATCCATGAGCTAAAAGGGAAGTTGTGTGGCGGTGAGTTGTGTATTTTTATGCTTGTGTTTAAGTGCTGCCATTGTGAAGTTAATTAGTGTGAAACCAAAGCAAGAAAAAGAAAGTTGAGTAGTGGAATTTTAATTCAAACAAAACAATTAAAGTGTGAAAGTAATTAAACTCATTACTTAACACTTGTGGTTGAATTTAATTCTGAACAACTTAGGAATAATTGTGAGTACTTTATTTATTTAACTTTACTTAAAGTACCAATAATTATTTATTTGTGCTTCAATTATTTCACTTGACTTTATTTGAAGTACCAATAAACATTTCTTATATTGGTTGAGTGTGAGCACTATGGGTGTGTAAGGGTGTGTTGTCGTGGTGTGGTGAAGTGTATTGTGGTTGTTGAAGTTAGTAAGCAAAAATGTTAAGTGAGTTGTATTTGTTTACTAATGTATTGCGTCGGGATATGACTTCTTTTCTAACTATTGATGAGGGACAAAGAGAAAACTTGTTCCATACTTCTTATAGGGTACAAGAAAACTTGTGTGTAATCATTATTAATGGTGGTAATTGTACTAATATTGTAGCTACATCATTAGTATCTAAGTTGAAACTTGAAACTATCCCACATCCTGAACCCTATACATTACATTGGTTAAATGATCAAGATAGTCTTTGTGTGACTCAAAGGGCTAAGGTACCCTTCAATATAGGGGACAAGTACTTTGATGAGCTTTAATGTGATATTCTTTTATGGGAAAATTTCCGGAACCATCGACACTTTCAGAACTCGATTTGGATGATGATCCAAATCACTCATATTTTATGTCATTTCTTTTCATCTAATAAGTATTTGAGAAATAATCTTACAGGTACAATAATAATTCTCCATGGGATGCCAATATGTCCTACACTAGTTGATGGACATAGGACATCTTCAAATTTACAATCAAAGATCCACGGCGATTGTTTCCATTCTAAAGCATTGGCTCATGAACACTTATGATATTTTGTACTTTGTAATTGTTTTATGAACTATTTTATGTTGTATTTTCTTTTGGGACACTTTCATTTTATTGTAATTTTCATTTAGGACCGACCACCTTAAAAGTGGTAAACTTGTAATTTCGACCATTTTCTAATCCTAGGAGTAGCAAGTATAAATACTTGCTTATAGTAGGGTTTGAGGAGGCCAATTTTCAGATTATACACTTCACATTTTTTGTGAGAGGGCTTAGGGTTTCCCTAGTTCTAATTCTCTTATCAATTTCAATTTCCAAGAGTTGAAATTGTGGCGAGTGCAACAAAGGGTAATTGTGAGTAGTATCAATTCCTTCTTTATGGTGTTTCCATTTCATCACTAGTGAGTCATATCTAAGGTTGATTTTGGAATTTTCTTGGACATATTTTGATTGCAATTTGTGATCAATTATTTTGTTAAAGATTGATTGTTTTTTTTTGTACTTGATATCAACATCTCATGTGGCGTGAATTGGAATTGTAGAGGAAGTT